>OZ010587.1:62762957-62817957 GCA_963932145.1 Acanthosepion lycidas | reverse complement strand
GTTACGCGATCATTAAAAATATCTTGTTGATTGTTTGATGAGTTCTAATATAATATAAACGTGATATACAGTGCCGTGCAAAAGTAAGTGAACCCCTAAGATAATAATGAAAAAAAAATGTCTCTTTTTGCCAGATGATCAACAAATCTTAATTAAACTATATACTCATTAAGAAAAGCCTTTACTAAATCAATTACAACCACTTTCAGAATTTTTATCAAACTCGAATAAAAATATGCATTTAAATTAATAATTGCGATATGCAAAAGTAAGTGAGCCCTTACATTTAGTATTTGGTGACTGCTCCTTTTGAGCTTACAATGACAACCAGTCATTTTAAATATTTTTAAAGAATTTTTTATCAGTAATGATTACTTATGTTTGACTATTTCTCCTGGTAAAATTCTCACAATTGCTCGATTTTACCTGAGAGTTTTGCATCTACTGCATTCTTTCACTTGAATCATAGATTTTCAAATGGGTCTAAATCAGGACTTTGACTTGAAATTTCTTTTTATGAACCCATTCTTTTGTGGATTTGCTTTGATGCTCCAGATCATTGTTCAGTTGGAAGTTCGTAACCTACCTGAACCCAACTTTTGAACTGAGGACAAGACACTTTCGTTCAAAATTGCTTAGTATCTTGCAGCGTCTATTGTGTCGTCACTGCGTACTATTTTGCATGTTCCAGCTGCAGCAAAGGACCCCCAAATCATAATTATGTTGTAGAGGACCATGTGCGTTTGCAAGTTGTTAAATTCGGAAACACGTGCTGTTTATATCCTGCTAGAAGTAGGTTCAGCTACAGGAACATGGCGGACCCAAGTTGAATTCAACCGAAGATGTAAAGATATATGTCAACAAATATATTGTATTAAACAACAAATTTACAAGTGATAAAGACATCAACATTTGGGTTTGTGTGTGAACGTAAACAGAGTATTTTGGTGAGTTTTCGTACGTACGTGTATCTGTGTGTCATGGCGTTTTCCCACAAGTGTGCAAAACGCAGATCTCTGCGAGAGATCACATATTTGAAATGCAAAGTCAAAAGAGCACCAGAAAATAAATCGCCCAGTATTTACAGTGTAGGGAGAGCGCCCCCTAATGAATAATTAGGGAATTAAGGAAGAGTTAACTCCGACAATGTCACCATGTTTAAGGATTGGTATCAATTTTTTTCTCTTCAAAGCCGTATTAGGAGCTCGCTAGATATGTTACATATTGTTTCCTCGAAAAAAAAAAAAAACTATATTTTGTTTTCATTCGACCATAAGACCTTTTGCTAGAATGTTTATAGTTTATTAATATGAGATTTAGCCTAGTTGAGGCGAGAGTTCTTGAGCTATTTCGTAAGAAGTACCTTTTTTTCTCGGTATTCCGCTATGAAGATAAACAATTTTCAAATTTTGTCGTACTGTAGATGTATGAAGATAGATTCCGACGTTGGCCAGTGAGTATTGGAGAAGCGCAAAACTCATAGCAACATTTTCCTGGGCTTACTAGATGTCTACTTGCTCTTGCAGTTATTTTTCGCGGATCACCACTTTTTGATCGTGACGCCATCATACCAAACGCCTTCCATTTATAAATAAATTGTTGCCCGGTGGTACTCGAAATCGTTTTGATAGCATTTTGTCGCCTTCTCCATAATTATAGGTTTCAACTATGTGATTGTTTAAAGTTTTAGGAAGTTCTTTTAATCTTTGCATATATATATATATATATATATATATTAATTTAGTCTGTAACTGCACATCTTTGCTTACCGAATGAGACAGGATTGTTTGACTGCAGTATACACATCTTAGCAAAGAATGAACAAAATTCTCATTGAAAGTACTTGAGAAAATAAAAAATTATTTCAAAGAAAATTTTAGAACTTTTCTTAATCAATTTTCTACAACCACCAAGAAATTAATTCGTGGGCTTGAAAGGACTAAAACTAAAATAAACAAATTAAAGCTAAAATAGATAGACATAACGCGTCTAAGTTATTTAACCAAACATGTTTGAATATATATATATATATATATATATATATATATATATATATATATATATATATATTGTCATCCAGAGAGAGATTGTTTCGCTGTATCAGAGCACATTAGTGTGGCTAGACGTCTGGTAGGCTCTAGCTATATACACCTGGGTGTGTTAAAAGTAACGCTATTTGTTTTATTATATTATAAATAGGGAACACAGTGAAACATATCATCCATCAAGATATAGATATACATCACAGGTTCACATCCCAATTTCACAACATATAACTTCTTTCAATGGCAATATTTCACCTACTAGTGTGGACATCTATCCCAGCTTCATAAAACTCGGCTTATTGGTAAGTTTTTAATTCCATGACGTTTTTCAATTCCAGTGTCTCTTTCATGAGATCAAAGGGACATAAATTTGAGCTTGCTAAGTCAGATGGTGATTAAGAAGTGAAAAAACTATTGTAAGGAATTTTCTACATCAGCAACCACCTGCGTTTTACGAAGCTAGGATACATGCTCTACTTCGTAGATGGAACACTGCTATTGAAGAGATATTTCTTGCACACTTATAAGTCTACCATTCGTCCGCGCATTTAATATTGAAGTCACACCTTGTATGATGCTTGTGCTATATGTATTATTTTTTTTTTAAATCCAAAAAGGCAAAGACAGTGTTATCAGTCTCGATTTGGGATATCTAGTTTCCTTTTACTGTAACTTGCCTTCCCCGAACAATTTCCACAGATATTTTCATGACAGTTGTTTTGATGAGATTTGTCATATCTACTTTATGAATTTAAGCATATTAGATTGTTAGGTGGATGTCATCATTTTGATGTTGAAATCGCTAAATAAGTTCTATTCTTATAGTTTCCCTCGCGCATCTCACCTGTGGGACTGTCTGCCAGCTTTTTGCTTTCCTCTCAGTTCTAATCTACAAAAATTCAATGGCATAGTCAATCGTCATCTTCTGTCATCTAAGAACCCTATTCTTTTTATTGTACTTTCTCTCCAGTAACGTTTTCTCAAATTTCCTTCAATCCACTGTCTTTCATCTTCAGTAATCCCTTGCGTCTGTATCGCCTTGCTTCGAGTGAAACAATCTTTTAGAAAATAATTTATTCATGTATATACGACGTTGCATATGTTTCTGTGACCTATATGTTTTGGGAATATTTATAAATAAAAATACATCTTTCACTTTGTTTGCATAATAAAATCTAATATCCCAAAACGTAATATTATCAATCATTTTTTGTTTTTATCAGGATAGATAGAATCCTCTGAAAATCATTATATAACTATAAATACATCCTGTAAATCTTATGTAAATCGCTTGTCTAATACCAATTTGATTGTGAAAACATTTCCTTGCATAATGAAATCTGAAATGGTTTACTGCTTCTTTTTTTTTAGACATTTTCACGATCATGATTTTTTTTTATTACTTTTACTCCGTCGTTTGACTGCTTTTTATCACAGCACGCTGGATTGGCGGCATAGACTTTTATCCTAAAAACAACATATATTCCCTCTAATCAAATCCGTCATTTACGCAAATGTTTACATACACAGTAGCGCAACAAATTCCTTCGGCAGAAAAAGAATAAAATATTAATACCTGGTTTATTTAACGCCTACTGCATTACTATCTGGCGTTGAACAGGTAGCCGAGTGGTTAGAACGTTCCGATCAGGAAACCATTGTTCAAATCTTGCCGTTGTCGATTTATCAGGGATGTGACGTTATCGGTCTAGGGATTTCCAGCGTGCGGCAACGTTTCTAACGTGCCTGAAAACCATACATGGGTTGACCTTGTGAGTGAAACTTCGTAGACGGTACTATTTGGGAGCTGTCTATGGTTGAGTTAACACGAATTCACAAGTCATCGTGACTGAGGGTTTGAGCGTCTGGCCTTGTTCCTACTGTTGATCACGCCAGATAATGTGTTTTTCTTTCAGAAACTGTAACTAACGTCCGCTCAACCAGTGCTCTGTAGAATTGACTCACAAGAGGGTGTTTCCTAGCACACTACATCCTCAGATTGTTCAAGTCTAGGGTTAACCGTTTACCACACCTTTCTGCATAAAATATGTTTCTCACTCTGTAACTCTCTATCTCGAGTGGTCCCCGCACATTGCACAGGGTGAACCGCATTGTTACAAAAAAAACAAAAAAAAACAGACAGCATAGTTTGCAGTTTAAACCATATGTGTGCTCTGTGAGTGTTGAACAAATTCAAATATGACTGCGCAGACGTCTGCTGCAGGTAATTGTTCAGCCGCCCTAGTAGACACACATACTTGACACACGAGCGGCCAGTCACTACTATTTTAATAGAATGATGTAAACTTGCATCTTTCCTTAACGCTGTACGCTGGTTTTACTTCAAAACAAATACAGCCTTGTCTTCATTTTGATATTTTACTATACTGAGTCATAATTGATTTCCGGTTTATTTGTCAACTTTTAGAAAATACAGCTACATTTTCTTATTTTTATATATTCATCATTATTTGCAAACACATGCTGACACAGGCAGCTCTTCGATAGTTTTTGAGTCAATTCTGCAGATTTTGATATGAAATGTTTTTGACGTACACTTGAATCTTGTTTTCATTAAACAAGGTGTAGTAAGAACAGAACCATTGACTGAACTTATACAAAAGATTTATTGCACTTTACTTTGACTACTCCTCTGCTGACGGGTGTTACAGTGTACTTTTTATATCTCCTTGATCTTAAGGGGAGATAACTGATGATTTATTAGTACACAAGGTTTCCCCAGCAGCAATCGAAAAAGGTAATAATCTCTTGGTGCAAGATCAGGTAGATATGGCAGATCGAGTAAAACTGAGAAATGGAGTTGTAGTTCTTTGTCCTGCGTTGAATAAACAGGACATACACAATAGTACCTTTTTCAATGAAGATCAGTTCTTGCGGTCTATGTGGAGATTTATCCAATGTTAATGCCTAGTCATTTGCGTTGAACATTGTCGTATGTTAGTGTAACGTCACCCCTGTTTCTGCTACTGTGCTATCGTGTGACGATCTAACCCTTGGCTGGTTCGGATGTAAATCTGGTTAGATTCGATATCAGCTATGTCGTTCCCAGCTCGCTTCCAACGTCTGGTTACCGAAGTAATTGCTTTGATTTCTAGTCTAACCTACCCACGTTGTGATTTGATCTTAGGTAGACGAAATCAATCAGGCGTCGGGCCATAATGCAAGGTGAATCCGGGGCAAAGGTGATAACGCACAAGTATATGTAAAAGAAAATAATGTAACATCTCAATAGATTCAAATGTGTTGAAAACAAATAACAAGTATCTTTATATCTGGTTGCTGAATACAGGACTGCGTCTTTCTCCCAAACCGCTTCTATGGATTTGTGACACTTTGCGTTTCTTAGGCTAGTTTTAATATCTTAAATTGTTTTTCAATAAGCTGCTTTTTTGTATCTTCAGGCGATATTCGTTAAAACTTGTTTTTGTGGTGTGAGTCTAAGTCGTTCTTCAAAAAAAATTGTTTTTGGTTAGAAGTCTAAGTCGGAATGCGTGAAAATCTTTCAGTCAGCTCTTGCGAGGCTGGTCTCCGAGCTCACAGCTCAACTGCAACACAACTCTCCTGTAACGATGTGACTTTAACTCTGGGAACGTTCGTTTATATGGACGCCGACCAAAACAGGGTCGGAGCTTTTCGTGGTTTGGGTTCCTCGATAATATCAAATCCGCAATAAGGATATTCTTTGTTTTCGGACAGGAAAAATTATCACTTCCCATTTTTGGAAGTCAGTTACTTTCTGTTTTAGAGGGGTTCTCCCTCTCTCTGTGGTTGGGGTTCGTAGGGGAATTGTTCTCCTAAAGTCTTCCTTTCTCATATTGGTATCGCACATCAATCCCCTCAGAGGGCGTCAACATGTTTCCCTTCTTTCTCATTTTGGTATCTCATACCAATCCCCTCAGAGGGCGTCAAAAGGTTTCCCTTCTTTCTCATATGTTTACCTTCGCCCATCACTCAGGCCACCACTCAGCCAAGGAAGGCTCGGCAGTGTGGGTGTGGCTAGACTGGCTTCTGTTTACAATTATCACTCAAAGAAAAAAAATTATCTTAATTTTCTTTCTCTCTCCTCCATCGGCCAGAATTCATATGAATCGTACTGAGGACATTGAATTTTTATCTTAACTTGATGTCATCTGGGATTCATTAATGGGATTTTCGCCGACTTATTATCTGGGTGGTCAACTAAATCTCTTTGTCTTTCTCAACATCATAGCAATTACCATAGCTAGTGTCACATTAGTATATTCCTAAATGTATTAACTTTCTCGTATGATTACTAATTAGGATGATATATTAGTCATTACAATTAGTTTCTACTCCTGGGTATGACGATAAACTACCTCCAACTCCAAGGCGGGAGATTGGATATTTTGATCAGCGTGAAACAACCTCTTAATTACAGTTATTCCCAGGTCTACACAGACCCTGGGTGTTAGGGTCTCAGCTATAGACAAGAGTGCACCCCTAAACAAAAGAAAACACTATGAAAGTATAAAAATATGTTTTTACAGTAAAAATATCAGCAATACATTTTTAAATTAAAAAAATATCAACAAAAACATATAGTAAAATTAAATTTTAAAGCACAATTAACAGCAATTTATTTCATAGTAGAATTGCTAGCAATATATTTTATCGTAGAATTACATACAAAAAATTTTATAGTAGAATTACAAACAATACATTTTAAAGGAAAATGACCAACAATGCATTTTGTCTTTAGTTAAAGACATACAGTTGCATTCAAAATATATTTAGTTGAAGCCATAAAATGTTGTTCAAAATATTTAGATTTTGGCATTAAATAACAGAGATTATTATGCCACTCAACAAAATCAGCAATAAGTTCCTCAAAACAGAAATAATTTATGTCTTATCTTAATATACAACGACAAATTAAAATATGATTGGTGGGAACGTAAGAAATTCGATTTTTATAACCATATTACGCTTTTATTGATAGAAAAATCGTTTTTGCACATTTCAGAACTCAAGCGATTTTCAATGATGAGAATTAAAAAAAACAGTGCTGTACGAATGAAAAATACAATAGCAACACCTTGAATATGTATGTCAATTTATTAAAGATAAACTGTACGATTAAGATATCTTTAACTCTTATCGTTATTTTTATTGTTGTTCATTTATCCACTGTTGATATATATACACGGTGTATCAAAATATTTTACAAACAATGGGGCGGCTTACTGATACCAACACAAGGTAAAATGTCCATATAAACATATGGGTAAAAGGCCACCGTTGTACCTCGACACAGCGACTCATAACAAATGTTCAAAACGTCTTACGCTTGCTTCTACACACGCATACACCCGTCAGATCATTGACTGTTTCTACGGGATTTTTTGGCCGAGACTACGGGCTCGGATGACCAACGTTAAACTCGGCCTTGTGCCACATATATCCCTCGTGTGTGTGTGGGGGGGGGGGCGCTGTTAGATATTAACAGTGATATAGACTTCTATCGAAGCTGTGATTGTTCACAGCTCTTGTTGTACTTTCTGTCTTGGGCAGAGAGGAACCCGGACGAGGCTGTGGCGAATGGTAGAGTTTCGTCCGGGGAGGTAGACAGAACCGAACTAGCTTATGCGGGGTTACGGGGATTGCCCTATATTAAATTCGGCCTTGTGCCAAATCCTACCTCGTGGGGAGGTTGGTAAATATTGTCTAGCTTGGATCTGTTGAGTACGACTCAGACTTAAGTGAGAATTACCGACTTTCCAATAGTAACACTCATTACTGAATTGACTTGTGACAAACTTGTGCATAACTGTAACCTTTATTCTTATTGTATTTGTTTTTACAATAAACCTTTACTTATTTTATCCACCTTGTCTATCAAGTATATATTCCTATTAGCACGGAATATAACAAAAACATATATGTTATTTGGTGCGCAGTGAACATGGAAAGACGCAAGAGACCATGGCTGCAACATGGAAAATTTCAGAAAAGATTTTCGACGGAGGACTCCAAAAAAAAAAAAAAAGCAAAAAAAGTAGTCTAGACATATTGGGCAGTCTGTAAGTACGGTGATTACTTTGTCCAACTTCCAAACACACGCATCTTCAACAAACCAAAATAGGAAGTAATAATGAAAGAAGAACCCTAGATAAAAGGGTAGAGACGAACAGATCTTGACGGACAGAGGATTTATTGGGGAAAAAAAAAGACGAATAAAGAAAAAAAAGAAAGAAAGGACACAGTTTGAACAATAGACAGATTTTTGATGTTTTGTTTTGTTTGCTTTTGACAGAAGTTGAAGCAGTGAAAAGATTTATTGTTGATTTTTTTTTTTTTTTTTGATTGGCACGCTTTAAATATCTTGTCTAAGGTCATGTTTGGCATGATTTCATGTTGTATATGATGAAGTTATAATTTTTTTATTTTGTTGTAGAAAAATCAGGCCACGAAGGTTTCGCTCTTAAGAATTTTTTTTTTTTTTTACTTGAAGAAAGAAATTTGACCAGTTTCGGCGATTGGCCACGTGGAAGCCAGAATTTGCGAACATGAACACAGTGAATTTTTTTTTTTGGGGGGGGAAGGAAGACTGACAGCATTATGACATGGAAAAAAGAAAGAAAGAAAAAGGGAGACAAAAAGAGTGATATGTCTGTCGAGAGAGAGAGATATAGAAAAGAAAACCGTAGTGGCTGAGAGTATATATATATAATATAAAAGGCTCAAACACTAATATATATCAGACGTATAAATTCAATTTTTGCATTTGTACGTCTGATGAATTGGATCGTGATTACGATTCCAATGCGTTTTTTATAAAAAAAACAAAAAAAAAAAAAAACAATGTTGCCAGCTGTACGTTTTTGAAGCAATAATGTTGCCAGCTGTACGTTTTTGAAACAATGGTGTTGCCAACAATGCGTTTTTGACTTTTAAAGTCACTCAAAATCATTTCCGGCATAAAATGACCACTGAGGTTGAGATACCGTTAAACAAAACAATCAATCAATCAACGATTCCAATGTAATAAATTATAACCATGGAATATTAGTCTTTGAGCCTTTTATATTATATTCTTGCTCTGTCCTGGACATTGAGCTCTACCTGGATACTATCCCCTTGAAATATATATATATATATATATATATATATTGACCACTAATATTATCAATATATATATATATTTATATATATATATATATATATATATATATATATATATATTTATATATATATTGACCACTAATATTATCAATATATATATATATATATATATATATATATATATATATATATATATATATACTGTATTTGTATGTTTATACGTATATAGGTGTATGTATGTATTTATGCTTATGCGGGAATATGTATATGCATCTTCGGAAATTTTATTTTATTTTTATTTTTAATTTTAGTTTTATTTACTTAAAATGATCTTTTTCTTAATAAATGAATACTAATGTATACTAATAAAATAATAAATATACATTTATCTTCCTCACTGACAACACAACTTTTATACAAGGCAATCTTTTAGATGGTGATTAAAAACTGACCCTCATAAAGTGTAAATATTGATATTTATTCTGTACTACTATCATAGTAGAGTAATCTCTTTATTTATGGGGAAACTGTGTAGACGTTATAATTAATTAATTAATTAATATATATGCTAACCATTTCACTGCATCGATATATATATATATATATATATATATATATATATATATATATATAGTTATTTTCCAAGCGTAGCATAGATATGGCACAAGGCCGAATGTAGGAGGCACCCAGTGAAGATCGAACTCACTACACAGTCGTAATTGTTTTAGCGAGACAAGCTTCTTAACCATTAAACCGCTTGGAGGTGCCCAGTTATTTCTTGAGCGCAGCTTAGATGTGGCACAAAGTCGAGAGTATTGAGCACTCAGTGAGGATCGAACTCACTACTCAGTCATAAAAGATCTAGCTAGACAAGCTTCCTAACCGTTACATCACGTCGAGGGGCCTAAGGATTTTCCGAACTTAACTTAGATGCGTTACAAGGCCGAAAGTAGGGGACACCCAGTGAGGACCTTTCCCACAACTTAGTCGTAATTGTTCTAGCGAGACAAGCTTGCTAACCATTCCACCGCCTCGACATATATATATATATATATATATATATATATATATATATATATATATATATATATATATATATATATATATATATATATATATATATATATATATATATATATTGTTGAACAATAAAAAATATTAAAAAATTAATATTAAAAAATTCAAATCTTCAGACACACTGGGTTGTAGATTAATATTCTTTCGTTTTTTTTTTATTATTATTTCATTTAGATTCCTCGACTTGTTTCGGCCAAAATGGCCATCATCGGGAGAAGAAATATTTCTGCTTGCTGGTAGCAGTAAACTACAGAAAAGATAATGTGTGTCTGTGTATGTGTATATATATATATATATATATATATATATATATATATATATATATATATATATATATATATATATATGTATATGTATATGTAAGCAAATATATGGATATAGATCCGACAGTTTTTACCGTATATTTTTCTTCATATATATATATATATATATATATATATATATATATATATATATATACATATACAGACACACATTTTAATTAATTACGAATCTCAGTACATCATTTTACAATTCCAAGGTAGTTGACAACCCGGTGGGCGGCAAAAGGGCAGATGATGAAATTGCCTGTTAAATGGCTATAGTTATGTGTGTACTTCTGATGTAAGTCCAGAATCGGGAAGCAGGCATTAGAAACTGAACTTACTATGCTAGCGGATTCTTCTTCAAGGCAAATTTGCTCGAAATTGCGTTGCCGTACATTCTCCCAAATGGGCAGTATGTTGTTTTCCTGGCACGCAGCTGTAAACATATTAAGGTTTAATTTTCGTTTACTGTCTACTTTTATGATTCAGGCATTGCATTAGCGTAAAAAAAAAAAAGAAAAAGAACGTTAATGAAATAAAACAAAGAATAAGAACTACCCGGAAGAAAAAATGCATTAAAATTCTTAGTAGATTTCTTTACATTGTAGACACGACAATGGTGGCATTTCTTTGATTCTTAAATAGCCTTGGAGATGCTAATTTAAGTCGTAGAAGCTGGAACGAGCTACGCCTCTCTGGAACTCGTTTTCTTTGCTTTGTTTTAACTACGTACAAATGACTTCTTCGAATACTTGTAAAATCATCAGTGCCTACTATTAGGTTGGTGCAAAAATAATGTCGTTTTCTCACATATGTTACTATGTGAGAAAACGACATTATTTTTTAACCAACCTAATAATATGAAAAGCCGACTGAAAAACAGAAAAAAAAAATAAAACAAATATATTAGATAATAGTTATTTAGTAAACTTAGTTATGCCGAAGTCCAGAATTATGGAACACGAGTGGGTGGGGATCAAACCCAACATTAATAGCCAGTGAGATTATCTTACACCATATTACTAGGCAACCAGATGTGATCGCTTTTCAGACAATTTCAAAGCTCAAAGGATCTCTTGAAAACATCTATTAATAAACACATTTAATAAGTATTTTATCAAAATATTTATTGTGCTGTCTAAGTTTTTATTTCGATATTTGTTTCATGTTTCCATCAGAAAAATTCCATTTGGGATATTGCACTTGACTGAGAATCTAAAAATATACATTCTATTGATTGTTTTTCACGACTTATCAACCCTTTGTAGGTTATTTAAAGACAGAATATTTTTTTTCGATTTTAAGATATTTTTTGTTTGGTGATAACAACGATTTAGTGATACAAGTTTTACTAACTAACCCATAGCTGGTGGGTAAGAAGAGGTAAATTAATAACTTTCATAAGGTCATATGGGCGTTAGTCAATATAACGAAACCAACGTTAATTGGAACTCGGCTACCCGATTCCGAGCATATTATCTATTGCACCATCCATACATCTAATATTTACAGCACCTGGTATTACTAAGCGGTCACTCATCTAGATACTTACCGGACTCAGCGTTGCTTAACTTCGGTAATCGTAGGTGAATCGATATCTCAGCGTGATGTGGCCACAAGCCCAGTAAAGGTCTGCGAGACAACCTTGCAATACATTACAAGTCAACAGAAGGCGACCACTTTTCAGACAATTTCACCGCTCAAATGATTTCTTAAAAACATTTATGAATATACACTTAATATGACTGTCTATATTTCTGAGATGAGGCATTATGTACACTATTTACATTATTCGGACTATTGTCCTTATCTTTGTCGCCATGTTTATCACAACGTTTTGGCCGTTGTACGCTCTGGTGGTTGAAATGCCGAACTGAAACCTTTATTTCGCTCACTGACGTAGACTGTTCTAGTTCCACGTGCCATGTGTAAATGGATCTGCTGTTAATTCCCCTCTCAAAGTTCTCCACCGCCTTAACCAGGTATTGAACTCACACTCTTTGTGTCCTGTCACTGGATGTAACTAAGCTATATACATATATATAAAATTTATAATTTATATTTACTTTACTGTGTATTGAGCACTCTATTAAGAATAGTATTTTTGGGTTATAGGAATTTATTCCGGATACACCAATCCTCTACTTGTGTGTATATATATATATATATATATATATATATATATATATATATATATATATATATATATATATATATATATATATATATATATATATATATATATAGACATACATATATATATATATATATATATAGACATACATATATATATATATATATATATATATATATATATATGGACATATATATATATATAGACATATATATATAGAGAGAGAGAGACATATATATATACAGACATATATATAAATATATATATATAGGCATATATATATATATAGACATATATATACATATATAGACATATATATATATATATATATAGACATATATATATATATAGACATATATATATATAGATATATATATGTATAGACATATATATATATAGACATATATAGACATATATAGACATATTTATATATATATATATATATATATATATATATATATATATATATATATATAGACATATATATATATATAGACATATATATATATATATATTAAGTTGGTGAAAAAAATATTGACGTAATAATGTCGTTTTTTGACGTATTTTTTAACGTCAAAAAACGACATTATTACGTTATTATTTTTGCACCAACCTAATATATATATTTCCGCTAGCATCTATCAAAGAAAGTGACCCAGAAGCCTTACATATTTTTATTGAATGTTGTGACACTAGGGAGTTGAGGCTATTACATACATGCTAGAAGCATTCCCTCATAAAATACTAGAACGTATCAATGGAAATGTCATAAAAAACCTTGAATTTATCTTATATAACAATTACTTCATGTTCAACGAAACACCTTACCAAGAAAAATCAGTAGGCTAAAAGTTGCGCCTGACCACGGGATACGATGGACTTAAAATCTATGAAAGAACCTCAGAAAACTATGGCAATTATTTCAGCTGCTATATAAAAAAAAATGGTGGAAAACATATCTAAATCACTGTGTCACTTTGCGGAGAGTAAATCTTGGTGAACTGAAGAAAATCCAATCCTTCTTTAATCATATAAATCCTTATATGCAATTTAGTATGGAATTCAGTAACGAGAAACTTCCTTTTTTAGACATATTAATTAAAAAAACAAAAAAAAAACACAAATTTGAAACGGGCATATATTTCAGACATGTCGGCTTCCGACAGTATTTCTTTGTTACATTTTCTCATCCAAAACACTCTCATACGAATATTTCACTTACCTTAGCTAAGAAAATCTGGAAAACGCTATCAAACTCAATAACAAAAGACCACAGACTAGAAAATATTTAAAAAAACGTATCAATAAAAACATAACCTCAAAATGTAATCAACAATAGCATCTATTAGGTTGGTGCAAAAATAATGACGTAATAATATCGTTTTTTGACCCATTTTTAACGTCAAAAAACGATATTATTACGTCATTATTTTTGCACCAACCTTATATATCTATAATTCTCAAAATGTATGTGTGTATGTATGTGTGTGTATGTATGTGTGTGTTTGTAGGTGTGTGTGTGATCGGATGTTTATGCGTTTCCACAGTTTTTATCCAATTTCGATTATTTTTTTTTTTTTTTTTTGTTTGATAGATATTTTTTTAGTGCCGGTTTTAAGTTCTAATTGGCTGAAAATATTACAACCTTGAAGGTAAAAAATTGAAAAAAACTGTTTTTTTTATACTTTGCGCAAAAATCAAAGGCAAAATTATATTATATATAATAAATAAAATATTATTAATATTATATATTATAAATAAAAATTATCGTCTATTATTATTATGACGGTTAATGGAAGAGGTTCTTTCCTTGCAAGATTGTGAACGCAAAAACAACCCTTTTCAGGGCCACCCACCATTTAAATTGTTAGCCCCCCCATTTGGGGATGTGTCTCAGTTGCACCCAATTATTGTTACTATTATTGATTTTCGGGTGGGCTGACTTTAAAGTTAATCTGCCCCAACTGAATGAACGGTAAAATTTCCCAGTAATGAAAGACCCGGGCAAAGACGGGTTATACTGCTAGTTCAAAAATTAAAGCAAATTATTCCGATGAACAAAAAAGAAAAAAGATCATATTATATATATCAACTTTCAACCCCAAGCACCCCTGCAATTAAATCTACCTACCCTACTAAAGGACAAAAAAAATGAAAAACCTCTAACAAAAATGCCCACACCTAAAAAGCAAACGACACCCAATGTCACTAGAAAAAGAGACGGGCGTATAGAAAACTGCAAACCACATTTAAAGAACGTCAGGTGAAAAAATGCAAACTCCACCATTGTGAAGTATATAGCTACCGGTCAGAAGGCCACGAATTTCACGGCAAATACAAAAGAAAAGTCAAAATTGAAAATAAATTCTTGTGCAATACAGAGAACTTAATTTATATTATAACATGGAAAGGTTGCCACGAATGCTACGTTGGTCAAGCTGACCTGAGACTTCGACAAATGGTGACAGTTCATCGCCAACAAATTAGGGATCTGCACATTAGAAAGATTTCTCTTAGCCAACATAAAGAAGAATGCAGAGGAGGAAATCCGCCGAATCTTCTACAAATGTGACGAAACAACTAAACAAAGATTCATTAAGAAAGGAAAACTTTTAATCAGTAAATTTAAACAACGCGCCAACACACTACACAAAACAGAGTTACGTCCCTCAAAATAGATTTTATTTTCTTCAACATAAGCGACAAAGATAGAAACAGTTGCGTCTTTTGTTTTTTTACCCCAATCTCAAGCGGAAGTACGCGGTAATTCGATAAACGTTTAACAACTATCAAACAAACTTTTGAAAATCTACACAGTAACGCCGGTAAAGTAAAATAATTATGATTTTTTTCTCGGAAAAACTGCATATAAAACAGCAGCTGCATTTTCAAATCTTATTATTACTTACCTTATATATATATATATATATATATATATATATATATATATATATATATATATATATATATATATATATGGACATATATATATATATATATAATAAAGATAAAAAAACATTAAGATATATAATCTGTTGTTATTAAAAAATTTTATTTTTACAAAACAGTGCTCAGTACAAATCTACAGAGCATAAATATTATAAATTTACTAATTTAAAAATAGGATTCCATCGCTACACAGGAATTACCAAGTTACAAAACAAAAACTAAAAACTTCAACTTTAATTATAGAATTAAATTAAAATCCCTAAATCATTTTCTAGTGAATTTCGGAATAACTTATTTTGAAATTTACTGATTTTATAAGCACATACATTCATAATATTAGTTTCTAAGGATACGGGGAAATTCACTCATTTTGACAAGGGGTGGTATATATTCATTTTCACTGACAACTATTGTATCAAAATATGAGTTACTTTCGAAAAGAGGTTAAGGCAAGGTAGGGTAGGGGTACCGTTTCCAACGAATGATAATATCCGTTCAACGCATGTCGTCTTGTCTTTATCAACGACACAAAGTTTTTCGGCACTTTTGATTCGCCGTTAAATTTGTACTTGTAGGCATAAAGATTTCTTATAAAGTGTTGTTTGCATATGCATACCTCATATTGAACTACAATTTCAAAATATTATTCTTAATTTTAATTACTAATAGACTATACTTATTTTAAGACAAATAAATGTAACAGAATTACATAAATTATTTAAAAATTATTATTAAATATGAAATATAAATATGTATATTTAATTCATCAGCTTTTTTTAAAACATTATTTAAGGAAAATTTTTGACAATGTCGGCAAAGAATAGCTATTTCATTTCTCATTTTTATTTTTTATAGACATAGTAATATATAGTTATCATATGTGCACAAAGGACATGGGTCATTTAATGAGCTATATATTCTAACTTTTCTTATTAATTTCCATTTCACAGTAGGTGTTTTATTGATTTCTTTTAAGTGCCAGAAATATTTCGATAGTGGTGTCTGATTTCGATATTTATTTATCCTAAAAGAACTTTGATGTTGGTTGAACCGTTTTCTGAACACATGTCTTGTGCATCCAATGTAGACTTTTACGTTGTCTGGATCTTCAATAACTGAGACATTTCATTGGTACACTAATGATTCAGTGCGACATTTATTATGAAGAGGACACTTATGAAGATTTCTGCAGTTACATAATTTTGTTTTTGAAAGATGGTAATTCCTGTGTAGCGATGAAAACATATTTTTAAATTAGTAAATTTATAATATTTCTCTCTCTCTCTCTCTCTCGCTCTCTCTCTCTCTCTCTCTCTCTCTCAATATATATATATATATATATATATATATATATATATATATATATATATATTGAGTTGTACGGATATTAATTTGTAACCCTCGGGTTCACGCTTTTGCGATCATCAGAATATATATATATATATATATATATATATATATATATATATATACGCACACACATACATACATAATATCTTACCCTGAAGATCCATTTAGGTTGGTAGTTTCTGGCTCAATAGGATATTTTATACTCTGCTCTACTTAGAGTATTGAGCAGTTAACATTTTTTCTTATTTACTCGTTTTTTTTTTGGGGGGGGGGGTTGGGGGGGGGTTCGATCAGAAATTACGCCACTAGATTATTATTTTCGGCCTGTTCGGATGTTTGTAGTCCTTTTTTTTTCAAAATTTTTAGAACGGTTTTTTATTTTATCAAGGTCCCACTCTTCATATCAACTCAAGGTTTTGAAGTCCTTATATATCATATCCCGCAAGCCTTCCCGCTATAAACAGAGGGGTTGTTTGCTGGATTTGAATGTTATTGGGCTCTAGTTTTCCTTGTATTTATTTTTATTTTATTTTTTTATTTTTATTTTTCCCCATCAGTCATCCTCTTATTTAATTTCCAGGAGTAAGCTTAATAAGGCTGGGAATAAACTGGTTGTTTTTTAGCTATTAGAATTTACATTAAAAATGGCTTTTTAAATTACGCTTATTCTTTGCTAATATATATATATATATATATATATATATATATATGACAAAATAGTTTTATGGTTTGCTATATTTATGGGTAAATGTGTGCAATATATCAGAGAGAGAGAGAGCTTGTACAAAAATAAATATAAAAATCGGCTTTAGGTTAAACACCAAGAGGCGACAATATGGCTTCCGTTTCTTCAGGTCTACTGCAGGTGTTTACGGCCATCACTGACTTTGTTTATCAAGCTTTAGGTAAGAACAACGAAGCTCGGGCTATGGCCCTAGATATCTCGCAGGCGTTTGACATTGTTTGGCATGCTGGACTTCAACACAAGCTGAAGTACAACGGTTACTCTGGGCGAATATTTGGCCTAATCCATTTGTTCTTCACAAATCGTGTAATGAAGGTAGTATTGAATAAACACGCTTCATATTAATGCCAGGTTTGTCGATATTTCTGAGATGAGGTTTTATGTACATTATTTACATTATTCGGACTATTGTCCACATCTTTGTCGCCATATTTATCACAACGTTTCGGCCGTTGTACGCTCCGACCTTCTTCAGGTGGTTGGAATGTCGAACCGAACCCTTTATTTCGCTCACTGGGGTAGACTGTTCTAGTTCCACGTACAATGTTTAATGAATGTCAGTTATCAGTTATATCCTGTTAAATTTCCCTCTGAAAGTTCTCCACTGACTTGAGGGCACATGGCACAGTGGATAAAGGCGTTGGTTAGATCCAGTGACATAACCCAAAGAGTGTAAGTTCAATACCCGGCTAAGGCAGTGGAGAACTTTCAGAGGGAAAATTAACAGGAGATAATTGATAACTGACATTCATTAAACATGGCTCGTGGAACTAGAACAGCCTACCCCAGTGAGCGAAATAAAGTGTTCGGTGGTAGTTTCTGGCATTCCAACCACCTGAAGAAGGCCGGATCGTACAACGGCCGAAACGTTGCGAAAAACATGGCGACAAAGTTCAGGACAATAGTGCGAATAATGTAATGTCAGGTTCTATCCTTGGATCTATACTGAAATAAATACGGTTTTATGGTATGCTATTTAACTTAGCTAAAAACAAGGAAAAATGTACTAAACTGTTAAGTAATATCTCTCCTCCTGTAGGACAGTTAGTGCTGGACAATCTCCTCAAACAAAAATGTGATTCTATAAAAGGATGCTGAGGATACCATAGACCGAACATTAGAGCAACGACGAAGTTTAAGAAGAATTGTATAAAAAAAGGAAACTTATACTTAACATCAACAAGAGACAGTTGTTCTCGTGCACATAATGAGGAAAGAAGGCTTGGAAATTTTGATACTCTAAGACAGATTGAAGGCATGGGGTACAGAGAAAAACAGCGCATATCATACTTAGTGAGCTTGAGTAAATGGATGGCGGACAAGGGTTTAGGAGAAACAATTATTAAGAGATACAAAGGATAGGAAATTGTGGAGAGATATGATCGCCTACTTCCTGAGAGGACACGACAGATAAACAAGAAGATATTTACGGGTAAACGTGCGCAATTCCAGAAAGTTTGTGGAAATTTATATATGAAAAAATATACACCAGGTTCAACACCGAGGGGCGATAGTCTGTTTCTTGATTGAAGGCAAACTTCAGGATATGAAGATTGCGTCCTCACATGACACAGTCGCTACTTCCTGTTGATCTCAGTTTTCATATATATATATATATATATATATATATATATATATATATATATATATGAAATGGATTAAGTCCGACAATTATTAATATATTTTCTGTTTATGCATTATTTTTATCGATACTATTTAAATAACTGGTCTTGATTTTTGTTTGTGTGTATATATATATATATATATATATATATATATATATATATATATATATATATATAAGCAGTATTATTTACATTAACCGCCTGAATGTTCGAGAAATTTCGTAGAAAATATAAGTTCTCCAACAGAAATCGAACCTGTATACCTATACGGAAACCGTCATTTGATTCGACGTGCTACACCATTTAGCTACAGAGAAGCGTATTGTTAGTAAATCCAAATTACTGTTTATAAACACACTATCTTCAATGATTTTTCTCGATCGATCATATCCTCTCACAAAACGTGTCTTGAAGTAAACAATGACAGCATATAATGAAATCGATTAAGTCCGACATTATTTAATATATCTTCGGCTTATACGTTATTTTTATCGATACAGTTTATTTAAGTAAGTGCTTAGTTTTAATTTAAACAATATTAATTACATTTACCGGCCTGAATGTTCGAGAAATTTCGTAGAAAACATACGTTCTCCAAAAGGCATCGAACTTGTATTCCTATATAATGGTTAGAACGCTGATCTTGCTAGGTCAATTAAGACTGCACAGTGAGTTCGATCCTCACTGGGTGCCCCACACTTTCGTCTACGATTAGAAAATCATTGGACACTTTGACGTGGTGTAATGGTTAGCAAGTTGGTCTCGGTAGATCAATTACGACTGAGTAGTAAGTTCGATCGTCACTGGGTGCCCCACACTCTCGGACTTTTGCCACATCTAAACTACACTTTGAAAATAATTGGGGACCTCGACATTGTTGTAAAGGTTAACAAGCTAGTCTCGGTAGATCAATTACGACTGACTAGTGAGTACGATCCTTACTGTGGGCTCTAAATTTTCGGCCTTACTCCATATCTAGGCTACGCTAGGCTTAGAAAATCGCCGGGCCCTTCGATGTGGTGTAATGGTTAAGCTGATCTCGCTAGATCAATTACGTCTGAGTAATGAGTTCGATCCTCACTGTGTACTCCATACTTTCGTCTTCACTACGCTTAGAAAACACCATATGGCAACCTTTAATAACGTGCTTTGGGTTATTTTTTTTTAACATGTTCACGTGAATAAATTAACTGTACGGCAAATATCCAAAGCCAAGTAAATTCTCTTATGTTGCACAGAACATTACGTTTTATGTTAATAAGGCAAAAGCACATAAATTATGTCATGCATTCCGTTAGTTCTATACGCCCAAAAGGAACGTACCGATAAAATTTTAAAAAATATAAAAGGAAAATATTTAAAACAAGGATAATGCGAAATGAAATAAAAGGATTGAAAAAATAGACATCAAAATCTTAAAAAACAACCACTTAATAGAATAATTATTTACATAGGCAGTTTTATTTTAAGTATAAGAATTACAAGCAAGAGTTTTTTTTTGTTATTTCCCGCTCAAACATTAATTAAGTTAGCTGCGGCCATTTCGTGACGTCAAACATAATGGCTGCTGTTCGCCTTCGGCCTCCGCTAACGAGAAATAGACAAGTGTATTGCGTTACACACACACACACACACACACACACACACACACACACACACACATATACACATATATATATATATATATATATATATATACAATTTGACAGTTTCATGGGATGTCTTTATTTCTGCATGAAATTTATGTTCGTGTACAGACTATAAAACAACAAACAAAACAAAAAAAATATCAACTAGTCGGATTGAAAGAACAATCTTAAAAATCCCGGTTATAAAAAAAAATATGCATCTTTTTTTTAAAGGATTTCACCCCAAACAAGGCGGGAGTGCCTGTAGTGCGCAAAGGTTTAGAGATTGTGTAGGTAAGAGAAAAGACTGGGTATAAAAGACATTCAGCAAAGGTTAAAAAGATGAATGGGGATCAATGCATCAGAACATGAAGATTGACGTTACATTTAAATTTTTGTAGATTGTATTTATCGGGAAAGCAAGTAAGAGGAAGGGAGTTTCACTGTCGGAAAGTGCGGGAGAAGAAGCTGTTGTAGTAGAAGTGGTCGTTACATTTAACTGTTTCAACAGTAAAAGGGTGGGACCTAAATGCCAACCTAGTAGCACGCTTAAATTCATTCAGTTGTGGCACCAGGGAAAATAGCTTGTCCGCTTAGTTGCTCTGAAAATAGTTGCAGAAAAGACAGAGGGAAGCCACATCACGTCGTGAGAAAGTTACTGAAGTCGAGGTGGCAAGTCATGGCCGATCGCATTGCAGATCCATCTTTGGATTTTTTTGATAACCTCGAGATGAACAGCAGGGGCTTCACACCATATATGGCAACATTATTCATGGCATGGGCGAATAAGCTGGTCTGTATAAGTCAATGTGTGTTCAGGGAATATGCGTTTTCATTTCAATTATATTTCTGAGATGAGGTATTATGTACACTATTTACATTATTCGGACTGTTGTCTTCAAGACACATGGCACAGTGGATAAAGGCGTTAGTTAGATCCAGTGACAGAACCCAAAGAGTGAGTTCAATACCCGGTTACGGTAGAACTTGGAGGGGAATTAACAGGAGATAACTGACAACTGACATCAATTAAAACATGGCACGTGAAACTAGACCAGTGTACCCCAGTGAGCGAAATAAAAGGATCAGTTCGACATTCCAAACACCTTAAGAAGCCCAGAGCGTGCAACGGCCAGAACGTTGTAATAAATATGGCGACAAAGATGAGGACAATAGTCCGAACAATGTAAATAGATATTTCAAATATATTAGATGTCATGTCTTGCTGACCAAATACAAGTTCCGACATGATTAAATTATTTCCTGATATTCCGTTCCCGGCACGACTATTTTGTTCGACAAAAGCTAAAACCGAATATATGAAGTAAGAAATAGAGACGTCAACATCAAATAAGTACAGATGTTTAAATATTTGGAATTGTTTCAACAGAGGATAGAAAATACGACACTAAACTCAGAAGGCGCATTTGGATAGCAAGAGCCTTCCAAAAGCTAAGCAAAGTATTACGAGACAGGATATTCCCGTTAGAAACAAAGAAAAGAGTGTTCAGCTATTATGTAATATCAGTTCTCCTATATGGAAGTGAATGCTGAACAATCTACTCACAGATGAAGAAGTGACTTTGAAGCAGAAGAAATGTTTTTTTTCTGCAGAAGAATGCGGAGAATACAGTGGATGGAATATGTGAGCAACGACGAAGTTTTAGATAAAATAGAAACCTAAAAAGTACACATATACTTAATATCAGAAAGATACAGCTGAAAAGTCTAGAGCAGATAAGGAGGAAAGAGGTCTTGAAAAAGTCGATACTCACAGGACAGACAGTAGGCAAGATGGACAGAGGAAAGCAACGCGTAATCGACCTAGTGAGTTTGAGTAAATGCATGGTGGAACAAGGCTTAAGAGAGATAACAAAAGCCAACATTTACTAAGAGCTATAAAAGACAGGAGATTGTGGAGATCCATGATCGCCTACGTTCTGAAAGGATTTAGCGCATAGAAGAAGATGAAGAATGAGTAGCTGATAAGCTCAGTTAGCATCGAGTGAACAAAGAACAGGAATATTAAGAATTAAAATAGGGATCTTTTAATGAAATACTCATTCCACTTGCTGCTTGTCCTGTGTATGATTCCGTTGATGTCAATCATGCAGAACGGGAAAGGTGGCTACGATTTTAAAGATATACAGCAGAAGATAATTGCCATATAGAAGTGTCGCTGCCGACACTTGAGTCTGACATAGATTGCCAGTGAGCAAACACAGGCGATTCCATTACTGAATTTAGACCACGGGACCATTGCCGAAAAATATATAGGAAGTCGCGTGACGTCTAAATAATTTTCATTCTATTCTATCTTCTATTACTATTCGGATCGTCATTTCTAGTCTATTCTCTATTACTAACGGATCGCTATTTCTTTTCTGTCCTCTATTACTATACGGACTGATATTCTCTATGCTATTCTCTATACTATTTCTCTACTCGGATACTCGTATTTTTGCACCAACCTAATAGCTTTCTGTGTGTGTTTTTTTTTTTGTTTTTTTGTTTTTTTTACCGAAAAGATTTTTGTTTGTTCCGTTTGATGCTAACTATGAAACTTTGGTTTTGTTTTTGGAAGAGGAATTCTATGGAAGTTGCCCAACAGTTTGCTATATTTTTTTTTTGTCTGTGCTTGGTTTATTAGTTTGATTGAAATATTTTAGCGAAGTGATATTGTTTCTGTTTTTTTTATCATGTCCCATAGTTTTTGTTTTCGTGTTAATATTTATTTTAGATAAATAGTTCTTCTTAAAGTTTTCTGGCTTCTTTTATAGTCCTCCATGGCTTGGTGCTACTGTTTTGCAGTATAACAGGAGAAAGAGATTTATGGGAGAAAGATATTTTCTCTCTCTCTCTCTCTCTCTCATTTGCATTTCCCCCATTACGGGCATTATTATACCCGTGAAACAATAACACGGTAGTTCACGGACGAAACGGAAAAAAAAAGAATTAAAAACATGCAAGTTTTTTTGTTTTTGTTTTTTTTGTTTTTGTTTTTTGTTTTTTTTTCTCAGAGAGATTTTTATAAAGGATATACAAAATTATATATATATATATATGTACGTGTCCCACGCGGAAAACAATATATCACAAGTAGGGTGTGAGGACAAACAAAAAGGAACACTCTTACATATAATATGGACATATTTCTGTTTCTGGAGGAGCATTATTTAGGGCTCCGGTTTCAAAAGGGCCGGATTCAACTATGCCCCAAGCGAAGAGGAAAATGGCGAGTCTTGAGTTTTTCCAAATTGGGGACTGCGAGTCGGAGTTTCTTTTTATATCTAGGAAAGTTATATTCCCAAATAGAAATATCACCATGAACCTGTAAGCTGTAGAATTTGGCAGCTGTTCCGAGTGGAAGACCGGGTAGGTCGAACACAAAATAAGCTTACTGACTGAATGACTGGCCACTTTCTCTCACTGTATGAAGTGACGCCACTAAGCGGACGTTACGTGACCCATGCAAGTTATCTCGACCAAAGTGAGATAACCGCATGCTGCAACCTTATTGCTACATTTTTTTTTTTTTTTTCGTCGGGGAAGTTTTCTTCCTGTTGATAGCAAGGCGGGCTCTGTTAGTATTTTGCATTTATGTCCAAAAAGTCTGATGACTTTGTTGCTTGAATTTTCTAATATGACAGGAAAATGATCTCTTCCACAAGTGTCATTATGCACTCTCAGTTGTAGTCGAGGAATATGGTATCTGGGTTAAATCTATAGCTAAGTATGACTGGATGAATGTAGGTTTGGGTTTTCTTATTAGAAAAACCTGGTTTTGTTATCTCTCAGGGATTCTATAATTTTACTTCTCCCGTTTACTTCCCCGTATCTAATTTTGACATTGGCCAAATACGCTTTTCTATAATGAGAGTGGATATATATATATATATATATATATATATATATATATATATATATATATATATATATATTGTGTATATTTAGGCAGCAATTTTTCATTAATGCAAGTTTCATTAAATAATATAGACAATTGTCTATTTATTTTAAGTAAGTTCCTTTCATATTGTCTGATTAGCTTAATTACATTATCGTTGAAAGCCGAAAGGAAAACACCATTTTGATACATGTTTAAATCCAATCTAAGCTTTCGGCTTACACAAGCCATTATCAAATATGACAATTTCAATAAATCAAGCAACAACGGACGAAACAACAGTGATATTCCGCCATTGCTGCATATATATATATATATATATATATATATATATATATATATATATATATATATATATATATATATATATATATGCGTGTGTGTGTGGGAGTGTGTGTTTCTGTTTGGTTGAGTTAGATGCGTTCTCCCTATGTGTTCCACTGATCTGTGTTGAAGTCCTAGTATAAAGTTTGTATTTGGAATGATCTTTTACATAGCGAGCACAGATTCCACATTCGTAAAACTGTCAGAAAACAGTCGAAAACAAACATTAGACAAAAAATCTCCAATCACTTGAATTTAAAATAACAGAAACAAAGGCATTACGTCAGAAGAAAATTGCAGAAGGCTTTTTGAATAATTCAATGTTTATGTGAATAGTTTAATTTTCTTTCAGTGTAAGCGCTGCATTTTCCATTACGCAGAACGACCCACTGCCAAAAGATTGAGAAATCTCTGACCAAGCAACGAAATTGTTCGCTGAAATAAAATAATGAAAACCACTTTAGCAACGTCCAAAAACAATAGTAGAATAATATAGCGAACATGCGAAAATAAATGCGTCTTTCCCTTCGTGCCCTTTTACACACACACACACACACATATATATATATATATATATATATATATATATGTGTGTGTGTGTGTGTGTGTGTGTGTGTGTGAATCTACATTTTAGAAATGCTTACATATATATATATATATATATATATATATATATATATATATATATATATATATATATATATAATTAAGTTCCGCACAGCGAGAAGTTAAACTAGGAATGGATTTTTTCTAATAATTCCACCTACAAGCGGATTCTACCCTCCTCAAAAAAGTAATGTTGGATAGTTTCCACCGTCCCTCTGTTTATTTCTCGCATCCGCTGATAAAGAACACAGGCGTGTTCGAAAATTCCGAACTTGGAACATCCATCTCCTTGCTTCATTTTTATCACCTGCTTAATTTGTTTTTCGTACTGATTTCATCGGTCCCCTTTCGGTTGACTTTGTTTTATTGACCAATTTATCTACTATATATATATATATATATATATATATATATATATATATATATAAGTATAAGTGCACAGGTATGCAGAAAATAGAAAAGAACACGTTGGGTGCATAATCCGGAGTTCCTTAGTATTTTTGTTTTTATTTTTAAGAAGACAGTGCTCCATACAGAAGTAGAGCTTTATTATAATATTTTTTGTTTAAAAATACGATTCCTTTGCTACATAAGAGTTCTCAGTAGGGTTTATCATTCTGGTAGCGGGTCTTCCACAAAATCGTGTTTGTGGTCCTTAAGAGTGATGTAGCACTCCTTTTCGGCCAGTTTGCCAACTATATCACTTATTTTTAATTTTTCAGTAATCATTTTACTAGTCCTATTGATACTGTCAACCATATTTATATTGTTATTCTGGGCTTTTTTATAAGTCTTCGTTAAATTTTTTCTAATTAATTTGTTGTAGTCATCAGCCGTCAATTTGTAGACCCTCCATCTATAAATAAGCATAAACCCACATCAATAGAGAAAAGAATCAGTATGAAACTCAGGAAATAAGGAAATATTCCGACAACACAGTAGTTTTTATAACACAGCCCCGAAAAATAGCGGTTAGACTATACGCTGACATATAGAAACGATAGTACCAACAATTAGAAAAACAAGAAAAGAAAGATCATCTGGTATACCCCCCCCCCTGTACAACCAAATGGTCAGTACCAAACTAGGCCATAAGTTCCTAGCTTTAATTGAAAAGCACTTTCCCACTAATAGCAACCTTAGCGAGATCTTTAACAAAAACACCTTAAAATTGAGTTACAGCTGCAGTGAAAATCTAGAAAGAATCATAAAAAGATATAAGAAAATCCTAGAAAAACACGCATGCCAAAACAGTAATAAAACTCATAAACTAAAATTAGATTAAAATAACGGAAAATTATGTGATTGTAGAAACCCTAAAGACTGCCCGTTGGAAAATAAATGCCTCACAAAATCCGTGGTATACCAATGCACTATCTCATCCATTGAGAGTCCTAACACTGATAGGATATACATAGGCTCAACGAAGAATAATTTTAAAATTAGATGGAGGCAACACAAAAGCACCTTCAACAATATTCAAAATAGAAATCAGACATCTCTATCCCAATATATCTAGCATCTAAAAGAAACGAATAAAACACCAAAAGTAAAATGGAAAATAGTAAATAAAACAAGAACTTGTAAAACCTGGGATGAGCCATGACCTTTATGCCTACACTAAAAGCTACACATCATTAAGTTTCTAAATAATGAAAAATTATTAAACCATAGGCAGGAGTTAACGGTTTTTTGCCGACTTCAACAAACTTTCGCATTAAATAATTAGCATAAAAAAATCCCATAGTTTAATAAAAGTCTTAAAAGCTTAGCCAAATAATTAAATAGGAAAAACCCTTTCAGTAGTCGTCAAAAAACAAATTGAAATTCAGGGCAATACGGTTTGTATACAAAACACCCACTTGAATAAACAAATAAATAAATAGATAATCAGATAAACAATAATAAAACATAATCCTCCCGACACATAACGACTTGTAGGCGCGCCATAAAAATATCCCTCACTGGGAACTAACTAGAGGAAGACCGCCAACATTAGCCTTGAAATAGATACCCTACCCAACCTTAGCAAAACCTCTCAGAAGATGATGAATCTACAGATAAGAATTAACTCTCTGACCACTTAACGAAGAAAACTTGCCTAGCCACTTCCACAATAACGAATGTTATAACGGACCCTGCCTAAAAACACACGTAAACCAAGAGATAGCTTATTCCTAAAATTTCGCTTGAAGATGAAACGGGACTAAACACCTCAATTCAACTTAATTTTAGTAATTATTTGGATGGTATCGGCTCTCGTTTTTGAAACATGAGAACTCTTATGTAGCGAAGGAATCATATTTTTAAACAAAAAATATTATATATATATATATATATATATATATATATATATATATATATAAACATTTATTCGAAAATTATAAGATAAAAATGTTATAAAATCTCTAAAAAATAGCCATATTGTTTCTGGTGTCTTATCAAGTCATGGTGTTGATGACTATTTTTGTAGTGATTTTATAACATTTTTATGTTAGAATTTTCGAATAAATGATTATATTTGGTCTACTCTGTGTTGAGCACTCTTTTAAGAATAGTATTTGTTAGTTATTGGAATTTATTCCATATACACCAATCCTATACTTGGATATATATATACATATATATATGTGTGTGTGTGTGTGTGTGTGTATGTGTGTGTGTGTGTGTGTGTGTGTGTAACTTTTTGGAAACGATAGAAACATTTATTAAAGCGCTAAGAAACGAAGAAAAAAAAAACAAGAAGGCTTGCATTCCGAATCCAGGCTCGGTGATGAATAGAGATTTACAAAGAGTGGCTAAAATGAAGTACAAGACCAAATTTTTGGAGCACTTGGTAAAGATCGGACTCACTACTCAATCGTAATAGGCATAATAATGCCGGGATTTGTATATGCAAAAAAAGCATTTGCCAGATAATATGAAAACCAGACGAAACCAACATGCAGGCTAATAAGAGAATAACAATTGTCCGTATTTAAGGTGTAAAGAATGAGTGCTAGACGATACTTAATGATTCAACCTAGCCTGACTGCCAACTCATATATATGGGAGAAACTTGTGGTGCCCATGTTTTATTCGTTTGCATTGTAGCTATCATACGTTTTATAGATACTATAATATGTTGATCACTTTTGACCAACTCCGTGTATATATATATATATATATATATATATATATGTGTGTGTGTGTGTGTAATATCACACATTGAATGCTAGTTTTCATAAAATAGTGTTCGATGTAATATAACAGAGCGATTAAGTATTAATATATATATAAATATTATCCTACAACGGTACCACGACTCAGAGCTTCATGTACATCGCAATATCTCCGTTGCATAATTTAAATTTTAATAAAAATATCCAGTTAACGCAATCTAGGCGAATTTCATATATTATACAGGGATTACAGTAATATATATATATATATATATATATATATATATATATATATATATATATATATATATATATATATATACTGGATTAAAAGTAGACGATGATAAATATTTTATTTTATATACAAAATAAACGGAAATTAATGGTGTATATATGTATATATATATATATATATATATATATATATATATATATATATATATATATATATATATATATATATTAAGACATTTTTATGTTTGACGTTTTTTGATAGATACAAATATTTAAGTAAATGTTGTTTATAATAAACAGTATTAAACAACATTTACCGGCCTAAATGTCTGAGAAATATATATATATATATATATATATATATATATATATATATATATATATATATATATATATATATAAAGTGTTTGTGAATTAAATTTAAGAAAAGTCTTCCAATATTGATTTGAACATTATGATTATAAGGAGGAGGGGATAAACTACAACATATTACTTTCTGTTCATTATTATCTTTTTTGTTTCTTTCCAAATATTCTAAATTTACTTCATGATTGCTTAATTCTAAAGCCTTTATATATTTTATTTCATTTTTTCCCTATTGGTGAAGTTAGTAGATAGTCTAATTTGGACTGATTTATGTAAATTATTTAACATATTAGATGGATGACTGGACTCAGTATTAACGGATCTATGGTTATATAGATCTTTGGTATACGATTTATAATAACCAGTGCACAATTCCAAGGACACATCGAGAAAGTTGATCCCTTTAGAGTTAGTGGTTGTGGTAATATTTAGTTTGTGATCTTTAAAAAAAATTATCAGTTCCTTTCATTTTATGTTTACTGAACTTGTTTTACGTGGGAGTATAACAACGTCATCTCTGTAACGTCCGGTGTCCTTAGTGTCGAAAATAAAGTTCGCATGCCTGAGCAGAATCAAACGCCCCCATATCAGTGTTAAATCCCGTGTTATTTCTTTTGCTCCACAGACAACTATTATGAAATAATATGTTTCTATGTCTGCTTTATAATTTTAAACTCGTGGTTGCTAATAGGACAGTAATCGTAAGCTAAACTGATGGCAGACATTAGCAGATTCTCGTTGATAAACGGGTAAAAATCACAAATATAGAATTTTATGAAGGTCCAGTCTTTCTTTCTTTTTATATTAGTAAACCATTCTATGGCTTCTGCTGTTTTATGACACTTGTTAATTCTTAAAGCAGATTTCGTATATTTGTATGCTCTTTCAATGATATAGATGACCCTTGATAGAGTACCATAAATGATAGGACTCTTTGTAAATGGTTAGCTTGGTTCAAAAATTGAAATTTTGATTTGGAAAATCGGGAACATTCTGGCAGGCATTTAGATATTGATGATCATCAAAGTATAATCTCTATCTATAAAAGGCAGGATGTGTGTGTGTGTGTGTGTAACGAATGCACGGCCGCAATTTTCGACGGATTTGCACCAACATTTACATGCACATACTCCAAGTTAGCGAAAAGGCCAAGATCAACTTTGCATTTCCCAACTCCCATCGATAGTGGAAATAATCGATAGTGGAAATAATCGATATTTTCATGCTTCTACGGCGGTTTTTATGTAGTTTGCGGCCATTTTCTACTGGCCAGAGTGAAAGCCTATAGCTGGCTGCCACGAATAGGCGGGAAGATTCTATTGGCCAGCGTGAGAGCCAACAGCTGACTGACACGAATGTTAACTAGCATGCAAAAAAATATCGATAGCTGCATTCGTCACAAGTGGGAAAAATTTAAATCTGCATGGCACTTTACTCCAATTGGCTCATTCGCTTGCTTAAACTCAACGTTGATGCTGATTTCGCAGAATTGGGTTGGATGTGAAAAAGTATTTGTTGTTATCATTCTTTTTTCATTCGGTTTTTCCAGTTACGAGTCCTATTTTAAAGCTGATCTTCTTCTGTTCATTTTGTTTAGTTCTTTTTTCGTAACAGATTTAATGGTTAGTATAGAGCTTAGAAAAAATTCGCAGTGTGAGATAGGCAAGAAGTAAGGCATGTAGTAACATCAGCACGGCAAAGGGCACTCCTTTAAAGGCAAGGAAGGGCAAAAATATTTTAAGTCAAATCATAGTGATTGCTGTATGAGTCGTACGATTTTTGAATCGAGCACGGGCAACGCCGGGCCATGCTGCTAGTTATAAATCATACGAGTCACACAAACAACGGGACATTGCAGTGATAATCCTCGTATCTCATAGCATTGCAAGGCATTTGAAAATGCTTGTATGCAGTAATAACGATGTTTGGCTGCCTCAAGATTTAACGGATAAACTTTAATTCGCACCTGTAATTACTCCTTCCATCAGGTAAGTATACCTGCGCTATATCTCGAAAATGCAACTGATCGTATATTGATCACCTGAATATTTTATTTTTCATTTGGTTTTGATGGTAGCACAAGTCTAAGGCGTCGAACATACTCCTGTTCGATAGCCTTTCTATTTTCCATCGCCATAAATACAACAAACCCAGATTAATTTTCTTCTATTCGCTTCATTGTTTGCCCAAACGGATATTCTATACTTTTCAGGCCATTTCCAGCTTTTCAGAATAAAAAAAACACCACATTTTTCGAAACCGAATTCTAATGTCCAAACTGAAGGAATTCACTGTATCAACAAATGAAGTTACATCCTTACCAGATAGTCTCAGATCTTCCATAAATAGCAGATGGCTAATCTTCTGTTGAATTTCTCTAAAATCATCTCCAGCTTCCTCGTTCCACATGAATAACATCAGTGGAATCATTCAAAGAATAAGCAGCAAGATGAATAAGTAATCTCACTGAAAGATCCCTATCTTAATTCTTAACATGCCCGGCTTCTGTTCACAGTGTTAACTCAGCTTTACAACTTCTCATTCTTCTTATATGTGTTGCGTCCCTTCGGAACATAGGCATTCCTAGCTCCTCAAAATTTCCTGTCCTTTGTAGATCTTAATAGATGTTGTTGTTTTGCTATTTTTCTTAAACCTTATTCCGCTATGCGTTTACTCAAACTCAATATATAGGTTATGCGTTGTTTCCAGAGAAGTAGATGGCATGAAATTGTCTAATGATTGTCAACAGGAACAGCTTTCAAACGGACCACTGTTCTGTAAACACTTACCATTGATTATGCTATTCAGTTATTTCTACTACTAAATAAATCACATATTGTCAACTTCTTTATCCAATACTCTGCACGCCATCTTGTCAAGTTGCAATTTCAGTTAACCATCTTTTAACTGATCTGTCGGGGTTTTTCTCCAGTACTTTCGAAATTTCTCTAGTGTATAAGATAAAGATTCAAATTTTTAAGCCACTCTGTATTATCACCATCGAACTTTGCTGCAAAGCTGTCGACTCTTTCACATTCATTTCTTACCACTGAATCGATTTCTCAATAGACCTTCCTTTGATCAATATAAAACATATTCTGTTTTTTTTTCTGTACTTCTTCTATGTGCTGTGTACCTTTAGGAAATCGGTGATCATGGCTCTCCACAATATCCTGTCATTTTTTTCACTCTTAGTAAAGTTTGTCTTTTTCCTATCCATCAATGTTCCGCCATCCATTTACACAAGCTAGTAAGGTGTGTTACTCACGGCTGTCCTCTGTTTCTTACATTTCCATTACGTCCTGTGAGTGTCAAACACTCCAAGCTGTCTTTCCATCCCTACATGCAAGCCACCAATCTGCCACTGGGTGGCATGTCACCCAGTGGCATGCCACTGGCGTTTAACTCCGGTGTGTTAGTCTTGGCAATGTTACTACTAGCTGACCGCTAAAGGCCATCGTTAGCCCGCCGGTGGTTGCCACCAGAGGACCGCTGCCGTTGTCATCGGCGGTCCGCGAGCGGGTCACTAACGGCTTGCGTCTAGGGTTATGTATACCCTTGAAATTTCAATTATCCCTTTCTTATTCTACGTGTCCTTTTTGCTTCCATTTTCCTCTAAAGCCTTCCACTTACTAGCATGTTTAATATATGGCATTCTCAGCATCCTTCTGTAGAACAAGATTTCTTTTCTCTCAAGTATATTCTTCATCTATGAAGAGATTATTCAAACTTCAATGCCATATAGGAGGATCGATAATCAGGAACATTTATTATATGATTTATTGTCTGTTCGCTTTTATCCTTTACTTGCCATCTCTTCACCACTATGCGTTACTTTAGTTTTTCTATATCAACCCTCTGGCATTTTGTATCTACTCCATATTTTCTATTCAATATTAATAATTATTTCTAAGTTTTTCTTTCTGATTCTGTCCAGTAAATTTGTTCTGTCTCCAAGAATTATTTTTCCTTATGAAACTCCTGGATTTAATTCTTGCTAGATGCGAACTTTTTATCCATGACCAGCTCACTGCTTTCAGCAGTTACTCCGCTTGCAGCTGTCAAAAGTTGATTTGTTTCATTACGTTTTCATAGATTGCAATAATCTATTCACTATTTTTCAATGTTTTTTTTTCTTGGCTCAAAATTCCATTGGTTCGTTTTCTTAAAATCAATCAGAACATCTTCTTAGTATGAAAGTATCGATATCAACTGTTTATATATATTAAGTTGAGCCCCCACAGTGATAAATCGAGCCATATCACAGCCCAGATGATCAAACAGAATACTATGTGTTCTCACTTAACTCCACTTCGCTTTCAGCTTCACTCCATTTCCACATTCGTCACTTCATCAAATCTCGGCTCATTTGCTTGTACATCATTCTTCTCGACACTTTCAGCATCACCAGTAACTATTTTCCATTTAATCACTTTAGGTTACATATCAGTCAGTCAGTCTTTATTTTTCCTGATTTCCCTTGATTGATCTCAAATTCTCTGATCAGTTGTGCCGAATAGTTTTCTCGCTTTCCTTTCGTTGAGAATTTTCTACCGATCAGCCCTGATTGGCAAACGTCTGGCATCAATTAGATTACTTAAAAAATAACCTTCTGTAACGGCGACTTTTTTAATATGCTTATTCCACCTCGAATCTTCCTATGGTTAGCAGTAGCTGGATTACGACATGGCCAAATCAGCTGGGCAGTAGGACACCTGGCAGGCGACACAGTTTCAAAATTGATTGAAGCTTCATTTTCACTCATAACAGGTCATTTGAGAATACACAACAACCAGAATTTTGGTTATGCATATCGTGAGAAGGGAAGGAGACACACAACGCTAAATGTCTCTTCTTGCCGTTAAGACTCGACTCTGCCTCATGAGGGACCAACCCGATATATTTATTATTATTATTATTATTATTATTATTATTATTATTATTATTATTATTATTATTTTCTTTGATTTCTGGTGTATACGCATCTCTTCCCGGAGACCTTCATAAAAAAGAAAAAAACACTGTGTTTGACAATATTAAACAATATTTAAATAGAATGTCTTTCTTCTTCAAATTATATATTTTTTTAATTTTCAAGTATAGAAATATATAATTCAACAAAAAATTAAAAGTCTTTGTACAAAAGTTACTTGTCTTGAAAAAAAAAAGGGGGGGGCTACAAAAATCAATATTGTCTAAAATTGTCAAGCACGTTTTTCTTTTATTTTTATTTTCTTAAATCGGGCTCTTTTCTTTATTATTATTATTATTATCATTATTATTATTATTATTATTATTATTATTATTATTACTTCCTTTCATTTCTATTGTATACCCATTTACTTGCGGGCCCCTACCATAGATATAATGTAAGAAATGCTATCATGACAATTTTTCAATGAACATTTTTTTCTAACAAAGTAAACTAAGAGCACACACATTTTACATAGATAAACCTCTTCGCAAAGTGTTGCCTGTGATTTTGAATATATGGTATTATTATTATCATTAGTAGTAGTAGAAGTAGTAGTATTGGATATATTGTATTATTATTATTAGTAGTAGTAGTAGTAGTAGTAGTAGTAGTAGTAGTATTGGATATGTGGTATTATTATTATTATCATTATTATTATTAGTAGTAGTAGTATTGGATATATGATATTATTATTATTATTATCATTATTAGTAGTATTGGATATATGGTATTATTATTATTATCATTAGCAGTAGTAGTATTGGATATATGGTATTATTATTATTATTACTATTATTATCATTAGTAGTAATAGTAGCATTGGATATATGATATTATTATTATCTTTAGTAGTATTGGATATATGGTATTATTAGTAGTAGTAGTAGTGGTAGTGGATATATTCTATTATTATTATCATTAGTAATAGTATTGGATATATTGTATTATTATTATCATTATTAGTAGATATTGGATATAGGGTACTGTTATTATTATCATTAGTACTAGTAGTATTGGATATATGGTATTATAATTATTATCATTAGTATTAGTAGTAGTATTGGACATATGGTACCATTATTATTATTATTATTATTATTATTATTATTATTATTATTATTATTATTATTATTCATGGATTTTGTTTTGAATTGCGTTGAGCTACGAGGACACATCGTTTTTCCTCCCTTTATTTTTGTCCTTTGTTCAACCGTAGCAAAAGCATTTCGCTTACAGTCTATTTCATGTAATTGCTTTTTTTTAAACACGCACTTCAAGTTTATTTTATTATCGTTTTATTGTTCTTGCCACCTTTAATAGTGCCCGTGAATGTAGCTTTATTTACTGTAGTCATTCGTATTTTTTGTGCATTGTACTATTGAAGACCGATGTTTTATCATGATCAATAAACATCGAATATATGCAGATACGCGTAGAGACGTGTTTGGAATGGAGAGTACAGGAAATGAATGAATGCGTTCAATTAAGTCCTGCTGGCATGTTTTGTTTAGTTTTTTTTTTTTTTATTATTATTATCTCGGTATGAATCATGATAGGAAAAGAATCAAATATTGTAACCAATCGATAGGGTAGCCATCAAGAGATTGAATTTCGTGAAATACATCCGTACGTGTGTAAGACTATAATATATTATTCGAAAAGGCCTGCGATCCCGTCAAGATAAAATCACCTGTTCTTATTTGATGAGCGAAGTTAAGCAACGTCAAATCTGGCCAGTGTTCAGATAGATGACCGAAAACTGTAATCGATATCAGAGTTAAAGAAAAGTTAGTTATGAGAGAAGAGACATTCAGTCTCCCGCCCAACTTTTAAAAGAGAACATTGAAGTCAATACTCAGAGGTGATAGGCTGTTTCATACTCGACGCAATCGTCAGGCGGTCTGACGATTGCGCCCAGCATGAAACAGCCTGTCGCCACTGAGTGTTGATTTCAATGTTCACTTTTATATTTATATTTACATACGCTCTATCTCTGATATTGAGCACTTTATCTATAAACATAGCACACCTTAAAAATATATTTCTTCATATATATATATATATATATATATATATATATATATATATATATAGGTAGGTATGCATGTATACATGTATATATATATATATATATATATATATATATATATATATATATATATGTAGAGAGAGCGATGATATATATGCATATATATATATATATATATATATATATATATCCTTGTGCAGGTATTCAGAAAATAGAAAAGAACACGTCGGGTGCATAATCCGGGGTTCTTTAGTATTTTTGTTTTTATTTTTAAGAAGACAGTGCTCCATACAGAAGTAGAGCTTATATTATAATAATATTTTTTGTTTAAAAATATGATTCTTTCGCTACATAAGAGTTCTCATGTTTCAAAAACGAGAGCCGAAATCATCCAAATAATTAATAAAATTAAGTTGGATTGAGGTGTTTAGTCCCGTTTCATCTTCAAGCGAAATTTTAGGAATAAGCTATCTCTCGGTTTACGTGTATTTTTACAGAATTTGTTATTGTGGGAGTGGCTGGACTATTTTCCTTCTTTAAGTGGTCAGGGAGTTAATTCTTATCAGTAGATTCATCATCCTCTGAGAGGTTTTGCTAAGGTTGGGTAGGGTATCTATTTCAAGGCTAATGTTTACGGTCATCCTTTAGTTGGTTCCCAGTTAAGGATATTTTTATGGCGCGCTTACAGTCGTTATGTGTCTGGAGAATTGTCTTTTATTATTGTCTATCTGATTATCTATTTATTTATTTGTTTATTTAAGTGGGTGTTTAATATACAGATCGCTTTGCATTGAATTTCAGTTTGTTTTTTTAGTTTTTTTGACGACGACAAAAAGGGTCTTTCCTATTTAAGCTTTTTCCTGAGCTTTTTAGAATTTTACTTACCTATGTTTTTTTGTTGTTTTTTTTTTTTTGTTTTTTTTTATGCTAATTATCTAATGCGAAAGTCTGTTGATGTCGGCAAAAAACCGTTAACTCCTGCCTATGGTTTAATAATTTTTCATTATTTAGGAATTTAATGATGTGTAGTTTTTCCTGTAAGCATAAGAGGCATGGGTCATCCCAGGTTCTACAGGTTCTTGTTCTATTTACTATTTTCCATTTTACTTTTGGTGTTTTATTCGTTTCCTTTAGATGCCAGAAATATTGGGATAGAGATGTCTGATTTCTATTTTGAATATTGTTGAAAGAGCTCTTGTGTTGTCTCCATCTAATTTTAAAATTATTCTTCGTTGAGCCTATGTATATCCTATCAGTGTTAGGGCTCTCAATGGATGAGATAGTGCATTGGTATACCACGGATTTTGTGAGGCATTTATTTTCCAACGAGCAGTTTTTAGGGTTTCTACAATCGCATAATTTTTCGTTATTTTTATCTAATTTTAGTTTATGTGTTTTATTACTGTTTTGGTATGCGTGTTTTTCTAGGATTTTCTTATTGTGTCTTTTTATGATTCTTTCTATATTTTCAGTGCAGCTGTAACTCAGTTTCAATGTGTTTTTGTTAAAGATGTTGCTAAGTTTGCTATTAGTGGGAAAGTGCTTTTCAATTAAAGCTAGGAACTTATGGCCTAGTTTGGTGCTGACCATTTGGTTGTACGGTGGGGTATACCAGATGATTTTTCTTTTCCTGTTTCTCTTATTGTTGGTACTATCGTTTCTATACGTTATGTCAAAGTTTTTCTATCCGCTGTTTTTCAGGGCTGTGTTGTAAAAACTACTGTGCTGTTGGAATATTTCTTTATTTGCTGAGTTCTTACTTATTCTTTTCTCTATTGATGTGGGTATATGCTTAATTATAGATGGGGGGGGTGGTTTGACTTAGGATGTACATACAAGGGGTTAGTGTTAGGTTTTCTGTAAGGTAGGTGAACGTTGTTAGTTAAGTCTAGGGTTACGTCTAGGAAGTTTACTTTTTTTAATTTAGTGTTGACTATTGTTTTTAAATTTAGTTTCCCGAATTCATTGTAAATTGCCTTTCTAATTTTCTCTGTTTTAAAGCTTGTGGAGCTCCTCACTACCATGAGCCCGTCATCTCTGTACAGCCCGATGTCCCCCACGTCCAGTTCACGGTGGGCGGTTAGGTTGTACAGTATAAATAGACCGACAAGGTCCGAAGATTCTGCAGAGTCTAGAGATCCCATGGTAATGTCAAAGTTGTCATTGGTGTTTTTTATCCACTGGTCCCCATTATGGATGAGGACAGATTTCTTTGCACTGAGAATAATGTTTGTTTCTTCTTCAGTTAAGTCTGTATATACCGTAGCAAACTCCAGGGCAGTCGTGAAGAGGTCTTTTGATATTGACTGGTAGTAATCGACAATATCGAACTGGATTAGGGTGCATTCGGGCTTATTTTCGATGTTGGTAAACCAGTTTATGACTTCTTTGGTGTTAATCCAGAGTGTTAATCCAAGTTGTTTTTTAATTTGGCTCGTGATCCTTTCCATGATTTTTTTGCTTATCTTTCCTATGTCGGGTCTAGTAGGGTTTATCATTCTGGTAGTGGGGTCTTCCTCAAAACCGTGTTTGTGGTCCTTAAGGGTGATGTAGCACTCCTTTTCGGCCAGTTTGCCTACTCTATCACTTATTTTTAATTTATCAGTAATCATTTTACTTGTTCTATTGATACTGTCAACCATATTTATATTGTTATTCTGGGCTTTTTTATAAGTCTTCGTTAAGTTTTTTTTAATTAATTTGTTGTAGTCGTCAGCCGTTAATTTGTAAAAGTTTCCCGTCTTATCGGATTTAACTAGTATTTTGTCGCTGTCGTTTATGGTTTTGACTATTTTGTCCAGACGCTTCTGGAAGTTGTTTTTCTTTTCCCGAAAGGAAATATTGTTGATTATATTTAGTAGGTCCTTTTTGAATTCCTGTAGGTTTTTGTTGTATGGTGCTACTTTCTTGCTTTTAAATCCGTAAACCTCGTGCTCTTTTTTTGTTAGGTTATTCCCTCGTAGGAAGAAGAATGCTTTCCATCTCATTCTTCTTATTAATTCCTCTGTTTTTTGTAAAAGTTTGATGAAGTAATTCCGTTTGTTTGTGTGTGGAATGTTCTTCAGAGAAATGTCGAAATTTATTTTTTCCATATTTTTAAAGTTTCTTTTAAAAATAAAGGTTCATAGTGCTCGACCTCGTTATGGGAGCTAGTATGTATCCTTGTGCAGGTATGCAGAAAATAGAAAAGAACACGTTGGGTGCATAATCCGGGGTTCCTTAGTATTTTTGTTTTTATTTTTAAGAAGACAGTGCTCCATACAGAAGTAGAGCTTATATTATAATAATATTTTTTGTTTAAAAATATGATTCCTTCGCTACATAAGAGTTCTCGTTTTTGAAACATGAGAACTCTTATGTAGCGAAGTCGAGCACTATGAACCTTTATTTTTAAAAGAAACTTTAAATATGGTTAAAATATGGTTAGTAACGTGAGAATATACACACGTGCATATATATGAGTGTGTTTATGTATGTGTGTGTGTTTGTGTGTGCGAATACGTACGCATTCATTAAGATAGGGTGCTGAAAATTCCTCGGCAACGCCAACTTCACAGAAGCTGAGCAAATTATATTTTCCCACCGAGAACCTTTTACCACAGTCCGAATATATACAAACAAGCAGATATGCGCCCGCATGAAAAAAAATACAAACTTGTGCGTGTAAGTGTATTTCTCTGTGTGTGTATGTGTGTGTGTGTGTGTGTGTGTGTGTGTGTGTGTCGTTGAATATGAGGGACAAAGAATTTCTTGTAGTTTTGTTTTAATCATTTTTTTTTTTTGTTTTGAGAAGATTAACAGGGATTAAAATTAACTACTACAGATTAATTACCCCGGGCGTAAAAGAACCGCCCAATATCAGTTGTAAACCTTTCCTAATTAATAAACAATATACGCCCTAGATGATAGTCAGATGGAGCAATGTCAGGAGTGTAAGGACGATGAGGTGAAACTTCCATATTTAGGATTATAATATTAGGTTGGTGCAAAAAATAATGACGTTACAATGTCGTTTTTTGACCTATTTTTAACGTCAAAAAACGACATTATTACGTCATTATTTTTACACCAACCTAATATTTCCAGGACTGAATAGAGCAACATCTTATTATTATTAAAGGTATCGACGCTAAAAGAAGAAAAAATAATGTGTTCATCATTAATTACTATCTGCACTGTCAGACGAGACTCGAATGAAATCAGCCAGTTATGTGCCATGCATGATACACGCTTAGGCGATCATGTATCTTTCGATACATGACTGACGAGGCAGATTTATTCTCGCAGTAGGTTGTCATTTCTGCGGTAGACCCGTTGCCATCTAAGGATATAGAAACCAGTCTGACTTGCTATTTACTCCTAGCTGGTGGGGAGAAGGAAAGGATTCATACCTGTCCGTAAGTGAATCTACGTTAGTGAATGTAATGGATTCGACTGGAATTCTGCTCTCCGATTCCTCAATCCGATCCGCTATCTATTATTCCACTGTGAAGTACAAGCCAGATTAAGAAAATTCCCTGCTTTGTTAACAGTGTGAAAAGCATTTCCACTCTCTTCAAAGCGATTACTGATCAGGAACCGACGTCCCAAAACGCATTTAAACACTTCTGTTTCTTCTTCTGTATGAAATAAAATTATTTTCATCTTTTATGTGTCGTGTCGCTTCCGGGCGTAGGCGATCATAGCCCTCCAGATCTTCCGTTCCTTTGTAGCTCTTAATAAGTTTTGTATTTTTCTTATCTCTCCCAAAACCAGTTCTACCATCCATCAAGTATGCTACACGCTGCTTTCCTATGTACCTCTTTCACCTAATATGCCCCGTGAGTATCACATTTTCCAAGCTCTCCTTCCTCATTACGTGTCCCAGAAATTCCATCTGGCACTTCCTGATAATAAGTGTAAGTTTCCTTTTTGTTTCCATTTTCTCCAAAACAACGCTGTTGATCACGTGTTCGGCCCATCGTATCCTCATCATCTTTTGGTAGAGCCACATTTTTCATTATTTACATTATTCGGACTATTGTCCTCATCTTTGTCGCCATATTTATCACAACGTTTCGGCCATTGTACGCTCCGGCCTTCTTCAGGTGATTGGAATTTCGAACTTAACCCTTTATTTCGCTCACTAGGGTAGACTGTTCTAGTTCCACGTGCCATGTTTGATGGATGTCAGTTATCAGTTATCTCCTGCTAATTCCCCTCTGAAAGTTCTCCACTGCCTTAACTGGGTATTGAACTCACACTCTTTGGGTCCTGTTACTGGATCTAATCAACGCTTTTATAAAAAGGCGTACAGCATTCATTGTCAGACAGGAGAACAGATATCACATGACAGCTCTATTCTTTTTTCTTTGTTTCTAACGAAATCTTTCTGTTTCTTAATAACTTTTCGTAGTTTTTGGGAATGCACCTTTGATCATCCAAATAAGATTATCTCCAGTGTAAAATGCGAACACGCTGTCCTTTCTGGCCATTTTCTCTTTCGAAACGACAATTTCCAGCTTACGAATAAACCGAAATTTAAATATATCTAGTTCCCGTAAGACTTGTTTCATTTCTTTTCTACTTTTTTTTTTTTTTTGGCTGATAACGCCGCATACATATCTACTTTAATAGTTGAAAACACTTTGTATGGGTGTCCGTGAAACTGTCGAACACAAACGAAAAGACCTATTGACATGAACTTCGCCATGAAGTATCACAAAATATCCAGTTTGGCTCTAGGCTGTGTTAAGCTGACGTCTTATGCAATTTGAACTTCGTGGAATTATTAAACCAATAGCCTCTCAATTTTAACATGAGGAAACAGCTTCTACCAAAATAATCTGGCATATTGTGTTTAGTATGTTCTTATGAAGGGTACAGAACGACTCATCACTGCCACCTCAGCTCCTTGCAAATAGATGTCAATTTTGATCTCTATAGCAAAATTTTGGGAAGTAAATGAATTTATTGTGTAAGTAGATCAGATAATAGTGATAAGTTGCGAAGATATCGATTATCATTAGTAGTGGTTGCTAAATTTGAATTAAATTTTTGCAGAACAACGCCGGGTATCCCTGAGGATTAACGTAATTATTATAAACTAGAAATACCCGCGAAAATTTCGCGGTTTTCCAATTTAAATTTTCCGATGAATGTTAATTCTTAAACAGATGATTGCGTAACCTCACGGAGAGTTCTACGACAATTAATTATCCGTAGAAGTTCCCAAATCGCATCGTTACATATCCGAGCTTAACAACTTGAACAAAATATGGCAAAAATTTAAGTTATAAATATGAATGCTGGTCGTTACGAAGTAAGGGGGTACAAATGAGAAGATTTGAAATTGACAACTTTTTTCGATTTCACTGAATTAGTGGTTAAATACTTCTATGTTCCTTACTTCCTTTCTTTCATTGATTTTCGCACTAAAATCAATTAGCGCCTCCGATATAATTTGCCAGACTTTCCACACATTCCGTACAGGACAGTCCATTATTTATCATGTATTGGCTGAGTGTAATGGTCGTGCTAACTATGGGACGGGCAAGTAGAATTATCGTAGAGCGTATGTAAGTGTAAAAAAGAATGATAATAAATATGCATGTGTAAATGAATAGCGCACATGACAGTGTAACAGTGACGTCAACACCAAGCGACGACAGTCTTTTTTCCTACTTGAATACAAAGCTTAAAGATTGTGTTTAAACATGAAGTAATCTGTCGCCGGTTGTTGCTGACCACAGTGTCCAATTATACATTTATATAAAACATTATATATTTAATATATAAACTGTGAAGAGATCATGTTATTACAGTTCAGTGTCACGAAAAAGTTGAATTGCATTCAAAAAAAGAAATTTATTTCAAAACATGGGCATATATATATATATATATATATATATATATATATATATATATATATATATATATAATAAGTTGTTACATACAAACAAACAAGTAATTACTACAAAGATGCATATTTGTTTCTGTTATGGCCCAGTCCCTTGTACCACGGTGATAGTCCAAGGTAGAACCAATAAAGAAGAACTCGAACACGGATATGGAATAACACAGATATATTATAAACAGGAATATATACAGAGAAGTAGAATGTGTTAGTACGAACAATCAGGTTTAGTAGTAATTGTCTGGACGTGACTCTGTTTCGAGCCTCTGACTCGACTGACTGACTCGCTCGCTCTGATTGACTGACAGACTCCTGACGGACTTCCCTCCAGACTTCAGACTGAACAGTATTTAGTCACCCCACTACACGAGGGCATCATGTGGCAGAAGGCCGGTTTAACGTGGGATCTCCGAGCCCGTGGGATCTCCGAGCCCGTGGGATCTCCGAGCCCGTGGGCTCGGCCAAAAATATGCCCTTTGAACCCGTATAAACGGGTTCAGGGTCGGTTTACCCCCCCGAAAAAACTCCGCCCTTCGGCGTAGCCTCGTTCGGATTCCTCCCCGCCTGAAGGTAGAGAGTTCAACCGATCAGCCGATCAGCCGATCAGCCGGTCGCCCGACTTCGGACTGAACTGCCTGCTTCCTCTTGAGTATTTATTACGTATGGAATAGATGCCTAAACATAAGCAAAACGATGAGATCCTTATATTATATATATATATATATATATATATATATATATATATATATATACACACACACATATATATATATATACACACACAAACACACACACACATATATATATATATATATATATATATATATATATATATATATATATATATATATATATTGTCATCCACATACAGACTGTTTCGCTATATCACAGTTCATCAGTGTGGCTAGACGACAGGTTGTCTCTAGCTAAGATCGAAACGCTGCTGAATTGGCGTCAGTCGGAGAATCTACCTCTAACCCGTTGGCGTACGGCAGGGATGAATGCGAATTTAAGCATATGTTATTTTTTAGATAAACGCGAGACTGAGAGAAATCGATTCGTTTTATGGAAGAGTATTGCATTAGTAGCAGTAGTAGTCACTGTTTACAAACTCACACCTTCTCCACACACACACACACATATATATATATGTGTGTGTGTTTGTGTAATAGATGAAATATTTTTCCACTTACCCCTATATATTGATTCAATTATACTTGTGCTGGGTAACCACTAATAACAATTACTACAAAAGCTTTAATATATCACTTATACAATATTCTGTGTAATATAGAATTTTTTAATCTTTTTTTTTTTATTACTGAATTTCTTTTGAGTGATAAATAAGATTTAGCGATACAAGTCTTACCAATTAATCCATAGCTGGGGTAGAAGAGGTGGATTCATAACTATCCCAGGGTCACTTGCGCTTAAATGCGTGTAACGAAATCAACTGGAATTGGAACTCGGCTCTCCAGTTAACAATTCCGTGTCATTATTCGTTACACCAACCGCACATCCCAGCTGGCTGATGTTGCTAAGCGATCAGCTATCTAACTACTGTTCAGGCTAGACGTTTGCTTAACTTTGCTGAACGTATGGAAAACGATGTTTCACGTGATGTGGCCGCAAACCGCTTTTTCCCAAGGGCGTTTAGAAGAAATGAACGTAATGAACTAACCCGTAATTTGAACTCGGTATGAGGTTTCCATTTTCAGCGCCGATAACCTTTAACTTCCATCACATACATCATCCAGATTATATATATTGTATGTATACACATATTTTTTTTTTAAAGATTTGTCTGTTTTTGTTTATCTATCGAATTTCTTCACTTTTATAATGTGAGATATTTTGCCACAGCTGAACCCCGCTGACAAAGGAGCCCCGCCGAAACAGTGCGAAGAATACAAATGGTGATTTTATGTAAACTGACGTATAAAACAGCTGGAAAGTCGATTGCGAGCAGAAAAAAAAATGGTTAAGTTTTAAGACATACACGCTTCTGAAATACTTCAATATCCCAATTGAAAGGAAAACTTCAACTTTTTCCCCAATGATGATAGTTCAGTGTAAGACTTGGCCACTGAGTAATGCCTAATAGAAGGAAAAGCGACGGGATGCATCAAGGGAACTGCAGGCAAGACGCCGTCAGACTGGTTGTGACCCAAAGATAGAGGCCCCACTCTGCTTCGCTGTATTATTCCTAACATTATAAGTGTCGAAATGGTTAATGAAATAATAGGATAAATTGTAACTCACAAATTGATCCCACACCGCAGAACTATTCAAAAGTTTCAACTCTGAAGTCTAGGTTTATTTTACAGTGTCAAATTGCAGCATAGACCGCAAAACGGGTGTTACCTGGACACTAAGAATCTTAAGCTTTTTAAGTCAAGGTTCAGTTATACTTATCATATTCACTTCCTTCCATACCTCATTTGCAATAATCACGTCGAACCATATCAGTACTTAGAAGGGAGAACACTTGGGATGACCTTTCGTACTGTAAGCAATCCCCTACGATCCGAAATACGTTTCCGCTTTAATTAAGCGGTTCACGAGGAAAAGGGAAGCTCTGAAGGGTACTGGATTGAGGGAGGGTTAGGATATGTTAAATTGTTTCAAAGCGTCTGCGAAACGATAGATTGTCAATTTGACCTGCTCTGGTCGTCTAGCAGTAAATAGATGAGAATAGAGAAAGAGAGTGGAAGGCTTAAAATTTACTTTCTTTTGCAAATGATCTTAGAACAGGGGTAAGTTTTAGCAAAACTAAAACCCCATTTGCGTTGGATAAATGTGAATTTTCAGGTGTAGTATAGAGAAATGTTGAAAGAATAAAAGATTGAATAAAACATATATATATATATATATATATATATATATATATATATATATATATATATAAACGTGAACATAGAAGTCAACACTTAGAGGCGACAGTCTGTTTTATGCAATATGCAATCGTCAGGCCACGATTGCATATAGCATGAAACAGACGATTGCATATAGCATGAAACAGACTGTCGCCTCTAAGTGTTGACTACTATGTTCACTTATATATATATATATATATATATATATATATATATATATATATATATATATATATGAGCTCACAGGTTTCTGCACTGTCAAAGATTTAAAAATATGGGATCCATAATAGCATAAAACTAACCTAAAAAAGTAGATTTTCTAGATGTCGCCTTCAACCTATGATACAGTACATATCAACCATACAGAAAAACTAATGACAACCCACTGTATATACGCACATCTTCTAATAAGTCATCATCAATAATCAAGCGGGCCCTACAATCAATTAACCGCTAGCCATCTGACATTTCTTCCAGTGAAACCATCTTCAATGAAGCCAGTACAGACTATGAAACAGCCCTAAAAGACAGTGGATTTCCGGCAAAATTCACATACACATCAAACAGCACAAAAATTTAAAAGGAAACTATATATTATATGTTTCAATCCACCGTACAACAAAAACTTAAGAATATAGGCATGAAAAATATTCATTAAACTCATACACAAAAATCAAGCACTGTGCAAATATTCAATAAAAACTGTTGTGGCAAAGAATCCAAACTTGAATGAGGAGACTTCTAAAAGTATAATTGGAGGAACAACGAAAAGCCGGAATTAGACAAGGAAATCAGATATAGCAGATCATGTATTGATAAAAAAAAGCCTTGTAATCAACTCCTGCTGAATAACGGTAAAGAAAACTAATAGTCAGTGAATAACCCTGACGAGCCAGACATCTGAATGAATCACTTCATGCGCTAGACTATGACGATATTCAGTCACCCCCACCCACGAGGGCGTCATGTGGCACAAGGCCTTTTTAACGTGGGATCTCCGAGCCCGTGGTCTCGGCCAAAAATATGCCCATTGGACCTGTATGAATGGGTTCAGGGTCGGTTTATCTCCCCGAAAGAGAATCCGCCCTTCGGCGTAGCCTCCTTCGGGTTCCTCCCCGCCCGAAGGCGAGAGTTTGACCGATCTGTCGTTCAAGAGTTGAATGCGCTAGACTATGACGGCTTCGTCTGTTAGCCTACCATAGAAAATACCATGTGGGAGATATTGATAAAGAATTAGAAAGTGACATTAATTAAAAAAAAATCTATAAAAAATGATAAGGGAGAGAATCAGTCTTTGACAAGAAAGTCAAATATGTGTACCTTTCGGTTTTCAAAAGCTTATATAACTGACTTTTTTTTTTCTTTGCCGTGTCTTTTTCATGACTTTTCAAATATCGCATTTTCACTTGTCTTCATTCTCAAAAAACGGCACAACACGCAATGTTACATGAAATCGCGACACTTTAGAAAAATAACATGACACGCCAAAAAGTTATATTTGAAAAAACGATGGAAATAGCAAAAGAAACTCTTTCATAATTATTTATGAAAGCCGGAAATATTCAAAGACTGGACAATTTACTTTTAAATATGCGTCGTAAACAAAAATATACAGAAAAGAATGAATAACTATATTTTTCTAGTCTTCAATCATATTTTTATTTTCAGTGTTCATTACTATCTGCACTCAATTATCTATTTATCTCTTTTATGTCTATTATATTTTATATCGGTTAACTTAAATCCCGTTGTATACAACTCTCTAACTGAACAAATTGCTATCTATCTATCTATCTGGGGTCATCTCTGTTCAGACTAATCTATTTAATTTCGTGTTTTACACTCCCGATATATACAGCTCTCAAACTGAAAAAAATTACTGTCTATGTATGTATGTATGTATGTATGTATGTATTTATCTATCCCAGGTCATCTCTATTTAAACTAATCTATTTAATTCCGTGTTTTACAGTCCCGATGTATGCAGCTGTCAAACTGAAGTTGTAAGCAATATCCATTGGTACCAACCTACGTACCCACCTATATATCTATCTATCTCAATATATTCTGATCTATCTATCTATCTATCTATCTATCTATCTGAGAACGTCTCTCTTCAGAATAATCCATTTAATTCCGTTTTTTTTTTACGGCTGGCAAAAACTAAAAAGCGAAAAGAGTTTTCTCATGCACCATTTACTAATTTTCCGTGGTCGACAGTGCGTATGAATACATGAAACATAAAACCGAATCATTGAAGCTTAACAAAGATCGCTAACCATTATGGGTCATAACCGGATAGATATTGTCACCGATGCAGTTCAATAGCATTTTCCTCTTGCCAGTTTTTTTCGACTCCAGTTTGTACATCACAATTCGAATTATTTAAAACAGTTAGGCCTTCCTCTGACAATTAGAAGGCCCACGAGAATTCTTCATTGACGATTACAATCTTAACAAAATAAAATATGCAGATGATACAGTGTTGATAGCAGACAAAGAAAGGAAACTTCAGCAACTTGTAAGAAAATGGAAAGCATGGTTACAAGCAAAAGGAATAGCCCAAGACCCAAACTGCGAATTGGAGAGACTAAAATCAAGCAATTAGAAACATTTAAATACCTTGGAAGTGTTTTAATAGATGGCCTAAAATGCGACCCAGAAATCCGAAAGCGCAGTAATGAAAAATGCCTTCCAAAAGCTAAGCAAAGTATTAAGAAACAGGAAAATTCTTTAAGAATAAAGGAAAGAGTACTGAATTGTTATGTAATATAGACCCTTTTCTATGGAAGCGAATGCTGGATAATCTCCGCAAAGACGAAGAAGAGGCTTCAAGCAACAGAAATGATCTTCTACAGAAGGATGACGAGAATGTTATGGCACGTGGACAACATTGAAGATCTTTTGGACTTGGGGAAAAAAAACTCACTTAATCAGACAGATATATTTGAGATTGATAGACTGCATAATGAAGTAAGCGATATTGAAACGCACAGGACGTATTGAACTCGCTTACTTGCCAACGTAACGTGGCTTCCCTTTGTCTTTTCTACAAATATTTTCATGGCAACTGCTCTGAAAAATTTTTTTTTTAATTGGTACCCCAACTACATTAATTTAAACGTTCTACTATATTGGCACCTAGGTCCCACACGTTTACTGTTGAAATAGCTAAATGAAACCGCCACTTCCACTCCAACAATTTCTTTTCTCGCACTTCCCGCCTGTGGATCTCCTTTCTGTTTATTTGCTTTCCAAATAACTACAATCTTTAAAATTTTAAACGCAATGTCAGTCGCCACCTGTCTTGCTGAATCCCATTCATCATTTGTCCTTACCTCAATTATCTCCCTTTTTTGTCTTATCTTTCACTTTCATTCCCTGTGTCTGTTAGACATTTTCATGACGGTCGTCTTCGAGTATAGAATCCAGAGGTTGGCAGTGAATATTTCGGAGACAGTAGAAAAGCGTAGTTCAGGTTCGCAGTGGATATTTCGTAGCAAAGTAGCAGAGCGTAGTTCTTCCTTCTGTCATCTTCGCCTGGTCAAGTTGGCACTAATCCTTCGGTAGAGTAAACAAAGATGGCCGCCTTTATACACGACAGATACAATGTTCTGCGGCTTCTGATTGGTTAAACTTCTATTGGTAGACTATAAAGGAAGTTAAGTCATCTGGATTGTCTCACTCATATATACATATATTTTTATGGTGTGGGGCGCGTTTTGCTAGGTTCCCCTTGAGGAGATGTGGTATTATGGTGATTGAAGGATTGTTTGGTGACGGACTAGTTCTTGTGGTGAATGGGTAATTATTAATGTATGAATGGGTCGTGAGTCAGATTAGCTAGGTATAAGATAGTTAGTGTTAACCAGCCTCTACCCCTCCCCTTTTCGGCCTCGTGCCACAATTTTGTATCCATGCAAAATAAATCACCTAGTCATATATACATATATACCCCAAAAAACGTAACAGTGTCCCCTTATATTAGTAGCATTTCTGCTTTGCTTGGGATATATTTTTTTTTAATTTTCTGTGGTGATAGAAAGCAAACATCGTGTTTTTCTTTAGAGTCTGGTCCCTTTAAGTCCGTGAAAATGCTCAAATGGATCTTTCTCTCTACCTTTGTAAAAAAACAGTACACCATTAGTTATTTCAAATCTACTTTCCGCAATTCCAGTTAATTTTAGTCAAAGTGGAGCAACTCTCTGTTATGTTAAAATGGTATAATCATTATATAAAGTACCGTATATACTCACGTATTTTGCGAATTTGAAGACGTAATTTTGTAGCTAATTTTAAAGAGGTTGCATCATACACGAGATATATAATTAGCATATGTACTGCTGACCCGCTGTTGATCAAACTATATATCCATTCACTGCGTCTTTCTATGAAAAAAAATCCACACATTAATTCCATTTCTAAATAAGATGATTAAGACAGTGTACTAGATGTTTTATGTATAGGTCTTCTCTGACAGCAGGACGTTCTCAGTTACAGGATTTATGAAGGATGATAGTGTTATCAACAAGTATTTTCCTCATGAATTTTTGTACATTGTGACAGGAGTTGATGGTATGACCGATATAGGTAATTGATTTATGATAAGAAACACCATGTACTTACTAGTTAAATTAATACACTATATTGGTCATCGATAGCTTAGATTTAATAGGATTATTTTGATTAATGATGACGAAGTTGGTAGTTTTCTACTTTTTGTTTGCCGGGATTTACGGCTGGAATATGGTATTTAATGTTCCGTCACATAGTGAATTCTTGCCTTTTCTTACACTTATACAACAAACAGTCAACATCGAACTTTAGTAGCTATTCGACCATGCACTAAGTTAACATTGGTATAAAATATTCCATAGCCATTAAAAATATAGAAAAATAGATTATCAAATTTAGGTGTTTCTTTTGCACTTTTATATAGTAAATTTTACGCAATACAATGGACGATAGGCATTCAAGTTCGAGTGTTACATTCAAAATGGCGAGATTACTAGAAACAATAACCATGGAGTAAATGGAATTTCTTAGTAAAGAGCTGTCTTTCTTCTATTATTTGAAACATTCTTATATATATATATATATTAAACACCATATTCCAGCCGTAAATCCCGTCAAACAAAAAGTAGAAAACGACCAACTTCGTCATCATTAATCAAAATAATCCTATTAAATCTAAGCTAGCGATGACCAATATAGTGTATTAATATATATATATATATTTGGTTGGATTGATGTGAGTTTGTGACCCTGGGTTTCACGCTTTTGTGATCGTCAGCTGACGATCGCAAAAGCGTAAAACCCAGGGTCACAAACTAACATCAATCCAACCAAATATGTTAGCTCTATCTCTGATATTGAGCGCATTCTAATAAGCACCGCGCATATAATATATAAATAATTATATATATATATATATATATATATATATACACTCTTCACACACACACACACACACACACACACACACACACATATATATATATATATATATATATATATATATATATATATTAGGTTGGTAAAAATGTAAATGTCTGTTTCTTAAATAGAATATTTACGTAATAAAACGAATGAACTTTTTGGACAATATATATATATGTGTGTGTGTGTGTGTGTGCGCGCGCGCCTCTGTGTGTGTGCATATATATATATATATATATATATATATATATATATATATATATACAAACGGAGATATGTATATTGAGTGATTTACACACACGCACACATATATATTATTACTATTTTTATTATAAGAGATTGTAATAAAATCATGTTTTCATTATAATCTCTTATGATAACAATAATAATAATAATACATTGCTCTACTTTGTATGGAGTACTTTTTAAAAGTAAATGATACGAACTGTGAATTTTTACTCCATCTGTTCTTTCTCTCATTTGTGTGTGAGTGTGTGTGTATATATATATATATATATATATATATATATATATATATATATATATACATATATATATATATATATATATATATATATATATATATCGCTGCGACTATCAACCTCACCTTATTCAACAGTGGTAATTGGGTGTAGAAAGTATTTTTTTAAACCAATACAATGGTCACTGTCTTGATTTCCGTCTACGTTCATCACGCGAATCTCGGAATAAATGTTCCTGCAAGTATTCAAAATAGCACAAAAACTTATCTTATATAGTCAAACAAGAAGAGAAATTAATAACTTACATAAACAAAACCCATTCAGAATGGCTAAGTAAGAATTGAACAATAGACAAGTCGGACAATATGAAGAAATATAGTCTTAAGGTGTGCTATATTTATGGGATAAAGTGCTCAATATCAGAGATAGAGCGTGTGTAAATATAAAAGTGAACATTGAAGTCAACACTTAGAGGCGACAGTCTGTTTCCTGACAGACGCAGTCGTCAGGCCACGCGTGCTGTTATTTTTCTCGGTTATTTATATATACGATTCAGTGGTGCATTGTGGGTAGTCTGTTTTGCCGGTTATTTTGCCGGAAGTTCTTTATTTGTTTATTTATTTGGGTTAAATTATTTTGCTTCTCATTATTTATTTGTATTTATTTTTCCTTTTATTTTTTACTTTTACTTTTATTTTTATTTCTTATCTTATATATATTTTTTTTATTTTAATCGGTGTTTTTATTAAGGTCTTTTTTGGTTTGGTTTGGGGAGATAAAGCTATTCATTCAATTTTGGGGTTGATTATTGTAGTTTATTCTAACTGTTATTTTGGTGAGTGCAGTTTTTAATTTGTTTATTAGTTTATGTATTTATTTGGATTGTTTATCTTTATTTGTTTTTTCTACCAGTTAATTTATCGGGATCGGTTTGTTAGTTTGTTTATTTATTTTTTATTTGGATGTATTTAGATTAATTTATTTTAGTTGTTTTTTGTTATTTATTTATTATACTGTATATTTTTATTTACTCTTTTCGGTTTTTGATTTTTAAGTAACGTAGTATTTTTTATCGTTATATAACAGTTATATAAATGTTTTTCGTACGATTTTCGATTTGATTTTTATAGTCTAACTAATATTTTGGTCAAGATGGTTTGTGAATTTGTTTATTATTCACTTTATTTATTTGGGTTCATTGATTTTGTTTTTTATTTCTATTTATTTATTATATTTCGTCTATTCTAACGGGTGTGATTTGGTAATTTGTTTGGGTTAATTTATTTTACTTATTTTCTTGTCAATTTGTTTATTTACTTATTTTATTTTATTTTTTTTCCGTTTTCGATTTTTAATGATAGCTACTTTTTTCCTCCAAGCAAAGTTTGCAAGTTTTTGATTGGTTGTAGTAGGCTGAGAATCTTTTCCTTATTTTCCAAGATATTTTTGGTGTGATATGCGTTTTGTTTTTAATTTCCCAGACATATTTAGAAAGCATTGTGCTGTTCGCATATTTACTATTTGTGAAAGATGTTTTGTGTGCATAATTTCTTTGTTTCCAGGTCTGTTCAGTTACTTCTATATATACTTTTTCTTCATTATCTGGTGATTTTATCGTTGTTTCTTGATAATTTTCCTGTTTTACTTTTTTAATTTTTGTGCCATGTTCTCGGTGCAACTGTAGCTGATGTTTACTGTGTTTTTGTTGAATATTTTGTGTAGGGTGCTTGATTCCGGGAAGTGTTTGTTAAAAGAGTTTGAAGAATATTTTCCTACCTTTTTTTATACGTTTTTGCGGTACGGTGGGTTGAACCATATGATATTTCTTTTCCTGTTGGCCTTTTTTCTGTTCTGTGGTGAGTATGTGAGTGTTGCGGGGAATCCGCAATCTTTTGGGAGTGTTTCATAGTCTTTCTTAGCCTTGTTAAATATGGATTCATTGGAGGAGTCGTCGGAAAGCCTGCGGTTAATCGATTTTGGTATCTGTTTGATTATAGAAGGCGGGTGGTTGATGTGTGTATATTCGATACATTTGGATACGCATCGAGAAGATATGAATGTATGAGAGAAAATCATGGAGAATTGTAGTATAAAAACAGTAAAATCGACCTTGTTAACCAAAACACGTCAGGCTATATTACGGTTCAGTATAGGATACTGATTCGATTCCTGTCGGAGGTCGTATATTTTCTATGAATATTTCTCGGACATTCAGGTCGGTAAATATCGTTAATACCGTTTATTATAAATAGATCATTTACTTAAATATTAGTTTGGTGCAAAAATAATGACGTAATAATGTCGTTTTTTGACGTAATTTTAACGTAAAAAAAAACGGCATTATTACGTCATTATTTTGCACCAACCTAATATTTGTATCTATAAAAAGAACGTATAAACATTAAAAAATATCTTAAAATAGTTGTCGGATTTTGTTCATTTCTTAATGTGCGACTTCATTTGTTTACATTTGGATTTAAATTTAAGCTTCTAATGTATTTTTTTCTTTTTCTTTCAGATTTGGGGGATATTTGAGCAATATCATTTTTCACGCACAATTGCCATGACATAAATAACATAATTCAATAGAGAAATAAATAAATTGTCACCAATTTCACTGATTTATTTACTGCTCACTTTGATCCGTCTTAATGAAACAGCCTTATATATAATCCGTCTTAATGAAACGCCATATATATATATATATATATATATATGTGTGTGTGTGTGTTTGTGTGTATGTGTGT
>OZ010587.1:62685457-62757957 GCA_963932145.1 Acanthosepion lycidas | reverse complement strand
CATATATATATATGTATATATATATGTATATATATGCGTATATATATATGTACACATATGTATGTATATATATATGTATGTATGCGTATATATATGTATATATATGTTTATGTATAAATATGTATATATATGTCTATATATATGTGTGTATATATATATAAAGAGAGAGAGAGATTCCATGTATTAGGTATTTAATATAGACTACTATATATATATATATATATATATATATATATATATCAGAAAAGGCATATGCAAATAATATTCTTACTCTTTAGATTGTTCGAACTGTTGTCCTCAAATTTATTGTCAGGTTTACGTGTCGGCTTTTGTAAGATCCGGAATTCTTAAAGTGGTATACGTTGATATTTCGAACTGAACCCTGTGCCATATATATATATATATATATATATATATATATATATATATATGTGCGTGTGTGTGTGTGTGTGTGTGTGTGTGTGTATCTGTGCTATATATATATATATATATATTTATGTATGTATATAAAAGATATGTGTGTATCTGTGCTATACATATATATATATATATTCCGTTTAATATGACCCACAAGGAATATTTTCTTTTGATACAGTTTCTATAGTGTCCTTAATATTTCTTTTTTTTTAAGGTTTTCAAAGAATAAAATATAATAAATTGTAAGTACACTAGAAAAAATTTTAAATAAAATTTTACAAAAATAAACATTGCCCGTCATATTCAAAGAAAAATGCATAAAATATGATTTTGTTGCTCAGATATTAGTTAGTTACTTAGATAGATAGATAGATAGATAGATAGATAGATAGATAGATAGATAGATAGATATTAGAACAATATAGAACATAGAACATAGTATTATTTCTTTAGCTGATGGTAAGCCGTTGGAAAGTTATTTGAACCTACCCTATCGTTTTTAACCAGATATCTTAAAATATTTAACTAGGGTAGCATTATATGTAGCCTAAGAATAATGGGTTGTTGTGACCTGTTTGGTTTAATCCTGGGTCCGCTTATAAATTTCTATGTAATCTCAAATAAATTGAATTTCGCTCATAAATGGATTAATACTATTTATGAAGGATTATTTTTCACATGATTGAAACAAACAAATGAGATAAAAAAAAAAAGTTAACAGCTAAGTCAGTTAGTGTATTTTCCTGAAAAAATATTTGAATAGAATCGTTTTATAAAAAAACCGAAATATAGTAGTACTAGCTTCCCTTTCAATAAATGTTGAAATTTCCTTTGTAAACATAAAACGCGAACCTCTCCCGAACTTTCCAGTGAATACTTGACGTTGAATTTCGATTCTCGATATCGATGGCGTTCACTTAAAACTGCACACAAGGTAAGAAAATGGAACACAAACACCACGTAGAGAAATAAGTGTAAAAAACCTTGTTTCCCATATATGTTTGTGTTTTATTCAGGGTTTCACTTGCTCGCTTCGGTGAGAAGGTAGGTGACACTTTGGACAAGTTTTATGTCGATCTCATAGATCAGTTTCTCCCCGCTATACCAATTCCTCGGCCATCGGACGGGTGAAATCATTACATTTACTTTGATAAAGTTCATTAAAGAATGAAACGCATTGGTAAGAAATGTATTCTTTTTCCTTTCTTCATATTGTCTTTTTACATATATATATATATATATATATATATATATATATATATATATATATATATATATATATATATATATATATATACCCAAGTATATGATTGGTGTATACGGAATAAATTATAATAACCAACAATTACTATTCTTAAAAGAGTGCTCAATACTGAGTAGAGCAGATATAATTATTTATTTAAAAATTATAATATAAGTATGATATAAAATCCCTACAAAAATAGCCATTTTGTTTCAACACTTCCGGTGTCTTATCAAGTTATGATGTTTAATGTAAAATAAATGGTTTTAAATGTTTCAAATTAATTAACGATCCTTCGCAAGGGGAAAACGTTGTTACAAAAGCTAGAGTTCTTTGAAACTTTTAAAACCATTTATTTCACATTCAACAGCCTCACTTGATAAGACACCGGAGGTGTTGAAACAAAATGGCTATTTTTGTAGTGATTTTATAACATATTTATGCTATAATTTTTAAATAAATAATTATATATATATATATATACATATATATATATATATATATATATATATATATATATATATATATATATATATATATATGTGTGTGTGTGTGTGTGTGTGTGTGAAAATATTGTAGAGAATAGGAAAGAAACTGGTTTGGTAAATAATCCAAAGTTCCTTAGTATTTTTGTAATTATTTTTAAAAAATAGTGCTCGATACGAAAGTAGAGCATAAATATAATTATTTATTTAAAAATATGATTCCAACACGCTACATAAGAGGTCACATGTTTCAAAACAAGAGCCGAAAACTTCAAAATAATATTTGAATTAACTTGAGTTAAAGTAGGCTCTGTTCCATCTTCAAGCGAAATTCCCAAAAAATTTTATTATTATTATGTTATCATGTGTTTACTGAGAGTGCATGATGGAAGGATGGATTGCCCACTGCGAATGGTGCTGTGGTCGAACGAGGATATTAATAAATCTTGACAAGATGTATATGAGTAGAATTGTCTCTGGTAACGTATAACCGACACTGGTTCTAATCACATCTACATTCAATATAAGAATAAAAGGCAAAGGTAAAGCCTCATCTGTTCTCATGACGTCGCTAATTTTACCTGCAAGGGTTAGCCACCTATGTTGAGATCTGCGGAGTTAGAGTTTATGTTGTTTTGGGCCGGAAGTAAGCTTCGGGTGCGGCGCAGATCTTTTGAGATAACTTCATCTTGAAGACTGGTAGTGCTTTGCTAATCATTTTCTATGTAATCTGTTACTGACTGGTAACGCTACGTTACTCTGCTTCGTGAATATTTGCAGCCATTGAGAGATTGTATTTATACTCAAAACTTTGTTATTCCATTAGTATAGCGCATCCTGTCAACGGGATCAAGTTGCGAAGAATCTATTCCGGAAATGTGTGGCTATTATGTTCGCCTGACATTATCCCGGTCGAGTCTTTATGGGGCGAGATGAAAAGGGCTAATATCAGACAAGACGGTGCACCTACACATATCATGGCATTGAAAAGCCTCAACATATCTCCAGTACTATTTTGCACACTAGTGGAATTGATGCCATACCTAGTTGCTACAGTTCGCCCGGATAGAGGAAATCTTACATAACAAAAGTTAAATATCACATGTCTATTTAAAATATAGAACAACTATTAATAATCAATATCGTTCAAATTCATAAGTTCGAAGAATTAAAAAATAATAAAAATTCTAAAATGATAAAAATACTATATTTTAAATAGATAAGTTTGTATACAGAATTCTATCAATTCATGATAGAGAACGATCAGAATCTCCACACCCGAAGATTGCAGCAACTGCATGAAAATCCAAGTCGTGTTATCGACGTTGGATATTATGTATATTCACTTATATATACCTATAGCTCTTATTCATAACATATGTATATTGACTAATATATACCTATAGCTCTTTTTCATAACATATGTATATCCACTAATATATACCAATAGCTCTTTTTCATAAGATTGTGCACTGTATTTATATCACCTACGGAAGAAATATACTTACCTACGTGCAAGTATTTGTGCATTTTTATCCTACCCATATATATATATATATATATATATATATATATATATATATATATATATATATATATATATATTATGAAATTGACAAAATCCGAAAAGTCCGACAATTATTTTTTAAGACATTTTTTTATGTTTATACCTTATTCTTATAGATACAGACATTTAAGTAAATGCTCTGTTTATAATAAACAGTATTAACAAAAACAGAGCATTTACTTAAATATTTGTATCTATAAAAAGAACGTATAGACATGAAATATGTCTTAAAAATAATTGTCAGACTTTGTCCATTTCATAATGTATGAGGTCATGTGTTTAAATTTGGAAACGCATTGAGCAGATATGAATGAATGAGAGAAAATCATGGATAAGTGTGTTTAAAAACAGTAAAATCGACCTTGCTACCCCAACGCTCCGCTGTGGCCAATCGGTTAAGGCACGTCAGGCTATATGACGGTTCCGTATAGGATATAGGTTGGATTCCTGCCGGAGGACGCATATTTTCTATGAAGATTTCTCGGACAATCAGGTCGGTAAATGATGTTAATACTGTTTATTATAAACAGAGCATTTACTTAAATATTTCTATCCATAAAAAGAACGTATAAACATAAAAAATGTCTTAAAACACACACACACACACACACACACACACATACACACACACACACATATATATATATATATATATATATATATATATATATATATATATAGAGAGAGAGAGAGAGAGAAAGAGAGAGTGATATATAGAGAGAGCGGGATTTGTCTGGGAGGAGACTTATCGGTCTGGAAGGAGACGCTCCCAGCGTGTGGTACCTTTGAAAAATGCCAGAAAACCATACCACAGTTTGACCCAAGCCTTGTGAGTGAAAGTGAGTAGACAGAACACTAGGGTCCGTTCATGGCTGTGCTAGCTCGAAGTCACAAGTCATCGTGACAGAGAGTTTGAGTGTGCTGGCGTTGTTCGGATTGTTGAACATTCCCGGTAACACGGTCTCTTGCAGAAACTGTAACTAACGTCTGCTCAGCATAATTGCAGTATAAAACACGTGGCGGTCTCTGCGGGTGTTGAACAAACACAAATGTGCCGGAGCTAAATTCTGCAATAGGGATTGGCTAGCCGCCCTAGTACACGGGTATCCTCGAATACGAGTGGGCAGATATTATATATATATATATATATATATATATATATATATATATATATATATATATATATATATATATATATATAAAAGGTCAGCCAATATAACAGTGATCTCATCTCACAATTCTCATACCTGCTCTATATGTGGTCTCCTTTGTAAATCACTAGCGGGTCTTAAATGCCACTTAAGATTATCGGACAAACTTTCATAACTGAATCAATAAGCTGCCAGATCCTCATACATCGAAACCCGGCGGGATAGTCCATTTTATATATATATATATATATATATATATATATATATATATATATATATTTATATAGGTCAAGGGAAATGTGTTTAGAACCATGAGATCAAGTTTCGGATCTTATCATGGAGGATATTATTGGCCACGTGATGCGACTCTAGTGTGTATCAACGTTGAAAACCATATCATGCTTTCAGAATGGAATTTGGCAGACGAATTTTTTTGGGGGAAGCCCTCGATTCGTGTAATAAAAAGAAGTCCCAAATTGCGACCGATATTTTTTTTAAGTGTACATGCCTAATTCAAAGTGGTGATCAAGTATCAATAACGTGCTCTCTCCTAGAAATTGTAACTTACGACTGTTGCCGTATACCCCACAGATATGTCCTCGGGTTATTGAACAAACGCAAAATAGCCGAATAGGCGTATGTAACAGGAATTAACGAAACGGCTTTAACCCAAGAAGAAACCTCTGTAGCACAGTTCTCAATTGGAAGGTTAAGAATGTTAAACACAAGGAGAGCCTAAATAATGTGACGAAATAAATTCTATCTGTATGCGGGTAACGGTATGTACTTTTGTGAATAAGTTTCCTAATAAATGGATATTTCAAAAGAAATTTCAACAGACTCGAGAGAGTGATACGAGAGGACACAGTCGTGATGCTCGACAAGAGGTATCAGAAGAGGTAAGAAACAAATCAACTGAAGAAGGGTGCTGATCATGTTTATTAGGGAAACGAGTAGATAAATCCATTATTTGCGTAATAGACTGCGTAACGGAACAATTGAAAGTCTGAATACCGGCAATATTAGTAATATTAGAATGATTAAGACGCTTGACGTGATCATCATTAAAATCATCAAACGCCAAAATTTAGAGATAGATAGATAGATAGATAGATAGATAGATAGATAGATAGATAGATAGATAGATAGATATGTTATGAGAAATAGGTTTAGGTAATATTGAGGAATACACACTATTCTGAGTATTGTGGCGTGATGACAATCGTTATTTTTATCAAAATAACTGGTGTGGGAACAGGCCAAAGCGTATGCATTCATATTTGTCCCAGGAGTTTTATTGGTCAGTAGGCACAATCATCATTGGCCGAATTTTGGACGCGGTTGGTCGATTACATTTTTCGCGCTAATAACTGTAACACGATGTTGCACATCCCTTTTAAGCAGACATTCACAAGGACAAACACACGCGCGCACTTACACTCAGACACACACACGCATATATATATATATATATATATATATATATATATATATATATATATATATATATATATATATATATATATATATATATATATATATATATATATATATAATATATAAATAGTATTTATATATTTATATATATTATATACGATATATATAATATATATGGAGGCACGGTGGAGTAATGGATATCGGCTTGGATTGAGGAATCGGAGAGCCGAGTTCGAATTCCAGTTGAATCCATTATGGAAAGGTATGAATCCTCTTCTTCTCCCTCCAGCTATGGGTAAAATAGCAGGACATATATGTTCTATAGCCTTGGATGGCAACTGGTCTAGGAGAAGGACAACTCTGAATTCAAAACCTTGTGGCATTCGGTGCACCAGGTCTCTGTATTCGTCCCTCCAAAAAGTGTGGATGCTCCTGCACGAGGCCTTCACCACTATAATCAAATCTCATGTGCCGGTGTCGGTTTTCTGGAAACTGATCTGCTTGACCCTCATACGTCTAATCTCGACGGGAGAGTCGATCATATTATATATATTATATATATGAGATATATATATATATATATATATATATGTTATAAACACATATATTTATTATATTTTTATTATAAAAGATCATAATAAGAATATTTTTGACATCGCTACACAAAAGCTTTCTTGTTTCAATACTCTGACTGAATATCTTCAGCCGATGTTATGTAACGCCTGAAGAAATACAGTCATAGTATGGAAATATGAAAGTTTCTTACATTCGATGTATGCATGTCTGTCTATCTATCTATATGTGTGTGTGTGTGATTTATAAAGTAACCAGTGTTTCCAAACGCTCCCATGTCTAACTACTGAACTGGCAGGAGAAAATATAAACCGATACTCAAATATACTATCAACAACTGATAGAGAAATTCCATGATGTACTCTAAAACATTCCCAAACTCTGACTGCAGGTGTGGATCTCTTACCATTTATATGAAAATGAAAGTTACACGTTTGAAAGGAAAGCAGTTCATGCAGTACTAAGAAAATAAACATAGGCTGTTTTAGTGTAGAAAAATATGCAGTATTAGTCTGAGATTCAAAATGGAATAGTTTGAGGGAAGAACGTGTCGCAGCATCAGAAATGATTCCATGGAATGAAAAACAAGAGAAAAAAGAATTCAATATCAGTTAAAATTCTTGAACTAATGCGAAATAGCACAGAATAAAATGATGCTAGACAAATACATCAGAAACAAATATAGGCAAGCAAAATAGGAATGGCGTAATGAAAAGTTTTGATAGACCGGAAAACTGCAGAACAAGGACGCTTTATATATAAAAAGACAAAATCAATAACAGGTGAGAAGATATCCTCTTTCACTCTATGTATAATATCTAAAGATTTAATCATCATAATGTACAAAGAAAACGTACAACAGTGTTATATATATATATATATATATATATATATATATATATATAATTTATTTGAAAATTATAACATAAATATATTATAAAATCACGACAAAAATGGCCATTTTGCTGCAACACTTCTGTTATCTTATCAAATGATGGTGTTGAATATTTAACATTCAACAGCATCATTTGATAAGACACCAGAAGTGTTGAAACAAAATGTCTATTTTTATAGTGATTGTATAACATATTTTTGTTATTTTGTTTCAAATAAATTATATTTGTTTTTGAGAAGAGTATTTTTTGGTTAGTGAAATTTATTCTGTATATACCAATCCTATACTTGGAGATTATATATATATATATATATATATATATATATATATATATATATATATACATCTGTGTGTGTGTGTGTGTGTGTGTGTGTGTGTGTGTGTGTGTGTGTAACTGTAAAATAGATAGAGGTCTTCGATGATGAGAGATAGTAAATACGACGGACTATAATGTACTGGAAAGACCCGAATTATAAAATCTGATGTTAGCTCAATACTGGCAACGATAAAGAATATCAAAAAGGCCGAACCAGAATCGATTTTAAGATAGATGCTGACAGTCAATTTTGTAACTGACAGAGTTATTGAAATAATAAACGATATATATGACACCGGTGAAATACTGGAAGACACCTGCAAATATATTTTCAGAGTGCTGCTAAAGAAACCAGGTGCAAATGAATTAGAACTCTTTCGAACAAACAGTTTGATGGGCTATATGTATAATATATATGTAATCTAAGAATTAGCATTCTAATGAATAGACATCGAAGGAGAATTAGGCCGAAAAAAAAGTTCAAGAACATTGTGCCATTATTCAAGACACTGAAAAATGAAATGCTGTGTTCAAGATGTGATCAGCGTGAACAATAAATATATCGACATATTTATAACTATGTTTAATATATTAGACTTTAGGGGTTGTATCCCTCTAATCAGCAACCTCTCCACAACATCCCATCCCTGGCAAATTTGTCTTTTCCCTATCTCCCTCACTAAATGTTCTGCCATCATTTTGCATAATTTTGTTAGATACCTTACTCGCTGATTCCATCTGCACATCTTGTTTTCGATGTCTTGTGAGCGTCAAGCCCTCTTTCGTAAATATATTTCCGAAAACATTCAATTGTCTTTTTCTGATTCTAAGTGTGGGCGTCCTTTTGTTTCCATTTTCCTTAAAATGTTATCGTTGCTTACATGCTCTTTCCATGCCACTCTCCGCATCCTTCTGTAGAACCGTGGTGGAACTCAGTAGAGTTCCCACCACGGAATATGTGAGCGAGCGGCCCTTTGTTGAGTCTGATTTGCAATCTCTTCGTCACCGAGGCCCAGTGGAACAGTTGGTATGATGTTTGCTTGACAACCTAACTGTCAGGGTTTCAATTCTCGGTAGTGGATGCGCACTGCTGATGAGTCCCAAATATAGGACGAAACGTCCAGTGCTTTCTGCATTCTGTTGAGATTTCTATCAGACTCAATGAATTACTTAAATATATATGTTGATAGGGACAGATAGATATATATATATTTGGTTGGATTGATGTGAGTTTGTGACCCTGTGTTTCATGCTTCTGCGATCGTCAGACAAAATATGTTAGCTCTATCTCTGATATTGAGCACTTTCTAATAAGTAACGCGCATATAGTATATAAATAATTATATACATATATATACACACACACACTTTTCACACACACATATATATATATATATATATATATATATATATATATATATATATATATATATATATGTTGTATAGGGATAAAGTGTCGTTGCCGACACTGGAGTTTGAACGCAGATCATCAGTGAGCAAACACAGGTGATTCCATTTCTAATAAGCAGACCACGTGATCGTAATAAAAGGTATATATGGTAATTAGCGTGGTCTCTAAGTGATCGCATTTCTCTATACTATACTATATACTATTTCTCTATACTGATCACTCTTCGGATTACTATTGTGCGGTTACTATCCGAACTAGTATTACTAGTGCCAGTATTATTCGTCGAGAGGATGTGGTATTTATTGTATATAAAAATACAATTATGGCACAAGGCAGAAAAATGGGAGGGGTTAGGGCTGGTCTTCACCCAACTATCTTGTACCTAGCTAATCGAGGAGTTCGGAATTTCAACTTGGATCATAACCAAAGATGCAGCCAGGATACAAGCCAGGAACAACACTTACTCACATTAACTAGGTACCCAAAAGCTTGTCTAACCTAACCAATCGGAGGGCTCTACAGGAAACCACCCCGATGTGACGTAGATTGACCTAAAAGAGAAAATCAAGTCTAGCCCCTTTCAAACGAACCAAACTCGCCTCAGTCACCCAGCTTTCGCTGAAGACTGTCGAATGCAAGCGTTTTCTATCAGTTCTAATCTTCATCTTGAGCTGATGCACAAAGAATCGGATCAGATCCTGATGATAAAGACGGGTGCCTCGCAAGACTTCCTCCTGTTGCGTCGTCGAAATCACCATTCGGGCCGTGGCCAGCAGCGTCAGATACACCATTCGTTTCACCCCGTAATACGAGGGCGACACATTGTCACACGCGTATGTGCGATCAGTGAGCACGAGCTTTTCGGGAGCGAGACGAGCCGTCAACTCGCCGACATGGTCCCATAAGGGGTGGACCCGAGAACAATGACAGAATGCGTTCGTCGGAGTTATTACTAGTATCTGCGATTCTAAATTCCCGACTATAACGAGCATTACGAACGCGATAACGAGTATTCGTTGACATCACAAAAGTGACATCACCGAACGCGTTTGACATCACAAAATCAATAAAAATGAAAAGATCTATTAGGATTTATTATTGACGGACGTGAGATTAAAAACATACGCTAGGCAGACGCCACTGTGCTAATGGCGGATGCAGAAGAATTCAGTACAGTTCAACATGGTTGTCGACCTAAGCCAGAATAAACGACTAAGGATGAAATATATTAAGGTTGACAGCGATGAGATAACTCAAGATAAGTGTTCTTTATCAGTGCCGTCAACATCAGAAAGAGACTTAAATTTAATTACCTTGTTAGAATACCACTAACAATAGAAAGCTTGACACAAATATGATAGAGATTTAGGAATATCGAAGAATGCTTGCCGGAATATATGAGTAAAGAAATGTCCTGAAAAAGAAAGGAACTTTTGTACTCTAACGCTGTGTATACTTAGTAAATACCCTGCGAAACAAAGAAGATGGTTATGCACTCTAAATCGGTATATACTTGGTAAATACTCTACGGAACAAAAAAGTTGTTTATGTACTCTAAGTCAGTGTATATTTGGTAAATATCCCGCGAAACAAAGAAGATGGTGTCGTATATTAGTTAACGCTTTCATCTCTGCGTTCTTGGTAAATACCCTGTGAAACAAAGAAGATTGTTATGTACTCTAAGTGAGTGTATACTTGGTAAATACCCTTCGAAACAAAGAAGATGGTTATATACATTAAATCAGTATGTACTTGGTAAATACCCTACGAAAAAAGAAGTTTATGTACTCTAAATCAGTGTATACTTGGTAAATACCCTGCGAAACAAAGAAGATGGTATCGTATATTAGGTAGTTAACGCTTTCATTTCTGCGTTCCTTCTACTTGAGCTATCGTATCGGAATTCGTAAATAATTAGTATGTAATATTACATGGTAGATATAAATAAAAAATAGGTACAAGTGTTTACACACCTTTCAATCGATACCTGGGCATTAAGTCATTTTTCTCATCCACTGTTCAACTGGTGGCTGGACAATTCGTTATTCTTCTCTACCACCGATAAAGCGTTGAAAAATAATCAAAACGGACCTGTATTCTGAGAATATAAAAATGATGGGTCTGTACTCTGAGGCAATAAATATTGGACTAGTGATCTGTGAAACAAAGGCAATGGCATTGCACTCTAATGCAGTGCGTACTGGATACATCTGCGAAACAAAAGAGATGAGACTGTACGCTAAAGCAGTGAATACCGAAAAATATCATGAGAAACAAAGTAGATGGTTTCTTTCTCTAATGCAGCGAATCCTAACAAAATATCCTGAGAAATTAAAAAAAAAACATACGTCTGTACTGTAAGGCAAAGTCATACTGAACAAATGTTCTGAGAAAGAATGAACATGGTGTTGTTCTCTCTCTGAATATTCGACAGACAGCCCGAGAAACAAAAAAGATGTGTTTGTACTCTAAGGCAGTGAATACTGAACAGATATCCTGAAAAACCAAGATGGCGTTGTACATTAAAGTAGTAAATACTGAACAATATCATGAGAAACAAAGAAGAAGGCAGTGAATAATGGATTAATATCCTGATGAACAGTGAATAATGGATTAATATTCTGATGTGTTTGATGTGTTTATTGATAGTAAAATATTTATTAGGATCCTCCTCTATTTTCTACGTAATAAATTAGGTTTATTCTAATTAGGGTGGTAGTTATTATATCGAATTTATGGCCTGATTTGTTTCTGTGTGTTACGATCGAGTTTACAAAGTTATCCAAATGTAGTTACCTCTTATGTTTGTTTTGGCTTTTATATTCCTAGATGTTTCGCCTATGTAGCATTTCTGACAGGTCAGGGATTTCTGTCATAAACCCCGGTATCTAATGTAGTTTTTGGATTAATTATTTCTTGTTAACTATATCTCTGATTTATTAGAGCTGGCGATATGATCTCAGACAATCAGTAGCAAAAACTTGTTATTGTACACTAAGGCAGTGAATACTGGACATATATCCTGAAAAAAAATGGAAGTTGCTGTATTTTTATAATGAGGCAGAAAAGACGAAGCGTCAAAGCGATGCGCTTCCGCTAGTAAATTTTGAGATACAGTGGAAGAAACAAGGAAGACTTATGATGAAGAACAACTACAAAAAATCTCTAGTTTCTTGCTGACAAAGAACAAGGAGAATTTCAGACACATACTAAGGTAGAAGATCTCGGTGACTTTAAAACAGAGATAGCGCAATAAAGAGAAGCCTGACGTAAGCTACATGATACGTTTGAATAAATGAATAACAGAACAAAGTTAATGTTCGGTCGGACATAAGCAACAATGGTTTCAAAAAACAAGACAACTTGCAGAGAGTCATATTCGCTTATTGCTGAAGACATACGTCGCACACACGCACACACAGACACAGGCACACATACACACACACACATATATATATATATATATATATATATATATATATATATATATATATATATATGAAGAGAGAAACTGGAAACGTTTTCGTTATAATGTGGATTTGTCTTAGTGTATTTATTACATTTTATTCTTCATATTTTTGCTACACGGGTTTCGAGTGCCGTCACATTTTTCAGGCAAATTAAAGGAATTAATTTTGAACGCATAAAATTTATTTTAATGCTTCATTGTTTACTTCCTGCATTTGTAGTGAGTCTAGATCTCATTTTTGGACTTAAGTGGTAATAAAACCATTAGGTTTAGTTTCAGTGACGGCGATGGCGTTTGCGGTTTCTCTCTTTTTTAAAATATACATTTTTCTCTCTATGAAATAATTATAAACTTTTCCCTATATATATATATATATATATATATATATATATATATATATAGAGAGAGAGAGAGAGTATAGTGTTTGATATAAAACACAGATGTCTGTATGGGCGCCAGGCGTCAGTGATGTGGAGGGATAGGGTTCATGAGAAAACAGGTAGGGGTGGTAATAATAAATCCACCCTGGGGTATACTCGAGGAATGTAATCAGTTCCATCGGTTAAAAGTTAGATTTGAATTATACTGAGGTACAGAACGTGAGAGATAGACGTGCCACAATTTAATAGAAACACATTTACTACAATTTTCCATCACGTCAGTCTGTGGCCGTAAAATTTTCCTCAAACATTTGACAGCTGTTATATGAACGGGAATACTTGCCTAGCACGTCATACACACAAACGCACACACGCATATATATATATATATATATATATATATATATATATATATATATATATATATATAATATATATACATATATATAATATATATACATATATATAATATATATACATATATATAATATATATACATATATATATATAATATATATACATATATGTAATATATATACATATATATGATATATATATACATATAGTGTAATATATATACATATATGTAATATATATACATGTAAATAATATATATACATATATGTAATATATATACATATATATAATATATATACATATATATATATACATATATGTAATATATATACATATATATATATACATATATATATATATATAATATATATACATATATGTAATATATATACATATATATATACATATATGTAATATATATACATATATATATATACATATATGTAATATATATACATATATATATATACATATATGTAATATATATACATATATATATATACATATATGTAATATATATACATATATATATATATGTAATATATATATACATATATGTTATATATATATATATATACATATATATGTAATATATATATATATATATATATATATATATATATATATATATATATATATATATAATTTTAGATCAATATATCCAAATCAGTACTGTTTATACATTACTTTTTTCTTTCTATCACCCTTCTAGGCACTGACACATACATTCTACATTTGTTTATATTTCTGAGATGAAGCATTGTATCTATTTAGACTATTTACATTTTTCGAACTGTTGTCCTCATCTTTGTTGTCATATTCACGACATTTCTTCAGGTGATATTTGTTGAAATTTCGAACCGAACCCTGTATTTTGACAAATGAGGTTAATTGTTATATTTCCCCTTACCACGCAGGCGCTTTTATCCACTGGACCATTTGTCCTTGATTGGTCCTAAACATGATTTAACCCCAAAAAGTTGTGAGTTCTGTCCTCACCAGAGAAAACAAAAAAAAGAAGAGTTTTTAAGGAGAATTAACTAAAACTGAGCTACCCAAAAGCATGGTAAATGGAATTAGAACAACCTCTCCACTCCAAAGACTAAATAAATAGATCATTTCGAAATTCCAGTAAATATCACCCTCAGAAGGCCGGGGCGTACAACGGTCGAAAGCCCTATGCGTGTATAATTCTTGTGTGTTTGTGTATCATAATCCTAGTTGGAAGTTCTAAATATTTATTGTAAAAATTACAATTGTGGCACAAGGCCGGAAAAGGGGAGGGGTTGATGCTGGTCTTAACTATCCTATACCTAGCTAATCCGATTCACGACCCATTCATTCATTACAATTTCCACATTTACCACAAGAACTCGTCCGTCACCAATCAATCCTCCACACACCATAATACCACATTCTCTCTAGGGAGACCTACAAAACGCGCCCCGTGTCATAAAAATTTAATGATACTAAAATATATATAAAATTCTATGATGAAAAAATGTGAGGGGAGGTAGATGAACCCAATAACAATAATAATTTGATTGATAGCGTGTGTACGTGTGTGTGTGCGCTTATACGTTTGTGTGTTTAATGTCATTTTGACTTATGCCTGGCAGTGTCCGTATGTTGACCTGGAGAAGTTTGAACGAGTGAGAAAGAATTTAGGTCGCACTAGGTACCGTTGTATACAGATTTTAGATTATTTGGTGATATAATAAAGCGCGTTTGATATGTGTTTACTGATAGTAAAATATTTATTAGCACTCCCATCTAACTATTTTCCACGTAATAAATTATGTTCTTTTCTAATTAGGGCGGTAGCTATCGTATCGAATTTATTGGCCTGTTTTGTTTCTGTGTGTTACGATCGAGTTTACAAAGTTGTCTCAACGTAGTTATCTCTTATGTTTGTAGATGCTGGCTTTTTATATTTCTAGATGTTTTGCCTATGTAGCTTTTCTGACAGGTCAGGTCTTTCTATCATAAAACCCGGAATCTGATGATGAGCATGATATTAAAGCACATTGCAATTACACGCCAGTGGCTTTCAACATATCAGTGAACAACTTCAACTGGTTATATAAAGCACTATAAAGAGATGCTGTGTTGTCAGGAAATCAGTTGTTGCACCACACATAAGCCAGAGACCGTCCACATTTTCATAGTATAAAGACTTTCCGTATGATAATGCGAGTATTATTCTAGCTATTGTCCGAGTTTGTGTATGAAGGAGCCTGCATAAGGATATGGATCCAGCCTGTCACTAGAGTATTGGGCAAGCTGGTAGTGGATCTGTAATGATGACGGGTATATTCTTTATGTTTTCTACTTATGCTGTTAGGCGTCGTGGGGAGACACAGTCGTCTGTCAGTGGCAAGGCGAGTGGCCTGGAGGAGAGATATCTCATGGGCTCTGAGTATGTCTGCCACTGAGTCGCTCCAGCGTATTCTTGGTCTGCCTCTCGCTCTCCAGCCAGAGTACCTGAGGGTGTATGCTCGTAGGGCTGGTTGGATGATAGGCATACTAGTGAGGTGTCGGAACCATTTGGTCCTCTGTCGTTCGATGTGTTGGATGACTGTTATTGCTCCTCTTATTGCCTCATTCTTGATCTTGTCTCGCTTGGTCTTGTTCATTGCTTCCCTCAGGCATTTCATCTCACAAGTGATCAGTTTTGTCTCAAGGGTTTTTGTTAGGGACCATGTCTGGCACTGGTATGTTAATGTTGGTAGGAAAATAGCGTTGATGAGATGTGTCTTAGTGCTCATCGAAATGCTAGGAGATTTTATAAGACAAGCAAGTTGATAACTGAATTCGTTGGCAGTCATTTACCAACTGCATTCCTTATATTGACTGATTTATTCGTTTTTTACGCCTACGCAGGTTATTTAACGCCAGGAAATATTTTTTAGATTGGAAGAATATTTTTTTGAGATAATAATGGTTTAGTTAACCCATAGCCAGAGGTGAAAATGTGGATTCATACCTTTCCCAGGTTTATTTGCGCATAATTGAATATAAAGAACTAAACAAGATTTAGGACTCGTCTCTCCGATTAACAATTCTGAGCCAATGACACCACCCGCACATCCACGCTTACAGCACTTTGCATTTCGACCTTTGTTTCAATGTGATGTGGCACTAAGCGGGCGAATTCTGTTGTAGTTCGCAAACCCTACTAGTAAAAATGGAGGTAGTCTTGAAAGATATAAGACATCCAGGGTTCGTGTTGCAAACCAATAACTTAGTCTACAATGATATATAACCCATAGCTTAGGTGAGTAACAATAAATTCACGCCTTTTCCAAATTGGTTATTTCGAATATGAGCACAGCAAACTAAATGTATTAAACTCAGCTAACTTTCAGGTACTACAGAGAACTCTGCCCTTGCCAAATGTAAACCCCCTTGAGCATGTATGGAATTCCGTGTAGGCATCAGTAAATCTAGCAGCCACTAAATGCAACGAAATCCAGTAAACACAACCCACGGCTCTAGAAGGTAACTATAAATATACCTATGCATCAACCCCATCACCTTGTAAACTTCATGACGCGGTATTAGGCAAAAAGAATTTAAAAAAAAAACGTCTGATTTTATTTCATTTTACGACTCTTGTAGGGAAATTTTTATTTAAATTTCGCTCTTTAAATTAACACCAGTTTGTATATCTGAACAAAATATGTTTCATGCCTTACGCGGAATAAATTCCTCTAGGTAATTGTGTTTAGTTTCACAAATCTTTAGCCAACATTCGTTCATATAACTGAATCGAGACGCGTACAAAAACGCTATTTTTAAAAAAAAAGTTAATCAGTTTACTTTCCATTTATTGTAATATTCATTCCTCATAATGATTAATCGTCCATCCTGAGGCATCTAGTTTCATTCAATAAACATATAACTACACGGACAACATCATTTAGCCGATGGAAACTTGCATCTAATATATACCATCATGAAAGTAAATTAAATTGCCATAATTTTATACATCGATTTTCGCATTGGAATGTATCAGCCATTTGATTTCGTCCTGCAAATTGGACAGCCGATCTCTGTTTACTAAGTTTCGTTCATTTCTAAAAAGGATTGGCTAATCAGGTAAATCGATTTGTATCAGTGTTGATGGCAGACGCAGAAAGAAAACTGCAGGAAGTTCTAGAGAAGCTGAGGTGAGCGAGAAAAAGGGACTAACCAGCAACCTTTTTTTTTTGTTTTTATGTACCATGTCCTTTCAGGATGTACGTGATCATGGCTCTCTACCTCCCTCCATCCCTTGCAGCTATCAACAAGTCCCTTCCCTCTGCTTACTCGCACAGACCACGTTCTGTCATCCACTTGCTTAAGTCCGTCAGGTATGCCACGCTTTGTCTTCCCTTGTCTTTCTTTCCCTCTATTCGACTCGTGAGTATCAGGTTCTCCAGGCCCTCCTTCCTATTTATGCATCCAAGAAACTTCAGCTGCCTTATCCTGAAGATAAGTATACGCCTCTTTCTTGTTTGCAACCCCTCTAAGACCCCATCGTTCCTCACACGCTCGGTCCACGATATCCTTTGCATCCTTCGTTAGAACCACATCTCCGTCGTCTCGAGTCTCTTCTTCATCTTTGAGGAAATCTTTCAACATTCGCTGCCGTGAAGAAGGACAGATGTCACCGTCAACAAGAAAAAGACAGAATGTGTGGATGCCAGCAAGAGGAGCAGGAAGAATTTTAACAGATAACGAAAAACATGACACTGAAATCTGAAGGTGCTTTAGATGAGCGGAAGATCCATTCCGAAAAACTAACGAATGTCTTATGAAACAGGGAAAATTCGTTAGAATAAGCAAAAGAGGACTGGCCTTCTGTGTAATATCAATGCATCTATCTCTTATTCATAGAAACAGAAAGAGAGAATCAGAAACAGAAAGAGAAAGGGTGCGAATGTAGAAACAAATATTTGACCAATCGGAGTTTATATCGTATCAAAAATTCGGAAACTATATTCACAAACTTGAGGACGCACACAAATCCGTTGTCTCATAATTCAACCCTCAAATTAAAATCTAAAAAGAAAACGATGATCACAAACTGTAAGTTATTTTTTTGTTTGTTTTTTTTGGGGGGGGGTATTTCTGATTCTTTTGGGTTATTCCATGATGTCAAATTGGACAAATTTTTAAAAAATGCCAAAATTTAGTATGAATCTCTAGAGATACTTTTATTTAAAAAACATCCAGACTTTGTGGAAAAGATAGTAGGCCGGGGGGGGGGTCTAGTTACTTTCTGCGCGATTTAAATTCAATATATTCCCACTCATCTAAAGAAATCAGTCTACTCTGCTATTTAACCAACAGCTAAAGCAATATATGCATTCATATCTACCCTAATAACCTAAGTATATACGTTAGCGCAACAGACTAGGCCAGAACAAGAAATGAGGTCACTAATTAAATATAAGCGCTAATAACTATTACTTTATCCGCATATAGTACCACCAGCTCATCAAGACCTAACTTGCTATGTCTGCTCTTTTTCTTCTAAGTAAGTTCTAAAAAAAAGCTCTCTCCGCAACAAAAAAAAAATATTTTTTCTAGAAAAAATTCTCTCGTGGGTGCTTTGCTAAACGCTACAATCTTAATCTCTTCACGTCCAGTGTTATTCGTTATCTCTCCTCCCTGTAATCATAATCTTCACTTCCTACTTTCTCCCCTTACGTTTATATTATTCACCTCAGTCAGAAATTACTTTGAGTGGCTCTTAGGCCATTTATTGGGTGAACATGAGTAAAAAAAAAAAATAAAATAAAATCATGTAATTTAAAAATAATTAAAACTTGCTGAAACAAATTGGAAGATCTATGAAAAGAACTGAGAAGTCATATTTATAACAAAAACAGAGACCTTTCACTTATCATAATAGATGGTTTTACTCTAAAGGAGGATCCTTGAACGTTTATTGAGACTCGAAGTCGCCCCTTAGCTCACGTGAAAATCTTATATATTTCTAGAGATGCTGGAAAAAATGTCTGTTCTATTGTACTGCTTCAGTAAGTACCTAGATGAAGGAGAGTTAATTTTTGTTGGAGAAGTGGATAACGAGCGGGTAAGGGAAAAAAATAAATAATACAGAATGAGGACAGAAAGTAAATGAAGCAAAAGATAGGAAAAGATAAGCGAAATAAAAGAAACAAGTACAAAAAAATACTCGGAAATAAATAAAAAAAAAGCAAGTAAAAACGAGAGAGAAACAAATTCGAAGCAACGTCACGTTAAAAATGAATTATAGACGAAAATATAAATAAATATAATAATAAAATATAATAAAAAAATAAATATGATAAAAAAGGGGAAGAAATAAAAATAAAAAAAATAAAGAGAAAACAAGACGCGAGAAAAGACAGAAATAAATCGAAAACAAGTAAAGACGATAGAAAATAGAGCGAGAAACAACGTCAAAAATATTTAAATAATAAGAAAAACTAAGTAAAAATAAAACGAAAAAGTAACTTCAGAAAGAATTAAAAAAAAAACAGTGAAATAAAAAAATGTAAAACGAAACAAACGTAAAATAGGGGTGGGAATTGAAATAGGGGTGGGAAATGAAATAGGGGTGGGAAACAAAAACGAGTTATGTATTAAAATTCGCCTTTTATTTGAACCCTGTCACGCATATTGACGTTTTGACAACAAATAACGTCCTCTTTCATTTTGTGCTCTTAACAAGTTGGAATTCCTGCCAAGTCAAACGATTTTTTCTTTTAAATGAAGTTTACAATAATCCATGTTCTACACGTTACAAGACACGCTCAAAAATATAGCACAGCTTCGTAACTGCTGCTATAATTACATTTTTTTAAGTCGTCTGACAAGCGGGAATCAGTGTTTCCGTGGTGTGTCTTCTGAAAGACAAATGAATTCTTTGTTATCTGTGTTCAACATAAAATGGTGGCAATTACTTTTGAACATCATTGAGCTTGACAATATTTAACTGACGATAATTTTTTTTTCTGCAAAGACCAGTCTTTTCTTTGCATAGACAAAATTATAAAAAAACAAACAGCTGCTAATCTTGTGTAAATTCCACAATGTGCAGTTTATGAAGAGAACAAACACATAATAAATAAATATGTATGTAAAAATTCAGATATAAATAAATTTGTCTGTAAAGACAATATGAATAAAAATGACAAGAGGAAACCTTTTATGCCAACACGTTTCGTTCATTAAATATTAGGTTGCTGCAAAAATAATGACGGTTTTTGACGTATTTTTTAACGTTAGAAAGCATCATTATTTTTGCACCAACCTAATATTATTTAGTCACCTATACTGAAACATCTACGTTGAAGTAGAAAGAATAACTGAATTCTGAATTAGTTAGCTCTCTAAAATATTCCAAAAGCTCAAGGCCTAAAGGGAAGATAAACTATGGAGGACGCTAAATTACTTTTCAAATATTTTAGAAGGTTCTTTAATTCCATATATTTTTCTATGGATTACCAGTATGTATTTTGAGAGACGCCTAATGACTGGTCCGGTTATTAACTGTAAAAAGCTGGAAACTTGTTATTTAAAACCTTGTAAATTTTATGTTTGGAAATGAAATTTCTCGGACATCCAGGCCGGTAAATGTTGTTAATACTGTTTATTAAAAACAGAGCATTTGCTTAAATATTTGTGTTTATATAAATAACGTATAACAATAAAATATATTTAAATAATTGTCGGATATAGTCCATTTCATAATATATATATATATATATATATATATATATATATATATATATATATATATATATTAGTGAATATATATAATATCCCACGTCGATAGCACGACTCGGAGTTTCACGAATACGCAGTCTTCAGGTACTGGATACTCAGTGAACTTTAAGCGTGTCTTGATATATACTTAATAGCTCTATTATATAACATTGAGCACTGTTTTTATAACACGTGATATATATATATATATATATATATATATATATATATATATATATAAATGTGCGTATACTTCTATTTTTTATCATGCTCATATCTATGTATATATCTATTTATCCCTCTATCCCTCTCTCTCTCTCTATCTCTCTCTCTCTCTCTATATATATATATATATATATATATATATATATTACATGAATCATTCATACAAAAAACAGATATAGAAGTTAATGATTTAAATGACGACAATATTTCTTCACAAACAATTTTAATAAAATACACTAACCCCGAACCTGTATATGATGACATGATCCCTGTTTATAATTTCTAGTTTCATAAGGTCATTTTTAGTTTTTTTCAAGCTTTCATCTGTTCCTACAGACATCTTCAGGTATGGAAATAGATTTGTTTTTGTTTTTTTTTATTTCTCGGTAATAACATGACAACGAAAATATAGATGTAATCCGAAAAATGTTTTTAGAAATGTGTTAGTGTTAATTGTAAGAATTTTTTGGGGAGCGTGCCGTCGCAACGCTGAGGTCGAATTTTTAAATTTTAAGATTGTGCGTTTTTGTACTAATATGGTAATAGGAAAATTCTTTTGTTCTGGTAGGTTTTTCAGTCAATGTGGCATGAACTAAATTGTTCAATAAATACAGGAATGTCACAGTTATTATCCGAAAATTGCACGTCGGATCAGTTATTTTAATATTTTACATCTATATTTTCGTTGTCCTGTTATTTGTATGAATGATTCATGTAATTTAAATTGAACTGCACCACATATTTGATATATATATATATATATATATATATATATATATATATATATATATATATATATATATATATAATGGGTATGTGAATGGGTATGTAGTTGTATGTATGCTATTGTCGGATGTTCGGCAACTAACCTGGCACCCCTAATCCAAGTGTTTGCGAGTGAGGTGGGTTAGCAATCCTGTAGGATGAAAGATAAAATCTAGTAAAGATCGAAAGTGCACTTGACGAGTGAACGCCCAACTCATCAGGGGTAATGTCTCAATAAATCATCGTGGAGAAGGCAGCGGAAACCCCTCTACTATCAGTCCAAAGAACTTACTGTTACATCTATAAATTTAAAATTTAAAATGTTGAGACCTAGCTGTCAATCTAGTAGTCCGCTTCAATTTGTAAAGTCAAGAAACGAAAGAGGAAAATCTCATTGGAATAATTACCATGGCAATATTTATGGAAAGGGAACAGCTTGCTTACGTTCTGAAAAGAGCATACTATGAATATTTCTTAAGATTTATTTACAACACCGAATGTGAGAAAATGACGAAGGGACTCCACATATGACACCGTGTATGCAAAATAAAGAAGAATAGTATAAGATTAGGGATTGAGTAGAAAAAAAGATTTCCTAAATAATGAACGGTTACAAATGTGATTTGAAATGTATTACATTTCTGAAATACGACATATTTGATAGGGCAAATTAACAGTCATATGTCTTAGAAGAAAAAAGGAAAAGAAACAGGATGTAGTGGGATATTTTTATTGGTACGTGAATTGACTAATCAGAAACTAAGTTGAAAATAGTTGTTCCTCCAAAAACATTAGGCATAATGTTGACTTGGCTGCAAAAGGCTGGGATAGGAAAGTTATCTCACTCACTTTCACAGTCTCCATCACTGTCAAGTAGTCGGCAGTATTTCCGTACTGGGGTGGTGGGTGGTGTATAAAATTTGTACTATTGATTACTACAAAAAAATCTTTCTCTTGGTGAAATTATGCCTGATTTGACTTTCTGTAAGAAACAAAACAGAGATAGTGCGGCTTGAACACGTGAAGACTAACACAGGGATACAGAATAGTAAAGTCAATTACAGAACAGCGATAGTAACTGAGCAAATACCAGTTGGAACTAAATATGATGTCATGACAATAAAATTAATTTTTTTAGAGCCGTTCAATACAGTGAGGGACAAGTTTGGAAACTGTTTGCCATAAATGCATTGCGTACAATCCAGGATTTCATAGTACTACAGTACTTGTTTTAAGTCACTGTATATGGAGTCTGTTTGGTTATTTATTCATCTCCTGTATCGTAGCTGAATATCAAGAAATCCTCACTGTCGAAATAACAAGGTTTACGAGAAGTGTTTGAATTATTCTTCTATGATGATCATGTACATTATGTGTAAATTGTTCTTTGTTATTGACGCGCGCGTATCAATCTCGAGGTTCCTGTGGATTATTCTCATCTTCCGAATGACATTTATGAAACTAGCGTTTTATTGTTGGCACATTAACCGTTTCTACTTCGGATAATAAATTGATGTCATCGCATCAGCGGGAGAGAGTGTTGCAGTGTAAACTCATACGAAGTGTATTATGAACAGTCCACATGACATTGGCGATAAAACAGTGGCGTATCCGGAATTAAATATCACATAATATAATAGACACATAATTAAATATATCTTTAGAATAGCAGATTATTAATCGCTAAGAATTCCACAATTCCTGGTGGCTCAACAATATATATATATATATATATATATATATATATATATATATTGTTTGGGCAACAATTTTTAATTATGCATGTATGAATAAAAACAAAGAAATTTTATTAACTTTTTCAATATATTTATTTCAAGATTTTATGATTTTCACAGTTTTCCCATGAAATATGTCGTATTAGTGTCATGATTAAGCAATAGTGGAAGAAAACTAAATGCAAAAATTTAAAGAGAAATATATATATATATATATATATATATATATATATATATATATATATATGGTTGGATTGATGTGAGTTTGTGACCCTGGGTTTCACGCTTTTGCGATCGTCAGACAAACTGATTAATTTTTTAAAAATTTTGGGTTTATGTAGATTGCGTGTATTGGTGTTATTATGGAAGTGGTGGGGGAAACTTCGTCGTTTTGTCATCGTACTAACGCAAACATCGATATATGTTCATACGCCCAATGAAGTACGCAGACACATATAATATGTTAGCTCTATCTATGATATTGAGCGCTTTCTAATAAGTACCGCGCATATAATATATAAATAATTATATATATATATATTTATTTATTTATATTTATATACACACATTTTTCACACACACACACACATATATATATATATTAGAATAATGAGAAAAATAGTAAAATTTATAATCTGGTGTTCTTAGCAATTATTTTTATTTACAAAAGAAACGATACGAACAATAGACCATAATAGTATATTTTTTTCTTTTTTAAAAATATGATTCCATCGCATCTTTATGATATTTTATTTAAAAATAAAGATTAAGAGTGCTGTACCTTAATTGGGAGCCAATGTACATATATTGAAATTATATATATATATATATATATATATATATATATATATATATATATATGAACGTAAAAGAACGACGAGTGAGATTTTAGCGTTCAAAACATTAATTTAAAACAGGGCACAATACAAAAGCAGAGTAATGAATATTTATTTATTATCCACTGTTACATTAAAACATGTACATACCCACTCCAAAATATGTACATCTTGTTCCAACGTTAAAAAATTCGTAACGTTTCATCAGGTAAGAAATCACGATTTTGTTTTTGTTTTTATTTTTTTTTTAAATTTATTTCCTTTTCTTGGCCTTTTTCCTAATCACTTAGTTTCCTTTCTTTCTCTACATGTAAATTCTTTTTTTTTACCTTTTATGGGAAACTTTCCCATGATGGAAGTGGAAGATGTACTTCGTTAACTGGATTTCGAAATAAAATATTTTAGTTGCATCGTCATTTCTCTCCTGAAGTAACGATAAAAAACATTTTAACGTTGAAACAAGTAAGTTTTGCTGTGGGTATGTATGTGTTCTAATGTAACCGTGCCTAATATATATATATATATATATATATATATATATATATATATATATATATATATAATATTAAATTGTAAGAGATTTTAGGTTCCAGAATTACTAGTTCTTTTTCCATAGTTTATTAGTGGGAAAGCATTTTAGGCAGGTAGTTTTTTTTTCTCATAACGTGTTCAATATCAAAATGTAAGGATAGTGTGTTAATACAATTAATGTGGAGAAACTTATCACTTATCTGTTTGGCGTTATTTCTGTCATGCTGATTTCGACCGTTCGGTAGAAAGCCGTGTATAGCTTGTCTCTAGGTCTAATGGCGATCTGATGGTACGCGCTTTTCAAGTCCAGAGTGCTAAACATACGATATTTGGCTATTTCGCCTATCATTTCATCCATCCTGGGTAGTGGGAAGGCGTCCAAAAGAGTAAATCTATTTATGGTTTGGGAGTAATCTATAACCATTCTCTTTTTATGGTTTTTAGAAGTGGTTATAACTACCTGAGCCCTCCAGAGTGATTTGCTAGGCTCAATTATACCCTACTCGAGTAGTCTTTTTATCTCAGAGTCAATGATTTTTTTTATTATTATAAGAAAAACGTCTGTTTCTCACTGCTATGGGTTTGCAGTTTTCAGTTAGGTTTTCGAAAAGTGACGGGTACTGGATTTTTGCTGTCGCCAATCCACAAATTTTCAATGCGGGCATTGAACCGCCAAACGGAATTCCAATCTGTGAGTGTTGCTGCAAAATATCGTGTCCCAGTATTATTTGCAACAAAGGTTTTTCATTACGGATAATTTAGTGACGTCATTAAATAGTAAGTCCACCAAACAATAACCACTTACTTGCGCAGACAATGACGCGTTCGCCATTGTTACTCTGCTGGGGGAGGGGACAAAATACAATTTGTTGGTTTTTACCAAGCTTTCTTTGATAAAATTTTCTGAGCTCCCTGTATCGAGCAGAGCATTTGTAGACCTCCCGTTAATTTTCACTTTTACAATAGTTTTTGAAAGGCAGTCGTGGGAGGCGGCTAAAGTTGCATATGTATTTTGACGAGTGGCTTTGTATAGAGTTTTAGAAGACTTGCATACCTTTGAAAAATGACCAAGTTTTCCACATTTATGACAACGAGTATCTCTGGCAGGGCACAAAGCTCGTAGGTGTTTAGTTAAGCCGCAAAAATAGCAGGTGTCCCATTTTAAAGCGGCTGTGACCGATTGTTCTTGAAGCTTCGTCGGACTATCGTCATGAGGTGGTGGGGTAGTAGGAACAGGTGGGTTTAACGCGGCGTCCACGGTGTCTGGCTGTAAATAGAAACTAGACTGCTGTATAGCACTTTCTAAGATATAGGCTTGCTCGTAAGCTGTTATAAGTGTAAGGGTCTTATTCTCAAGAAGACGTTGTCTTATCTGAGTATTACGTAAGCCGTTAATGAAGGCATCCAAAATGTGTTGCTCTTGGGCCTCTAATGCCGTCATTGGGCAGAAGTTGCAATTTTTGCTCAGGGTCCGAAGGCTCTTAAGGAAATGTTCCAATGTTTCGCCTGATTCTTGTCGGCGAGTCGCAAGTAGGTGTCTAGAAAATATCCCATTTTTGGACTTTATGTATGTAGTTTCAGTACATCGATTGCTTCTTCGTAGGTAACGCATCCGAGATAATTTCGTTGACTGTGTGAGACAGGTAGGTGGTTAGGAGCGCACGCTTATTGATGGGACGTCACGGTCTTTCTGAATGTAGAACCTCGATGAAATTTGTAAATGTCTCCCGCCAAAGTTTCCAGCACTTGTCGGCTGAATCGCTTTCTGGATCTGTGATAAATCGCTCCGGTCGCATAAATTGTTCCCTTCTTAATTGAATAAATTGTAATGAAAACAGGACAAGTGATTCTGTCTAGTAATCTTTTATTCAATTAAGAATCCTACTACTTATCGGTATTTATCAATCCACACACGAGGATCGAATGTGGCACAAGGCCGTTTTAATGTGGGTATCCCCGAGCCGGTAAGCTCGGCCAAAAATATGGCCTTTCTGAATCCGCCTAGACGGGTTCGGGCCCTGTCAACCTCCCCAGACGAAACCTTGCCCTTCGGCAAAGCCTCGTCCGGGTTCCTCTCTGCTAAAGCAGAGAGTTCGACAGTCGCCGACGAATCTTACTACTCGTCGGTATTTATCTATCCACCCACGAGGATAGAATGTGGCACAAGGCCGGTTTAAAGTGGGTATCTCCGAGCCCGTAGGCTCGGCCAAAAATATAGCCTTTTTGAACCCGCCTAGACGGGTTCAAGGCCTGTCTACCTCCCCGGACGAAACCTTGCCCTTCGGCAAAGCCTCGTCCGGGTTCCTCTTTGCTAAAGCAGAGAGTTCGACAGACGAACGCAAGATCGACTCGAATCTTACTACTCGTCAATATTTATTATTGTAAATAATACAATAAATGTGACACATGGTCAAAAGAGGGGATGGGGAAAGAAGGACAGTCATCATGTGTTAATTTAAACTTAGCTATCCACAACCACTGACCCAAACATACTAAACAATATTCCTACCACCAAAACACCACATTCATAATTACCTTTCTTACTAACAACCACCAAAATACCTCATTGTCTCAATGAGAGTCCTAATTAACCCCATATGTACAAATAATGTCTGGGCGGGGGACAAAATAAAAACAAGTAAAAACGCCCCAATGAATATGTAAATATGAGAAAAATATTTACATGAAAATAAACAAAACCCTGTTAGTAATAAAAAAAAACCACAAACTCTAAATGTGACAGTAAAATCAATTAACTGGACGAAATCGACACGGGACTTTAAAAATATAGAAAAACAATCATCCCTCCCAACCACACACAGGCACGCACTGAATCAGACACAACAACAAATACGAAAAAACACATGCTCGAAACGAAAGGTGTCCTGCATCCACCAGAGAACTGAAAATGCTGACCACCTAACGAGGGATGGGATGAGGAGTTAAACTAAAACAAAAAGAAAAGGGGACAGAAAAAAGGGGGGCAATGAGCAAACACACCGTAGCTAAGTTTACAGAAAATGAAGAGAAACTAAAAATCAAAACCAAAAACCTACTCTAGCCTAAAACCAGGGGTGGGTTGCCCAAGTTCAACCCAGGAAAAACAATATCCTAATGCCTAACCGGCATCAAGATGCCACTCAAGGTCAATCGATTTTACTCGACACATACGCGCAAGATTCACCAACCTTTTGCCAAATTCTGATGAGGTGAGCCGCCGCCTTTCCGTCCTAATCTTGACGTTAAGGTGATGCTTAAAAAACAAGATCAGTTGGGAAGAAGTGAACTTCTCGCCCTCATAGAATTCCTTTTGACGCGTCGTCCAAATCACGATCCTCATAACCCTAGCAAGCAACAGAACACATAGTGTTCAGCCTTTGTCATCTGCGGGACCACATTGCTACAAAGAGAACTGGCTTCAAGGACAAAAAACTTTCCCTTCAACAAACCTGCACAACGGCACTACCGCCTTGCACTGAAAGAAGACGTGACCAATGGTCTCGACTTCCCCCGTACAGCGACGACAGTTTGGATATTTCTCCAAGCCTGCTGAACAAAGTCTCTTGCCGACCCAGAGGGCTTCACGAATCACCAGCCAGATGAGTGATGCCTCATCGTTATTAAGGCATTTCAACCCAGGCGCCAAAGGCCATATCGAGCGAGCCTCCTGCTTCGTAAGACCGAGCTCGCCAATCAGATCATCTTGAACGGCCCCACTAACTAAAACTTGATACAATGCCTTACGAGACAACGCCTGAGCGTTGGAGAGGCCATCCGAAGCACGTAAGAGGAGCTTCAGAGCGCGACGACATTCACGATAGAAGAAGCACTCGGCTCGTGGTGTACGGCCGGCCTCTTCCTCGCACGAGTGCACACTTCTCGGGGACGGGAAATGTTTACGGACGTCTTCTTTCTAAAAGGCACCCTCCTCATCCGATCCGCGACACACTCGGTCTAAAAAGGTGATGCGAAGCATATGTTGACGAATCTTAATGCTTGGCATACCCAGATCGCCCTCAGAGACATGAAGGCAACAGATCTCGCGAGATACCATAGGAGCCTTGTCTCTCCACAAGAAAGAGAACAAGGTCCGTACTAATAAAATTAGTCTGGCATACGGGAGTGGAAGTACAGAGAGTCGGTACAGGAGAATCGGATAGATGTGTGAAACACATACTTCCGCCCTTCCCTTCAAGGAAAGTCTCCTCCGAGACCACAGATTAACCGCGATCTCGGCCTTCCCTTGCACCTCCGACCAATTCATTTCCAACTGGAGATCAGGACCGAACCAGACGCCGAATATATTGATGGGCCCATCCGTCCAGAGGAAAGGTCCGGGAAGAGAAACTCCCTTCCACGCACCCAACCGCAAGCCAACAGACTTATCGCGGTTGATCTTGGCCTTTGTCACCATCTCATACCAGCTGATATCTTTGCTGACTTCGTCGATCTCAGCTCTGCTCGAAACGAGAACCGAAACGTCGTCAGCATAGGCAGAATACCTGGCTGAGGTGGTAGCCCCAGGCAGGAAAATTTCGCGCAGGACCGGGTTCGCCTTTAACTTGCGAAGGAATGGTTCCAACGCAAGAACGATAGCGGACAACCTTGACGAATGGAGCCAGACAATACGAAAGGCTTCGATTTTACCCCATTCACCTCTACCAGCGAACCGGGGGTCGCATACAAAAGTCGGATCCAGGAGCGAAAGTCGGTTCCGAAACCGGCCGCCGAAAGAACAGTATCCAAAAACCGATGGTAAGCCCTATCGAAGTCTTTGGACTGATCTAAATTGATCAGCGCGGCTTCACTGTCGACTTGTTCTAAGAACAAGCGTACCATATGAAGATTATCCTGAATAGTCTTACCCTTCACAGCACAAGTCTGTTCAGGGCCAATCAGTTTAGACAGGACAGGCTGCAAGCGATTGGCTAAGATCTTCGCAAAAATCTTTAACTCGGTGTTTAACATGGTTAAAGGGCGAAAATTCCCTAACCCATCCCCACCGTTCTTGTCCTTACGCAGCAACTTGATTACACCGCTGGTGAAGCGTTGAGGTATAGACACCTGCCTCATCCAGTGGTTGAAAATCAGTTCCAGCAAAGCAACAAAAACGGGCGACAACCTCAAGTAAACTTTGTAGGGAAGACCATCTAGTCCCGGAGACTTATCCAAGCTAACCTGCTTCAGCGCTTCCCAGATTTCCGACTCTGTAATGGGACCCTCGCACCTAGCCGCTTCAGCTGCCTCGAGGCAGGGAAAGTCAGCTAAATAGGCGTCGAACTGAGCAGAGCTCAGACCGGGCTCCCTGGTGAATAGATCCTGGAAGTAATCTCAAAAGGCCTTGCATATGCCCGATTTTGTAGTCAGGGTCCGCTTATTCTTTTTAACCTAGCCCTAACTACCAGAGCTTGATCCTTCTTGATAAGCAAGGAGACCAACTCTGCCTTACCTAAGGCTATTTCCCCACTAACACGGGATTTCACGGCCCGATCAACTTTTTCTTCTAAAGCCGTTTGCGCCGCTAATCTATCTAGATTGAGCCGACGACTAAAATCGGCAGCAAACGTTCTAATTTTAATTTTACCCACCAGGCGTTTCCCACAACCGCCCCCGTCAATTCCCTCTGAATCATTAGTAGCAGCTGGTCCCGGAAACCCTGCTCACCAAATAATGAGCAGTTAAATTTTCAGTAACCAGCCATTCTAACCTTAGGCTTATCTAAGTTTACACTGACCCGGACAAGCCTATGATCCGTATAAACTATATAGTGGAAGCTTGGACACCCTAAGAGCCCTACGCAGACTCTCCTGACTAGGACTCGGTCGAGGTAGCTCGCAAGCGTCCCAGGGGCCGAGTTGCCACTATTAGTCCAAGTCCATGCTACCTCCCGAGGGTGTTCATTCCGGAACTTATCGACAAGATCAAACTCATCGATAAAGTCTCGAAATGGTTTCACGTCCGGGTTGTTAGTACCCTGTTTTTGCCCTATACGATCTATATCGGGGTCAAGGGCGGCATTCCAATCCCCCGCTAAAACTACCCGATGAGATGTCGTCAAGTACGGCGCGATCTGCCGAAACAAAGCAGGCCGCTCGGCATGGATATTGGGCGCATAAACCCCAATGAGACGTAGAACCTTATCCTTTATGGGAACATCCAGCACGCAAAGTCTGCCCGCCGGATCCGCGAAGACAAGGGTACATGCAGCCTTCAAAGACCTGCTCATTAGCCAAGAGACACCCCTCGAACGACCATCAAAACATCCTGAATAAACGGCGAACCCCTTAGACAGAATGTCCTCACGGTCATTAGAAGAAAACCGGGTCTCTTGCGCACAACACACATTCACCCCGAGGCACTGAAGGTCACGAAAGAGACTCGCCCTGCGAGATTCGGACCTCAGGTAGGCGCATTTAGACTAGCCAACCAGAGAGCCATAGTGAAGACCGGTTAGGGTTGTACTACTGGTTTGAACATAGTCGATGTTAGGATACCAACAGCCTTCCCCATAGACCCATGGTCCATTCTCAGTCTTGATGGTGCCGTTTGGGAGATTCCGCCGATATCCCAGGGAAACGTTAATTTTAGGGCTCTATATAGGGATGAGTGAACTAAAACGGGGACCCTCCCTGAACAAAATTGCTTGAGATGTTCTAGCTGGGTTTTTTTAACAATGGCTATCGGTAAGACCATCTTGAACGCCATGATGGTCTCATCCACCATTGCCCAGATCTGCTTAGCGCCCAGACCAGTTCTTATGACTGTTAAGACCCTTTGGGCTTGTGGAAAGTTCTGCGGGTCCTCAACGTTCAGGTCGGCATACTGACTAATGGACAACAAATATTTCAACTCCTTTATCCGATTGCCGTAATCTCGGGCTCTCTCGGCCTGAGCCGGCGAAATCCGACAGACATCCTCTCCCGTATTGAAGTTGTGCTTTTGTGCCCTCTTTCTCCGTTCTTTCGGATCCAGTGTCGGGCTTCTTTGCCGTTTAGTAGCGGGGGGAAGCATTTCATATTTTTAGAGGGGGAAGGACTGGGAGTCTGCCGAGGGGTATAGGTGGATTTTTGTTTAACAGGGGAAGGGCTGGGAGTATAAAGGGGTGTGTAGAAATACCTGTGTTTGTAAGGGCTGGGATCTCTGGATTTGGGCGGGGTTGACGAAGATGAAGGTTTCTTCTTAGGAGAAGGTGTGTGCCCGGCAGAAGACGTGGACGGAATCGGACTTGAAGGTAGTTGTTTTTTACCATACAATTTCTTCTTCAGTTCCTTTATTTTTTCAGATTTTTCGAACCCTGGGTCGTACATTTTTTGTTGCTCCTGAAAGTTTGGGAGAGCGGCCGGGGCATCGCCCTTAACGTTGCCTGAGGGACTGGGGATGTGCATGTCATTGGTCCTCGGGGCTTCAGAGGACTGAGGTCCTGCTGTCCGGTGCTTCCCTCTGACCCTACCAGCTACCAGCCAATCACCCTCCCCCTTCTTCACAACTGCACTAGCAGCGGGCGAAGGCTCTTTGGGGATTGTGGCCTTTGATGTCGAACCAACCGGAGGATTAACCGACCCGGTCCCGGAAGCTGGTACGCCCATTACAGGCGAGGCGGAAGGTACGGACGCGGTCAGAGGGGGATCTTGGTCTACTAGAGCTTGACTACCAGAGGCCTTCTTCTCTGGGTAGGAGGAGGAGAGATGACCAGTCACTCCACACCTCCAGCATACCGGTCTTCGGCCCGTTACAATGACCGGTAAGCTTCCAACATCCAGACAGTTGGGGATGGAGCGGAAGGCTTTCTCGTCCAACATTATATCAAAGCTCCAACCCCCGCTCAGGCTATCACAGGAGGCGCCCAGAATTTCGCCGTACTGGGAAAAAAAAACAGCGAGATGTTCCCCGATAACCTGGGCCTCGTATACTGCTACGCCCATTCTTCGGCCTTCGTACTCCGTTCGTAAGATAAGCTCTTTCGTTATTAGCTCGCGGCTAGCCGTGGCAACGCAGTCTTCTGGCGTGGGTAACAGTACGTCCCACATAAAAAATTTGGCACCCTTAACTACTCGGAGGGGCTTAAACCCAAAGGTCTCCAGTGTTTTCAACACTGTGTTTTTCGTCGAGTGACAAATTTTGCTCGTACGCTTGTCGACGACGAAAACTGACACAATTCGTTTCTCAATTTTCTTCAATTCTTGTGGGTCTTCCAAGAGTCCACCTTTTACGACAAGGTGAGCGTAACTCTTAGCACTCTCCAAGAACTCCGCTAAATTGATAACACATTTTGGTGGGGACGACCAACAAGAGGGCGATTCCCCGGCCTTAGTTTTTTCTTGTGAACCATTCTTGGCATCCATGTCATTATTGAGTTTATGGCCATTATTGGCCTCTTTATTCTTTTCTTTGGAGTTATTGCCATTATTGGCCTCCATACTCTGAGTGATTATATTAAGATTTTCTTTCTTCCCGGCACTGTCATACTGACTAGAGGAATTGGGATCAAGGGCTGGGTATTCCTTTAAACAGTCTTTATCAGGGGGATCTTTTTGGGGGGTGTTAAACAAATGTTTTCTAATAGACTTTCTATAGTCTGCTAGATTAGGTTTTTTTTTAATTATTAAGAAAGAAGTGGGGAAAAGCGGGTGAAAAATAATAAATTCCGCCTTAAAGGCGAAAACAAAAATTAAGGAAATATTAACGTCCAAAAAATTTCACAAATATTAAAAATACAAAGGGGACAAACAAATAAAAGCACAGAAAGGGAAAAATAAAAAATAAACTAACACGTACAATAAAAAGATTTAAATGTACGCCTAAAGGCGAAAAACTATAAATTTAAAAAAGGAAAGCTTGAAAAGAAAAAAAGAAAACGCTAGACAAAAAAGAAAGACAAAGAAAATACGAAAATATGAAAAACAGACAAAGCTAGTCACAAATACAAGATGGCTGACGCCAAAACAAATAAACAATAAAAATTAAACAATACAAACGTTATAACTAAATAAAAGGACAAATAAATTGGCAAATAGACAGAAAAAACAATGTTAGAAAAATTACATAGACAAATATACAATACAAATAATGAAACAAAAATACGAAAACTTAAAAGATATTAAAAGAGGCAAGAATTAAAGAATTAACGGTAAAAAAAAATATAGATATAATTAAAAGAGAAATTCAAGAAACTGGAAATAAAAAAGGGTAAAAAAAAAAGGAACAAAGAGAATTATAAGGAGGTAAATATTAAAAAAAAGAGGTGGGTAAAAAGGAAAAGAAAAAATTAAAAATCTTTTTTTTTTTTTTTCAAAAACAGTCGTAGTTAAGAAAAACGGTAATAAAATAGAAAACTTAACAAAAACTGAAAAAAAAAGTCCAAACAGTCGGGCGGCAACCACCTGTCAAATAAAGAACAAGACAGGAAAAATAAAAGTGACGTAAAGGTCAAGGAAGTTCGGCGACAACGCGTGTTCGAATCTTGCTACTCGTCGGTATTTATCTATCCACCCACGAGGATAAAATGTGGCACGGTTTAAAGTGGGTATCTCCGAGCCCGTAGGCTCGGCCAAAATTATAGCCTTTTTGAACCCGCCTAGACGGGTTCGGGCCCTGTCAACCTCCCCGGACGAAACCTTGTCCTTCGGCAAAGCCTAGTCCAGGTCCCTCTCTGCTAATGTAGAGAGTTCGACAGTCGCCGACGAATCTTACGACTGGTCGGTATTTATCAATCCAACCACGAGGATCGAATGTGGCACAAGGCCGTTTTAATGTGGGTATCCCCGAGCCCGTAGGCTCGGCCAAAAATATGGCCTTTCTGAACCAGCCTAGACGGGTTCAGGCCCTGTCAACCTCCCCGGACGAAACCTTGCCCTTCGGCAAAGCCTCGTCCGGGTTCCTCTCTGCTAATGCAGAGAGTTCGACAGTCGCCGACGAATCTTACGACTCGTCTACTTGACAATCGAAAATGTACAGCTTTTATAGCTTGGATTATCAAAGAGGAGATAATCCATATTCACAACACTCACAATTAAAATTGAACAGGTGGGGTGAAAATAACAAGTTCCACAAGAGTATAAAATGGAAAACAAGACACTCACAAACCCTCCAACAACCGCAAGGAACGTAAAAAATGTTTCTTTTGTCTATAAAGCCTAGGCGGATGACACTTTATAAAAACAGCTTCCATGACTCGGAGATGGTATACTGAGCGAGCGCTGTGTAATACTGAAAACCAAGCGTCTTCATATTGAGAGGTACAAGCATGGTTGTCGAGCAAATGCTGACCGATGGCAGATTCATCGACTGCCTGAGTAGTTCTTCTTATAGACTGGCTATGACTACCAGAACGCAAACAGGCGGGAACATGTTGTGCAACCCGCGTCTCCAACCTCAGATTGGTTCATCCTATGTACACCGCCTCACATCATTTGAACTTGTAAATAATTATAAAGTGTCATCAGTCTAGCTCGTTCAACCGGTGGCTGGGCATTAAGTATTTTGTTTCTCTACGGCTGTTCAACCGGTAGCTGGGCATTACGTCATTTCCCCCCCAACCACTGGTAAAGCGTTGGGTCAGCGCTCAAAGGGTTAAGGATTTTTGATTTATTTTCATTGACATCAAGGATGTTCTTCTTATGAAAAATTATTCATCCGAATAGTAATGATTCAACAACGAAGACTCCTGTCACTTTTCATTTTATTACAAAACAAATGAATAGCTGACATAAACCGGCCATGCATAACATGATTTTCCAGCCCACAATAATGACATCTGATATATTTAGATGAAAGTTTCTAGTACGGTTTGATGATAAAGGTAAAAGCTTTTTTATCGCTACTTTCTAGGCAGATAAAATTCCTTAGCCGAGTGATTTCATGCTCACTCAGTTTTCCAAAAACTATGGTGGAAAACTAATGATGCAATTGTTAGGAAATTGGTTGTAAACAAAGTTCCCACACAACAATATATTAGGTTGGTGCAAAAATAATGTCGTTTTCTCACATATTAACATATGTGAGAAAACGACATTATTTTTGCACCAACCTAATATATATATATATATATATATATATATATATATGTGTGTGTGTGTGTATATGTATGGATGTATGTGTATATATATATATATATATATATATATATATATATATATATGTTTTTATTCATTTAAAAACAAAATTATAACATAAATATGTTATAAAATCACTACAAAAATAGCCATTTTGTTTCAACACCCTCGGTGTCTTATCAAGTGATGACGTTGAATGTAAAATAAATGGTTTTAAAAGTTTCAAATTAATTAACAACCCTACGCAAAGGGAAAACGTTGTTACAAAGGCTAGATGGACCAATCAAAACACAAGTCTAGGAAAATTCAATTATATCTGCTCTACTTTGTATTGAGCACTCTTTTAAGAATAGTAATTGTTGGTTATTGGAATTCATTCCATATACACCAATCATATACTTGGATATATATGTATGTATATATATATATATATATGTATGTATGTATGTACATATACACGCTTGTTCATGCTTTTATTTGTTGTTTTATATATTTATTTATGCATACATAAGTGAATGCAATGTTATTTGATTATTGATCACGCTGACCAATCACAACCTCTCATCAGTCAAACATTTCGCGGTTTACACAACTGGTCGTCGCACCGCCTAAAGTTATAGTCTGGCCAATTCGATTTCAAATTTCAGCCCAAAATAGGTCGACCCTCACTTATTTAGAGTAGACATTTGTGCGGCTGTGTCGAAGCTGATCCACACCTGACAGCACGCGAAATTTTGAGAAGTATGGTTTCAGCCTTTTTGAATCGCTTGTAAGGAATTGGCAAACTCAGCAAATTGGACGTATCGGTTGGATATAACCAGATTTGACTGTCGATGTTGGATGGATGCCTACACGACACGACTCTTCAAGAAGCGCCGTTTTGATTGGCTGAATAAAGTGCGTAGGGAAGATGAGGAATTGTATCTGTACTCGAACGTGATACACAAAAGATGGACACAAAAATGTGCAACTCTACAATCTCAGACAGAGCTTGACCTGCATCAAAATATGCTCATGGTCTGTGTAGAATTTGGCTGGGGATGTAAATGACATGATTCACTGGGAAATGATGGAAAGAAATCAGTCCATCGACGCTCAACTGTAAAGTCAACAACTGCAACGTGTGGCTAACGAGATTGCATGAGAAAAACCAGAAATGATTAATATCACGTTCCTTCGGGATAGCGCCCGAATACAGGTTGCAAAGCTCAACCGCGTAAAGTTTCTGGAGATGAGCTGGGAGGTTCCCCTTGAACCACCGTACTCGTCTTAGACCATCATCAGAGGTTAAAATATCTGTGGCTGTGTATACAGTAGCTCCATTAATTCAGAATATTTCTTTTCACTGTTCGTTTAAAGCATTTCAAATTCGAATTTTTCCCCGGTAATGCAATGGATGTAAATTTTGTAATTTTGTATCCCCTTAAGATGGTCACAGATTGGATTGAATGTACTTGAGAAAATAAAAATTATTTTAATGATTTTTTCTCAATCCATTTTCTACAGACACCAAGAAAAAATTGTTAGTCATATAGACGTTTTCTATTCGACCTCTATTTTACTATACTTTCATATATATATATACATATTCTCCTAGACCAGTTGCAATCCAAAGCTATAGAACCCTGTCTGTCCTGCTATTTACCCATCGCTGTAGAGAGAAGGAAAGGATTCACACCTTTCTCAAGAGTATTAACACGTAAATCAATGTAATGGATTCGACTGGAATTCGAACTCGAATCTCAAATTCCTCAGTCCGAGCCGCTATCCATTACTCCACCGTGCCTCCTCAACAGCTCAGCATTCAAAACATGCGTAGGATCGTTTGGGGACCTTGTGGCACGTAGTGCACCAGGTCTCTGAATTTGACCCTTCAAAAAGTGTGGATGATCCTGAATGAAACCTTCGCCATTATAATCAAATCTCATGTGTTGTTGTCGGGCTGTCGGTTTCCTGGGAACCGGTCTGCTTGACCCTCATATATCGAATTCAACGGGAGAGTCGATTATATATATATATATATATATATATATATATATATATATATATATATATATATATAATTACTCGAATCCTCGTGCCATCTTTTACCTTAATAAGAGCCAGATCAGGCTGGAAACTGAAAATTTACGTATTTGGGCAGGAGTTGGTGAATATTCACTTTCCAGACTAGATAGGACCCAAAAGTGCCCCCGTGTCCTTGTGAGCAACACTTTATTTTCCACCCAGCAAACCCTTCTCTGAAAGACAAAATGTCGCAAGCCTTTCACTGTTCAATGACATGGAAAATGTTCGGACGAACTGCATTACTTGATTCCGCCAGTTCTCATTTTAACGGCTAGGACCCGCTATGCCGCTCGCATTCTAGGTAACCACAATCATTCCCTCTGTATACCACTGGCGAATAGTAAGTTCCACTCTAGCAGCTTCTTCCAGCGGACCACTGCTCTGTTTGAACCAACTCCCAAGAGGATGCTTCCCCGATCGCTACAATCTTAATCTGTTCCAGTTTAGGATTAACCGTTATTTTTCCCACCTTTCTGCATAAATGGTACCTATTACTCTGTAATACTTTACCTCCAATGGCTCCCTGGGGCTTGTACTGGGTGAACCGTTATATATATATATATATATATATATATATATATATATATATATATATATATGTGTGTGTGTGTGTGTGTGTGTGTGTGAGTGAGTGAGTGAGAGAGAGAGAGAGAACTATTCCAGCCATTTCATTTTTCGATAATGCATTGGCAAACATTACCAACCACCCGCTTCATTTCGTGCTAGACATGGCCTTCGGATAACCTACTAAGTTTATCTTGATAAATCTTCACGTGATCTGACAGTATTTGGCTGTTGAGAAATTCTTGGAAATCCATCATGAGTAATAATGGGTATTTTCGCTTTTCTTATAAAATCGTCAGAAGTGGTGCACTTCAGGATATTCAAATGTTCAAATAATTTTTTTCATATAGCTTGTATATAGTGCGACCCCTAGTTTTGAGCAATACTAGTATGCCTACCATAGTGAAATATTGCAATACTAAGCATTATCCCGGATACATTTTATAGCAAATAATCTTCATTCTTCTTTTATGCGAAGCCACCCAAAATCGTGACAAAAATCACTTATCGTAAAATATCTGATACGAATATTAAGATACTGTACTTTTGTTTCCGTTCATGTCTGATTTTTAATCTGTTATAAAAAATAGCTATGCATAGTCCGGCACCTTATTTTTACTCAAAATCTGATCCTAAAAACTAGCAATATATATATATATATATATATTTTTTTCAATGGATCCCTGCCGTGCAAGGTGACAATTCCACTAGAACGCAGGGCGTTACAGGGAGTAAAAATGAAAGAGAATGAGAAGACTGAGAATGGGGAGGATTAAGAAAAGGAGAAAAAGCAGTAGCTTTGAAGAAGACAAAAAGATTTATGTTAATTTTAAATTTTGGAAGATTGTAGTTATAAGAGAAGCAAGTAAGAGGAAGGAAGTTCTACAGGTTGGAAGTGCGAGAAAAACAATATTTATAGTAGAAGTGGCGGTTGCATCTAAGCAGATTCAACAGTAAACTAGTTACCAATCTAGTAAAACGCTTAAATTCATGTATTCAAAGCAGTAGGGAAAAAAACGTCATCAGAGTAGTTGCTATGAAAATATTTGTAGAAAAAATAGGGACGACAGGTCATGTTGGTTGGAAAGTGACTGAAATCGAGATGCCTGTTCAAGATCGATTACATTATGGACACTTCTTTGAATTTTGTCAAGAATCACGAGATTAAGAGCACCTAAAACAGATATGGCGACAATATTCAATACGCGGAGGAAATAATAGATTTTATAAATGTACAAGACGTAATGCCACTAGTACTCAGGCAATTATTATGGAAGGAAAGTGAAAGACAATGAGAAAACTGAGAATGACGACGATTGAGGAAAGAACAAAAAAGGAACCGGCTTCAAAAAGACGACTGACATTGAATTTAAAATTTTTGAAGATTGTAGTTATCAGGGAAACAAGAAATTGGAAAGAAGTTCTACTGTTATGAAGTGCAAAAAAAAAACTGTTAGAGTAGAAGTGGCAGTTGCATTGAGTTAGTTCAACAGGAAACAGGTGGGACCTAGTTGCCAATCTAGTAGCATGCTTAAATTCATGTAGTCAGGACATCAGGGGGGAAAAGCTCATCACAGTAGTTGCAATGAAAATATTTGTAGACAAAACAGAGGCAAGACATGTCACGTTGGTGGAAATGTCGAGATGCCTGGTCTCAAGATCGATAACATTACAGACACTTCTTTGAATGTTGTCAAGAATGTGAGATTTAGAGCAGGAGTACCAGATGACGATTGATGTTGCATTTAAGTCTTTGATGATTCTATTTATCAGGGAAGCAAGAAATCGTAAGGATTTTCACAGGTAGGAAGTGCGAGAATAAAATCTCTTAGAATAGACGAGGCGACTGCATGTAACTATTTCAATGGTGAAACGGTGGTACCTAGTTACCAATCTAGTAGCATGCTTATATTCATGAAGTCTCCGCACCTAGGAAAAAAGCTCATCCGATCAGTTGCCAAGAAAGTCATGTCACACCAGTTAGACAGTGACTGGAGACGAGATGTCTGGTTAGAATCTATTGCATTGCGGACAATGCTCTGGATTTTGTCCAAAATCTCAAAATACAAAATTAAAGGTTATGTATGAATTGGAGACAATTTACCCATCGTACCCTGTACATCTCGACATTATTACCGCGCTCTTTTTCAGCAGCAAGCCGAGGATTTCAACGTGGTGTAATGCGTTGCAATCTTTCCTTTGCTATATCTGTTAAGATTGAGCAGTGAGTTCAATCTTTACTAAGTGTCCCAAACATTCGGTATTCTTCTTCATCTCAGCATTTAACCATCGATAATTTATCCATCACACCCTTTATGTACCGTTTGCCTCTGATAATTGATTACAAAGTATAAAGATTATATAAATATTCATAAAAATAACAGTATGCTTTTCTGAAAATTGTGCTCGTGTCTAACTTAGAAAAACAGAGACGGTTCTATCAACAGAGTACGTGGCGGAATTTGTTCTCGAGCCTGCTATTTCACTACGCGGATCATACCTTCCGTTTCCCTTCTTAAAAAAATAACAGATTCTCCATGATTTAGGCTTTGCCTCCAAAAACGCGCCATGCAAGGCTCTTTTCCTTCCACGGACCGACTTTCCAATCATCTCTCAATCTTTCTATTTCCATATTGACCTTTTCATTCAGTGCACCTTTCAGCATTCAGTCCCGGATATTTTGTAAGTACACATGCAAAGACTAATATTCTCGTGTTACACACTCTTCTGACCCTGTCAAGTCTCTTCCACTCTCCTGTCGGGGCAGTTGAATTTTAAACACATTATGCCTCGGATATAAGCACATGTTCCCGGTTATTACATTCCTTATCATTCGGGCCCACTTTAGCTCGATCCTTTTTGGTGCAGTAAAGAAATATTAGCACCATCCATTACACCCCGACTTCCCAGACATTGATGCCGCAAACCGAATTTCTACGATTTAATTTGGATCTAAAAAATTGGCATTATTATTATTATTATTACTACTACTACAGTTGTCGTTATTATTTTTTATCGTTATTATTTTGTTTTTTCTGTACTTCTCACAAACGAATTTCTTTTGATGAGGATATTATTATTATTATTATTATTAATAATAATAATAATATTATTATATTTCGATTTCGCACTAGCTACCAAGTCTACGAGAAACATAAGACAGGTAGTGATGTGTTGTTATGGCTACCTTTCATTTTTCGTTTTTCTACCTCCCATCATCAATAAGGTTATATGGACACAGTTCTTCTTCGTGTGTGAGCTGTATTATTTTTGTAATACGTCACACGTACATAATATTATACAATAATAATAGAAAGACTTCAGTGTAAAATTATAAAATGTTTAATTATCAAATGCAATTAACAACACATTAACAACACAGAAGTAAAGATTCATCGGAAAGATTATTGATTACTTATCAGTTATACGACCTGCTAAGAAAAGTATTAATTCGTTTTGAACACACCACACTCAACTTTAACATCCGGGTTAACACAATAGTAAAACACGTAATTGTAACCAGCATCACTGGCATGATATCTCTGTTTATCAAGTATTCAACTGAAGATACAAAGTAGGACCCAGTTAGGAAAAAGCCCAGTTCGCTCCCATAGTCTTCGATTCAGGGATGTTTCTTAGTATCTAAATTTGACACCCCATTCATTATAGCCGTAAAATTTCAGTAACAACACCTTCACTATAGCTTCAAACTGATGTAACAACGCGAGACGCATTATTATTATTATTATTATTATTATTATTATTATTATTATTATTATTATTTATATTGGTATTTCATCTGATATCCTCTCTGAGTTTTAGACATTACGGTCATATAAGCCCCTACTTACAGCTTAAATACTATTATTTTTATTACTTGCCATATATATATATATATATATATATATATATATATATATATATATATATATATTCTCATCAGTGTGACTAGACATCCGATTGCTTCAAGCCGGAATAGAAACTCGGCCGATTTGGCATTAGTCAGAGACTCTACCATTAAGCTATCGGCGCACGATAGAGAAAGGGAGTCTTTAAGAAGATTTATTTCCAGAAAATGTATTGTTTTCACAGTACTGTGATTTTCAAAAAATATTGAGATGCAGACGTGTCGCCATGCCTTGATATGCCTCGCAACTACCGAGAGTTCGCGAATTCTTTCCCTTTTATGCACAAAAGTCGCTCAGATTGCTATATGCAACCATTTATTTGCTGCTGATGTTTTTAACCCTCAAGTGTTGTGGTTCCTGTTATGTGGTACAGTTTTCTGCTGCTCATTCTGTATTGCCAGTTTCATAATGTCAGTAAATATAAAACCTTTGTCCAGACCCCCAGGCTTTATTCACTCATATTTCTTCGCTATTGAGCTTAGGAAGTGATTGTATACAGCAGATTGGGTTTGGTGTCCCTATGAAAGTCTCCATCTGACGATGCTATTTAAGAACACGACTCAAGTTTTAAGGTTGATGATTTGGTTTCGTAGAAATGTGCGGCCTTGGGCGAAGCTACCTCTGGCACAGTATATTTTTGTTATTATATTTTTTATCCTAGACTTATATAACTGATCGATACTCCGAGGTATCTGAGGTTTTTAATATTTACTAATTCCACACACATACACACACACATACATTCATATATATATATATATATATATATACATATACACACACACATATATATATATATATATATATATAGATAGATAGATAGATAGATAGATAGATAGATAGATAGAGTTATAAGATGCATTAATTTAAAAAGTGTTCATTTCGACACATTTTGATAAAGATAACTGATAAGTTGTCTATTAATTTTTTCCAAATGATGAATTTCGATAATGTGAAATTTTAAGTATAAAGAAACGTAAAAAGGGTTATTTTTTATTCCCGATTTCTAAATCCATATTTTTAGTGCGTATATATATATATATATATATATATATATATATATATATATATATATATGCGTGTGTCTGTGTGTGTGTGTGAAGTATAAATAAAATATACTGTATATGTTAATATGATGGATTAGTTTTTTGTGTGTCTTTTTGTTGTTTTTTTTGTTTTGTTTTTTTTGTTTTTTTTTTACTTTATACAATGTCAGATCAAAATGTGTTTATATACTGAACTTAGAAAAAAACGTTAAAAATAAATGAATTTAGAAAGTAAACAATTTGTTAAAAAACCTTTTCGGTAATTTTTAACAAACCTTGTTAAAAATATATTTATAAATATATGCCGTTGTGTTTACATTTGTTTGCGTTTTTACAATTGCTAAGCATGTGTAATGTTTAGCGTCTAACTTCTTCAGCAATTCCGATTTGATTCGCGGCCCGAACACCTAAAAATCCCAAATGACTTAAGGTCCTTCATTCAAACTAGTGTATGGCATTTCGTTGATTTATTCAAGCCAACAAAGAACGAATCTTGAGGGACACAGAAGTCACGTCTCTTTATACCCGCCCGTTCCGGGACGTAATTGAATTTGTCACTCCTTTCAGTGTACGCGTCAAGAATTCTTATCCAATTAGAATCAGCATTCTTCAGTTTAACTTAGAGAGACAAGGAATGAAATCACCGATTACGTAGTTGAGCTTTGAGTCTAAATTCTTCTTTTTTTTAAATATTGTTTTTTTTTTAAGTCATAGGCTTTTTTTTAAAATTAAAATAAGCGCTAAGTTCAGGAACATCTTTTACTAGATGCGTATGTGGTGCGGTGGGAAAAACATTTAAAGCAAAAATGTGTTTCTTTCTACCTACAAAAAATAAAATTAAGCAACGAGGAAGTCTTAATTTAAAAGTTTATTACATTTAGATTATGAATTAGTGTCTAGTCACTTCAGTTGTAGTGTAGTGTGGTTATAGGTAGCGTAGTAGGAAGATTTTTTTATTTTCTGTGTCCATTTACAAAGGATTTAATAAACACTTAAAACAGATAGTCACTGTTCAGTGTTGATTTCTAGATGCACTTGCTCTCTATATCTAGCTTTCTTTATATATATATATATATATATATATATATATATATATATATATATATATATATATATGTAGAGAGAGAGAGATAGACAGAAAGAGTGAGCGAGAGATAGAGAGATAGATAAATAGATAAAGAGAGAGAGAGAGAGATATGTTGCTCCCACATGAAGTAATCACTCTTTAAATGACAATAAATGCAGTGTTTATTGACTTGCAAAGATGATTAATATTTAAAATTAAGACATATTAAAGTGTATTGATTCACGATAAATATAAACTGTTTAAATTAAATATTAAATTAAATTAAATTTATGGATCCGAAAAACTAAAAATTCAAGAAGTATTACGAAATTGAAAATTAAGTATATTTTTGTGTGACACCCACAACAACGAAGTAAACACAATTTGTTATATATATATATATATCATTACTATTTTTTTTAATATGATTCCTTCGCTACATAAGCGTTCTCATGTTTCAAAAACGAGAGCCGAAAACCTCAATATATTTTTTTAATTAAATTGAGTTTAACTCAATTTAATTTTAATAATTAGTATCAAGTCCTGTTTCATCCTCAGGCGAAAATTCCTAATTCCTGATTCTTAAATTGTCGCTTGAGGATTAAACAGGGATTGATACTTTAACTCAATTTAATTTTAATAATTATATTGAGATTTTCGGCTCTCGTTTTTGAAACATGAGAACTCTTATGTAGCGAAGGAATCACATTTTTTTTAAATGATTATAATTTAAGCTCTACTTCTGTATGGAGCACTGTTTTTTTTTTAAATAAAACAAAAATACTAAAGAACACCGGCTTATTTACCTAACGTGTTCTTTCCTATTTTTCTACATATAGTTTCATGGTTGTAGATGGATTTCACACGAATACATATATATATATATATATATATATATATATATATGTGTGTGTGTGTGTGTGTGTGTGTGTGTGTGTGTGTGTGTGTGTGTGTGTGTGTGTGTGTGTGTCACAGACAGATCGTTTTTAGGTAGAGCATGGAAAATATCAGTTTCGTACCAACGAAAAATATGTTTTGGCTTTAAACCAAAAGATTGATAAGCCATGAATACAAAACATATCAATCATTGTCTTCTGTATGAATCTAACGATAAAGAAGATTTACTGTTGAAAATTGTGTTTGAATTCTTTGGTTAGCATTCATGCTTTCTCTCTGTAGTTTTTATTGTTTTGATTTTTTTCACGTCTGTATCGATCGTATTTAAAGATTATGAACTGTTCCGATTTCCTCAAGGAACATAATTTTTTTACTCTTTGTAACTTGCTAAATTTCTTGGTTAATTGAATAAATTATCAAATTATAATTAAGTTCATTTATAATTAATTATCAAATTTAATTTTCAAATTAATTTTTTAAATTAATTTTATTTTCAAATTAATTTTTAAAATTTTAAAATTAATTTTTTTAAAATTTGGTTATCGTTTATGAAGAATATGCTTTCTCTCTAGTTTTTTTTTAAATCTGTATGAGACTTTAATGTCTTGGTTAATTGAATTAATTATCAAATTATAATTAAGTTTAATTATAATTAATTATCAAATTTAATTTTCAAAATAATTTTTTAAATTTTCAAATTAATTCTTTTTTAAATTTGGTTAGCGTTCATGAAGAATATCGTTTCTAGTTGATTTTTTTTTTGGTTTTTTTAAAGTATGTATGAGACTTTAATGTCATGGTTAATTAAATTAATTATAAGATTAAGTTAAATATCGAATTTATTCTTCAAATTATCAAATTAATTTTATTATTTTAATTTAATGAATTTAATTTTCAACATAATTTTTCAAATTATCAAATTAATTTTTCTTTAAATTTGGTTAGCGTTCACGGAGAATATGCTTTCAATCTATAGTGTTATTTGTTTTGTTTTTTTTTTACCTCTGTATAAGAATTTGGTGCGTATTTGAAGATGATGCATTTATCCCGATTTGTTAAAGGAACATCATTTTCATTTTTTCGTAACTTGCTAAATGCAACCAGTTGTGCGATGTCCTTTCCTCTGGGCTGCAGTGAAACGTTGTTGTTGAATCGTTGTAATTTCGGTTACCCCCATTAGTATGAGTGAGTTTCATGATTGTAGATGGATGTCAGGTTACCATTTCCGTTGTGAAGGATTGAGAATGTCAGTTTATTTCAAAGTTTTCCTCAAGAACGTTTCACATCGTTGAATGTGACGGTTGAGCTCCTGAATAGCTGATTGAGAAACGTCATTCTTAAGAAAAGGTATGCATAACACTGTATAACAGGTTTATTTTTCGAGATAGAATGCCAAGTTTGTTTGTTTTTTGGCGGTTTTTTTTATCGGTGGCATGATTTCGATCACGAGAAGAATCGCAGCATTACAAAAATTAAATTCTCAGTTTGACAAGTCCGTATTTTCTCCTTTTAATTACCCTATGCCTTCAAGGCATGAGCAATCACTACCCTTCACAATTTCTTGTATCTTTGTAGCAAATAGTAAAAGTCGCCTTTTTATTATCATTCCCTTTTCTGAAAGCTAGTTAGGCATCTTATTCGCTATTTTTCTCGATGTCTTGTGCTTTCAGTCTGTCACATGAGTGTTCTGTTATCCAAGTCCTCTTTACTCACTATGGATTAAATTATGAAATCCAGATTCAGATTTGTATCTATGTCATTGATCTTCGAATTCAAATAGTCTTATCTGCTAGCGGGGGTTTGTTAAGTGGCTGACGTTGCGGATCATGCAAATTATCGGTAATGCTATCAACCTTAGTTATCATTCTTTTCACAAAATCCACTGGTATTACGCCCCACGAGCATTGACCTACACTATACGCCAAAAGTTTTTGGTCTTCCGATATATGACGAGGAATGACTTAAAAAATCAAAGTTGCAAGCCTTTCCCGAACTAATTTACGAGCTCACTTCAGGTCACAGTGATTTTCTCTTGTCGAAGTGTTTTTTACCATATATCCAATAATAATAATAATAATAATACCATATATACCCATACTACTACTACTATTAATAATAATAATGAAAATAGTACCAAGTATTTAATAATAATAATAATAATAATAATAATAATAATAATAATAATAATAATAATAAATCTCATAAATGCAGCACGTCAGGACATCAACAATTCAAGTATTATTTGGAGCCTTCGGATTGATTGGAAAAGTTTCCGATAGACTGTAGAAGGGATCCGTAGTTCCAACAACAAGCAAATAACAGATACAAAAAAAAACTAGAAATATTAAAAGTGATATTCACAAGTATAGCTCACACATTAAAAAGGGATTTATCTATGTAAAATATGTGGGGATCTTGTTTTTGATTTTTATATACTCAGTATAAAATTTCATGATACCATTTCTGACCTTAGGTCTCTGGCTGGGACCCCGTAAGAAATTAGTATACACCAGAAATGAAAGAAATAATAATAATAATAATAATAATAATAATAATAATAATAATAATAATAATTAAATTAACTAGCTACTGCGTAAAATTTCATGAAAATTTTAGTTGTTTTTGCGTAATCTACCTTGCTGGTGAATAGTAATCTTAAAGCTGACAGATTTTATATTTTAGGCAACCTTGTCATACACTAATCTTTCAGAATTTTAGCCTATTAGGAGTTAAGTTTAAACAAGAGGCGCATGAACCTTCTTTCTTTTCTTTTTATACACCATGTCCTTTTAGGCGATCATGGCTCTCGAACTCCCTTGCAGACCACGTTCTGTCATGGATTTGCTTTTCCCTTGTCTCTCTTTCCCTCTATTCGACCCGTGGGTATAAGATTCTCCAGCCCCCCCTTCCTCATTATCTGTCCCAGAAACTTCATCTGTCTCTTCCTGATATTAATTATAAGCCTCCCCCTTGTTTGAAAACTCTCTAAGACCTCATCACTGCTCACACTCTTGGTCTATGATATCCTTAGCATCCTTCTGTAGAACCACATCTTTGTCGCCTGGAGTCTCTTCTTCATCTTTGAGGAAATCGTCCAACATTCGCTGCCCTAAAGAAGGGCAGATGTCACGTAACAGTTCAGTATTCTTTTCTTCGTTACCAAAGAAATTCTCCTGTCTCACAATACTCTGTTTTTGGAATGCGTCCTTGGTCATCTCAGTGTCGCATGTACTGTCCTCTGTCAAATCGCTTCCCAGGTATTTAAACTTCCGCGTCTGCTTGATTCTAGTGTACCCGACTTGAAAATCGCATTTCGGGCCCATCCTCTAACCATGCATTCTGTCGTCTTATAGTTTATTCTTAGTCTTTTCTTCTCACACTTCGTCGCTACCTTCAGTAGATTTTGTGATTTCTTTTCCGTGTCTGCTATCCGTATCGTATCATCTGCGTATCTTGTGTTGTTAAGATAGGTAGGATTTCCAATTCTCTCAGAATTATCTCACTGTATAGGTTGAACTGGTCGGGTTAGAAGACAGATCCTTGCCTTACGCCTCTCTCTATTTTCGTATATTCCCTGAACTCTTTGCCTATGCGCATGTTCGCTGTTTGCTGCCAGTTCAGGTTCTTGATTATTCTGATATCTTTCCCGTATATATCAAGGTTGCTGAGAAGTTCCATCAGATCCTTGTGGCGTACTTTGTCGAAGGCTTTTGCGTAGTCTATGAAACATAGGTATCCGTCCTTCTGTATCTGTATCGCTCTTTCTGATAATGTTCTGAAAATGAATATCGCGTTCCTTGTTCCAGTGTCTTTTACGAACTCGCAATGTTCTTGTCCTATCACTGGGCTGATTCTGCTGTGCGCTCCGTTCATTAGAATACAGATGGTCAGTTTTGTCACGTGGCTCATTAGGCTTAATGTTCCATGAAGTTCGCATTCGTTTGCGCCTGGTTTCTTAGGCATAGCTATGAAGATAGATCTGCTGAGGGCTTCTGGTATAGCCTCGCTGTTTCATTTGTTATTTCGGTGATCTTGGCTATGCTGTCAGCATTTCCGTTACAATTCCGTCTGGCCCAGTTGCTTTGTTTCTGTTCAATTTGGCCAGTGCGGTTTTCACTTCCGTTTTCAGAATTCCACGTCCGTCGGTAGTCTTGTGTATTGCTGGTTGTTCCCTTATGTCGTGGAAGAGTTCTCCAATATACTCGCTCCAGCGTTGATGAATTTTTTTCCTTCTCTTACATGAGCGTTTCATCTTTTGATTTTAGGCAGCCTGTTGACGAGCATTTCTTCTGTCCTGTCAGTTGTCTTATTTGTTTGTGCATGTCGCTTTTCTTGGTAGTATTCAATCTTTCTATTTCTGCACATATTTCGTGTAGCCATTCTTCTTTAGCTTACCTGCATTTGCTCCTTATTTCATTGGGTAATTGTTTGTAATCCGTTCCGTATCTTAGCTGTCTTCTTTTCATCGTGTCGAGAATCTCATCAGTCATCTATTCGTTTTTCCTTCTTTGTTCATCAGCAAGCGATACCATTTGCAATGATATCGCTCGCTGATGTCGCTAAAGCGTCTTTTAGTGCGTCCCATTTTGAGTTTCAATTGTGTACCTCATATCTTTTGACATTGTCCATATATTTTTCTTTTAAATTAGGATCTCTCAGGAGTTTGTTGTATTGCAGTTTGGGTGCTGTGTAAGGCTTCTTCAATTTCCGTAGTTTCACTCAAAATTTACATATAAGAAGGCGATGATTGCTTCCGCAGTCGGCGGTTGGGTGGGTTTTACAGTGAATCATTGCGTTCCTGAATCTTTTGTTGATAGTTATATAATAAATTTGGTATTTAGTTTCTCCACTTGGGATCCTCCATGTTCATCGTCGTCTTGGATATTCTTGGAACCATGTCTTGGCTATTACCTGGTCATTGGCTGTGCACCATTGGATCCTTCTCAGCGTTCGTTACGGTTTCCTAATCCGAATCTTCCTGCTATATATACTGCCCTTTCCCTGCCAAATTTGGCGTTTAGGTCTCCCATGATAATGATGATTTCCTGTGATTTGCATAGAGCCCTGGCACTGTCCAGCATGGAGTAGAACGATTCGACATCCTCCTCTTTGCTTTTTGCCTTCAATGCGTACACTATTATAATAACCACGTTGAAAGGTTTCCCTTTCAGCTTCACTACGAGAATTCTTTCGAAAAGTTGGTGGTACCTAGAACGCATTTCATAAGTTCGCTATCTAGTATTATGAAACTTACTAATTGTTAATTCCAGAGTGTTGCCCTAAATATCTAGACTATAGTGTAAGTAATTCTATCAGTAGTCTAAAATTATTCATTCTCTGACGAAATGAAGTAAACTTGATGTTTAAAATGGCTAAGTAGAGACGGTAATAGCCATGTAACACGTGACTGTCTGGAAAATAATGCTAAAAAAGAAACCAGACGAGATGCATTAAAAGAAGATGTGAGACGATTTTAGGAGAGGCGGTTATAATTGGTTATTGTAATTTTAGTGTACCCTTACGTTATATCTAGTAAGCTCTACTGTCAAGTTTTGTTATTCCAGATTGAAGGAGACGGCTGTAACAGCTCTATGAACACACCCTACTAAACTCTGCTTGTCACAGCTGGCTAGTTTGAAGAATGCAGCCTGTAAGTCGGAAATGAAGACAATTTGGAAGTATACTGTACAATAAAGTTTTGTGTCGACAGAGATGGTAAATGATTTTCTAAGCGTAGGTTAAAAGTGGCACAGGGCTAGGAGTGTGGAGCACTCAGTGATGATCAAACTCAATATTCAGTCGTAACTGTTTCAGACAAGCTTGCTAAAGATTACACCACGCCAAGATGCTGAAAAAGAAAATTGATAATGAAAGATGACACTTTGGACACGAACAACACATATAAGATTCGCCAGCGGCGCTTAGAAGTAGTAGTCAACTGCTAAAAATCAGTTAAGTGAATTCCACAATGAATCTCCAACTGCAGACCAACATACAGTATTTACTACCGTATTTATGTGAATGGGGACATACACATTATCGTCCGTATACTACAATTATGTTACAACAATACGTTACTATGTACCGTTACATCAACAACAAAAATAGTGAATGATAAATTCCAGGAAGATAATAGAGCGTGCATTCATCATGCTAAATAGAGAAGGTTATAGCTAGATAGCCAGGGGCGGTGTAATGGTTAGCAAGCTTGTCTCGCTAAAACAATTACGACTGAATAGTGTTCAATACTTTCGGCCCTGTACCACATCTAAGCTACGCTTGGAAAATCACTATATCTAGATAGCAAGTAACTGTCTAGAAAATAATGCTAAAAAAAACAATCAGACAAGGTGCATTAAAAAGTTGTGAGACTCTTTTAGGAGATACGTTTATAAGTCGGTTATTGTAATTTTAGTGTACCCTTACGTTACATCTAGTAAGCTTACCTGCCAAATTTTGTTATTCCAGATTGAAGGAGACAGCTGTAACAGCTCTTTGAACACACCCTACTAAACACTGCTCGTGACGGCTGACTAGTTTGCAGAATGCAGTCCGGAAGTTGTAAGTGAAGACAATTTGGAAGCTCCCTGTACAATAAAGATTTGTGTTGACACAGATAGGCGTCAACATTGTCCCCCAATACTGCTACCCTCCAGACCGTTGCTCCCGAAACTGAAGGAGAATCTCAAGGGAAGTTGTTTTGAAAACATTAATAAAATGAAGGCGACTTTGACAAAGGACCTGGACACTTTATAATGAAAGACTTCCATGGGGTTTACAATAAGCGCATTGAGGTCCTATGATCCTACTTTAAAGTAGATGGGAATTTTGTCCTTATTTTATCTTAATAAATGTCTCTCTTGAAAAAGTCACAAACCTTTTGGAATATATCTCGTACATTTTTTATTCTGTAGATTTTAGTATCTCTACACTATCAGGCAAATCAGTTTCTTGTTAAAACCATTTCAAATTATTTTTTATCAGAAAGAAGTATTTTATCTCAAGCCTAGAAAAGTCAAAATAAATCAAAGGTTATCTACTAAGCACTGTGATCCCCTTTTCGCCCAATCGTGTCTACTTTTACACTTCCGCTCGATCTATTCGCTTATTAAAAGACTAGTCACTTTATTTATTCCTACATTTACCATTTTATGGGAATCTCGTCTATTTTGGTGTTGCATAAAAGTCAGCATTAACATTTGACATAATTTCAATAGATTATCATCTAAAAACTATTTGTGCGAACCAAAGTGATGACTGCGTTCGAATCCTAATCGTTTGCATACTTTTTAATGTATTCCCTTTCCACCCAGTCATATCTACATTTGCACTCCTCAACTAGCTTGTTATATTCGCTGATTATACGATTGCGGTTTAATCGTTATCTACGCATTTGCTATTTTGCTAATTCTTCTATGTTTTGGCCTCATATAAAATTTGCTAGTTTGGAATTATTATTATTATTATTATTATTATTATTATTATTATTATTATTATTATTATTATTATTATCATCTTCTAGGACTGTACTGTTCTCATATGTCTGTGTCAAAGTTATTATTGTTTATCACTTGTCTGCTCACGGAGGGCTTTTAAGTGGCTGACGTAAAAAAAAAATCCTGCAAAATATCGGTAATTACAGCAACTTCAGTTATCATTCTTTGCCCGAAATCAACCAGCATTCCAACCCAAGGGCAATGACGTCAGTCATTTCGTCAATAATCTAGAGTTATTCATTCTCTGAAACTATACATGTTTGTTGTCTAATTGGTAGTATCCCCTACATAAGCAGTAAAATCAGTTTCTTGTTAAAACCGTTTATTTCAAATTATTTTTTCTTGGAAATAAATCATTTTATTCAAGTTTAGAAAAGTCACAATGAATAAAATATAGCTGTGTTAATTTCTGTCTTTTGTAGCGTTCCGTGTCCCTGCAGGACGTGTGCTATCATAATTTTACACCATATAATGCTTTAGAGCTCTTCATAATATATGTATTTTTACTAACCCTCCAGATCACTATTTTCCCGTTCATTGACACAAGCATTTTGGCAACTTGGCATTTTTTGTAGGCGTAACGTGCCTACAACGTTAACGCATAACGTTGAAAATACGCGTTGTAACATGGGGAAGGTTACTGAATAGAATAATCAAACGAAGGTTGGTAATGAACGATAATACTTAAGACACGAACAACGCATATAAGATTTGCCAGCGGCGCGTAGAAGTAGTCAACTGTTAGAAATGAGTCAAGTGAATTCCCCAATAAATCTCCAATTGCAGGATAAATACCAAAAACCCCACGCAGTCAGCTATAGCACAAAGACGAATTTAATGTGGGGTATTCAAGCCCGTAGACTCGGTCAAAAATTCCCTGTAGACCTCGTATAAAATAGGGTTGGGTAGCTGTTTCCCGAGACGAGACTCTGCCCTTCGACATAGCCTCGCCTGGGGATCCTCTCTGCCCGGAGGCAGATTTTGACGAGTACAGCTGGAGATGAATCTCCAACTGCAGACCAACCTACTGTATTTACTGCGGTATTTATGTGAATGGGGACATACCCAGTATCGTCTGTATGCTACAACTATACTACAACAATACGTTACCATGTACCGTAACAAAAACAATACTACAAGAATACGTTACCTCGTACCGTAACAAAAACAATACGTTACTATGTACCCTAACAAAAACAATACTACAACAATAGGTTACCTTGTACCGTAACAAAAACAATACGTTACCATGTACCGTAGCAAAAACAATACTACAACAATACGTTACCATGTACCGTAACAAAAACAATACGTTACCATGTACCGTAACAAAAACAATACGTTACCATGTACCGTAACAAAAAACAATACTACAACAATATATTACCTTGTACCGTAACAAAAACCATACGTTACCATGTACCCTAACAAAAACAATACTACAACAATACGTTACCTTGTACCGTAACAAAAACAATACGTTACCATGTACCGCAACAAAAACAATACTGCAACAATACGTTACCATGTACCGTAACAAAAACAATACTTCAACAATACGTTACCATGTACCGTAATAAAATCAATACTACAACACTACGTTACCTTGTACCGTAACAAAAACAATACCTTACCATGTACCGTAACAAAAACAATACTACAACAATACGTTACCTTGTACCGTAACAAAAACAATACCTTACCATGTACCGTAACAAAAACAATACTACAACAATACGTTACCTTGTACCGTAACAAAAACAATACTAGAACAATATGTTAACCTGTACCGTGACAAAAACTATACTACAATAATACGTTACCTTGTACCGTGACAAAAAAAAATGAATGATAAATTCTGAGAAGATACTAGAGCGTGTATTCATCACGTAATTTAATCAGCAGCAGCAGCAGGTTCATCAGCATAATCATTGTCATCATCCTCTTGATTTTTGTAATTGTAGGGCGGATCCGAATGCATAAGCCGCACTATTTTCCGCAAAGGTCAAGACCAATAGGACATGCAGTCGTTGTTAGCCGGAACTCAACCGATCTGGCATCGTTATATTTTGCTTCTCTTGCATCATAATCCTTTGTTTGAGTGGGCTTGTAGATAACTTGGCGGCGCCCGTCTTCTCTTTAAATTAATCCTTCTCAAATTCAAAATATGCGAAAAAAATGTTACATATTATTAAGTAAAGAAAATTAGTCTAGCCTGTAATTTTTATTATTATTATTATTATTTTGTTATTTTACTTTATTTCTTTTTTTTTTTTTTTGGCTTGTAGGTGTTGCTCGAAACTGTCAAGATCGGGGTATGCTCACAAAGGGAAAAGTTAGGGAAAAATTCACTTGGACGCCCCAAAGATAGCAATAGTCACACTTTGATAAAAGAAGCTATCTTTAATTGTTCTACAGCACTTTCGAGATTGGCGGTGCATGTGACATTGACGAGGCAACCAACAGACGCTCTGCACAGCCTGCCAGCACGCTCATACCTGTCACACTGCCTAAAGAATCGCACATCTGACCTTTGTTCGATCTGCTACGTGCTAACTTAAATATTTAAATATTTCTTATTATAAAACGCAGATTGTGTGTGTGTGTCTGTGTCTGTACGTTTATATATTGGATAGGATTTCCTACATTTTTCAATCGATTTCAACAAAACTTCACAGGACTGCGTAAAATTACGTTGCGGTGGTTTTGACAGCGCCAGTAATTGAAAAAACACAATTGTTTTTGCACGAAATCAATTTGAAAACACGATAAAACACGATCCTGTCGCCAGAAGGAAAGGAGGACAACTCATATCGAGTTATACTTATTATAAAACCAAGGTTGTTTGTGTGTGTGTTCGTTTATATATGGGATCGGATTTCCTACATTTTTCAACCGATTTCAACAAAACTTCACTTTTTTTTTTGGCAGGTAGTGTTTCTTATTGTCTTGCACACTTTTTTCTTTATTTTTACATTCAGAATGATTTAAAAATTCCATTTATAAGACAATTGTTTATAATAAAATTCTATTCAATCGATAGATTCATGACTATTGAAAACAATGTTTTTGTTTGAGTTTGGGTTTGACCAATTCGTAAAAAAAAAAAAAAAAAAAAAAAAAAAAACTAATTAAGACATGCGTGTCCGTCAAACTTAAACAATAATCTTTGTCAATTTTATTTTTCAGTCTTTATGATGGCCGATACTTGATCTATCTCTTACTGTTACATCCCCAGGCAACGCCGGACTCTCCTGCTAGTAGACTATAGAATTCACTACGGTTAATAATAGTGTCATTTAACTAATTCCAGTTAAATGAAGCAGGTGACCTAATTTCTAAGAAATATTTCTGTTTTTTGAATGTATAATCCGGAACAGAAGGGAAGATCATGAGATAACTTGGAAAAAATTTTCGCACTGTCCGCTGACCTGAGATAGAAAAAATACACTGAATCAAAAGCTTCATCCACTGCAAGGAAAGTTGGTTCCCTGTATCACGCCAGAAAGATTTTTCTCGCTCGAGTCTATCCTTCAAATCTATAAATCAACCATTCGCCCTTGCATGGAATACTGCTGCCATATATCTCTCCCACCCCCCTGTTCGCCTTAAGGTCCGCGACAAAATCCAGAGACGGATATGCAATGGGATTGGCCCTGATCTGGCATCTTGTCTACAGTCGCTTTCTCACAGACGTGCCATCGCTTCCCTCTGTCTTATCTAGAAATAGTTTCACGATAACGGCTCCGACGAGCTACTTTCGCTAGTTCCCAAATTGCATGAATTTAAACATTCTACGAGGCTGGCATCTTGGTCCCACCCTTTCACTGTCGAAACAGTTAAATTTAGCCGTCTCTTCTACTCCAATAGCTTAATATCTCGCACATCCTATCTGTGGAATTCCCTTGGTATTGTTTCCCTGATAGCTATAATCTTCAATTATTCAAATGCAATGTCAATCGACATCTCCAGATGCCTTGATCTATTCCCCGTCCTTTTCTTCATCCTTTCCCCTATCACGGTTCTTTACTTTTGCTCCCACTCTCTGTAACCCCTTCTGTGCTAGGGTCATCCCGCCTTGATTGGAGTGAAATTGCTTAAAGGAAATGTCGCCGGAAAAGCAACCGTGTGCTCTCTTTGGTGGTGTCACTTTAAATGAAAGAAAGACAAAAATGGTTTTGAGGAAAATACTCTGGGATCTCTGAGGATGAGTGGATATCAAAAAATCAAATTAATTGACTTGGCTTCTCACCTTATAATAAAAAATAAGTCTAACCAAAGTCAGCCATTGTGTTGCATTACCATAACTTTGTGACAAGGTTGTGGAGGAGGGGGGGTGAACGTTGACAGGTTTTCATTCTCCTATTATAATTATGCTTTCTTCCTCCCTACGTTAGTTCGCACGGCCGTTATGTCTTGCAAATACCTCATAAATAATGGACTATTCTGTTTAGATCGTGTGGAAAGAGGCTAAAAGGCACTGCCTGATTTCAGGGAGAAAATGAAAGAGATAAAGAAAGATGTGTTTAATATATCCTGCAAATACCTCATAAATAATGGACTATTCTGTTTAGATCGAGTGAGAAGACGAAAGACATATAAAAGACGCTATTTGGTTGCTGGGAGAGGATGAAAGAAAGAAGAAAAGATAGAAGTTTTTAAAGCCTTCTGCCAATACCTAATAAATAATTGCCTATTCCGTCTTGATCGCGTGGAAAGAGGGGGAAGACAATATTTGATTTCAATTAGAAAATGAAAGAAAGAAAGAAAGAAAGAAAGAAAGAAAGAAAGAAAGAAAGAAGAGATTAATGTCTCTGTCCATACCTCATAAATAATGGACTATTCCATTTTCATCGCGTGGAAAGAGGGAGAAAGATACCTTCTGATTTCAAACAGAAGATGAGAGAAAGAAAGAAAGAAAGAAAGAAAGAAAGAAAGAAAGAAAGAAAGAAAGAAAGAAAGAAGAGATTAATGTCTCTGTCCATACCTCATAAATAATGGACTATTTCATTTTCATCGCGTGGAAAGAGGGAGAAAGATACCTTCTGATTTCAAACAGAAGATGAGAGAAAGAAAGAAAGAAAGAAAGAAAGAAAGAAAGAAAGAAAGAAAGAAGAAAGAATGATGTATAACGTTTCCTGCCAATACCTCATAAATAATGGCCTATTCCGTCTTGCTCGCGTGAAAAGAGGGGGGAAGACACTACTTGATTTCAATTAGAAAATGAAGGAAAGAAAGAAAGAAGTATTTAATGTCTCCTGTCTATACCTCATAAATAATGGACTATTCCATCTTCATTGCGTGGAAAGAGGGAGAAAGATACTATCTGATTTCAATTAGAAGATGAAAGAAAGAAAGAAAGAAAGAAAGATGCGTTTAATATTTCCTGCTAATACATCGTAAATAATGGTTTATTCCGTCTTGCTCGCGTGGAAAGAGGGGGAAAGACACTAGTGGATTTCAATTAAAAAAATGAAATAAAAAAGAATGAATTAAAAGAAGGGAAGATGTTTAACTGCTATTTCAGAGAAATGGAAAAAGGTGTCAATTTTAAGGCATTTCATTTCTACCCACTTCTTAAAATAACGAGCAACATCCATAATTTATGACCTTTAATTGCAATTTATGTTATTTACATTCGGATGAATATTCCAACCTTTGTTTCATCAAATCGTTTCGCCTGTTGTTCCTTTCAATCTCCCAGCTCCAAAAAATTGATATGGCTACAACATTTCTGCAACGTTACATAGACATAACAAAAAGGTTTCATCATAGACTGCAGACGATAGGACCGCAAATAAGCTACCTTGTAACGTTGCATTAACAGAAAGTGGATATAAATTCCAGGAATATTGAACGTGTATACAGTATCTAAATTTAGTTGTTCTCAATTCAAAATATGCGAAAATAATTTTTATACCTTATTTTTATTTTATTTTATATGGATACACAAGAGATACTTATGACAGTAACTGTGATATTTGTTCAAATCTGCGCCGTAGACATTAAGCGTTTTGCCTTTTCCCTCCTTACAACGCGTCGGACTTGGCGAGCAGCTGTGCTACATGATTCACCAGAATCTAATGCTCATTTTCCTAGAGTTGACCCCGTCGAAGCATCTCCAACATGCCCCATCCAACTTGAGATTCGTGGACGGATTCTATTAGATTTGGTATTTTTCGTCTATTATCAAAACTATATATTTTTCCATGGTGGTGTTCTCGGCACAATTATGAAAGTTGCATATATTTCTTCATGCTTGTCTTCTTGACGCAATAATCACAACTATTAGATTGGTGCCAAAATAATGACGTAATAATGTCGTTTTTGACGTTAAAAAATACGTCAAAAAACGACATTATTACGTCATTATTTTGACACCAACCTAATATATATATTTTTCCATGATTATCTTTTGACACAATTATAAAAACTATATCTATTTCAACATGATTGTCTTCCCGACACAATGAATAAAATTACATATATTGTCATTCATCGTATGATATCCATTTCACAAAAAAAAACAACTTTACACTGAGGTAAAGCAGCCATCTTCGTTACAGATATTTTCACATTTGAACTCTCGCACAAAATCAGGCTTACCTTAATTTGACTCTGTAACTTTCAGGTAGGATCAGAGGCGAATCATCACACTTGACAACACTCCATTTCAGAATATAACGCAATAGGATTCCTTGTAGCAGGTTAAATGCAACAATGAAAGACAGACTTGAAAAAAGAAAGAAGAAGAGAAAGCCGGTTTATAAAGACATCCAATTAACCACTGAGTATACTAAAATTGCAGGTGACCGAATAAGATGAAGCTAGTTGTGTGTGGTGGGGAAGGGACATGTTATGGGTGTGGTTAGAAACAATGGTCAGACATGTGTGTGTGGGTACACACTACAGCATACACAAAAACTGATATACACACATACAAAGCTGGTACAGAAAAATCGATCGCTGATCGATGACAAAAATCACAAAGAAAAAACTGTCATCAAACAAGAGATTTTATGCAGACAATCTTTGATAATGTAAATTAAAATTGCATATACACTGCATGCCAAATTATTATCTAGATAACTTTTTTTCTAATATTTCAAAAACTGTCCAATCATTTCACACAATGTTGGCAATACTGACCTGCGCAATCACTGGAATTTTCGTACTGATCCGCGCAATGCAAACAAACTGGCGCTATATCTGTTATCAGCACGGTGATTTGATCGTGCCAAATTATTTAAAAGGTTCAGTAAAATTCCCAGAATTTAGCAAACAAAACGTTTATTAATGATGTACGTGAATGTTTATGATCAAAAGAAGCTAATAAATAAGATAATCAAACAAATAATAACAGATACAAACAAAGGCACAGTTTTAAACAAATTAATAGGGAATGTGCTTTCCCTGTTTTGAAATTACTTGAAGAAGTTGACGATCCATAGAATTTCTTAATTGTAGGATGCCATCTGCTGTAATGCCGCGAGATATGTCAAGAATTGCTTCCCACAACTCAGCATTGCTCCTGAATTATCGTCCGTTGGCGTACAGTCTTCCCTTCATGATGCTCCAAAGGTTTTCAATTGGGTTCAAATCCGGAGAATTTGCTGGCCACTTCATTTTTCGAGGTCCATCGAAGCCTAACTGTTTCAAATATTCGGTAGTCTTATGCGCAGCATGTAGGGGAGCATTATCTTGCATAAAAACAATTGCCCTTCTGAAGGCAACTCTTTGCCTTTTCATCCACGGTTCAGGATGATCCGTCATAAACGCTATGTATGCATCAGCAGTCATTTTTACGCCATCTGGTACTCTCCATGCGCCGACTAATGTTTTTACAATAATACCACCCCAGATCATTATGCCTCCACCGCCTTCTTGGCGTCTCAAACGCTGATGGTGATTCTGACCGTTCATTACCCAACCTTTGCGCCATCTATCTGGCCCATCAAATGTTGCTCGAGTTTCGTCTGTGAACAAAACTTTAGAGAAGTCAATCTTCATATTGTCCTCGGCCAAGTTTTTTTAATGTGATTTCTCGTCAACGGAGGCTTCGATACAGGTTTGACTGTTGTTGCTATTTCCCTCAGATACCAACACCGAGTACTTTTAGACACAGTAGGATCCCCAATGCGACTGAAAAGCTCTTGACTGGTAAGTCTAGGGTTCTTCGTGGCCTCTTGTTTACGGTAGATTTACCTTTTGAGGGTTCTGAGGTGATAGTTTTCTTTTCAGCATCAGTTAAACTGCTTTTATGGCCCATCTTTTCACTAAATTCTTACACTTTTCTAATAATTTGGCACGATCAAATCACCGTGCTGATAACAAATATGGCGCCAGTTTGTTTACATTGGGCAGATCAGTACGATCATTGTGTGAAAAATTTGTGTGAATTGATTGGACGGTTTTTGAAATATTTGAAAAAAGTTATCTTCATAATAATTTGGCACTCAGTATACATAAGACATAGTATTGATAACAAATACAAAAAGAAACTGCAGTAACTCCTAGAGAAGATAGTATAGGAAAGTGGGAAGAAAGGACAACCATCAAATGTACGAAGAGAGAATATATGGTTGTCAGTAACAGGAACAGCCCAAAATACGGGCTACGGACAGGACATATCAAAATCAAATTCGAAAATTTAAATATCTGTAAAGCATTTTAAGAGAAAATTGAATATGTGACACAGAAATCCGAAGGCACATTGGGATGAAGAATTATGCCTTTGAGAAGCTTAGGAAACTATTAAGAAACAGAAAAAGTGCATTAGTAAGAAAGAAACGAGTGCTGAACTGTTATGGAATATCGACATGTCACCGAATAATGAGCAATCTACTCATAGATGAATAAGAAAATTGAGTCAAAAGAAATCTTCTTCTGTATAAGGACACTGACTAAGCATGTGAGCAACGAAGTAGTCTTAAAGAAAATGGCAGCAAAAAGGGAGAATTATACCTAGAATCAGAGAGAGAGAGTTGAATTTCTTCGACACATGAGGAAAGATGGCTTGAAGAATTTGACACTTACAGTACAAGAGAATGAAATCCAAATGTGAATGAAATTAATAACGTTCTCTGCAAGACCGTACGTGATCGACAAATCACGTCGGATGAAATTAAAATAAAAGCTCAGGTATTGAATTATAATTTTAAAATGGAATTTCTACATTAAAAAAAATAAGTCCCGCATATGGTTTGTCGTGACTCGCAGCTAAATTATGCGATCCTTTAGGAGATATGGCAGTTGCAGAGCTAAGAATGAAATTAAGAACATTCCCTGTAATACGTGATCTACAAGTGACGCGGGATGAAATAAAAAAGAAATATCTGGTGGACACTTTTATTAAAGAAAACACAAAAACAACTAACGTGAAAACTGAAGGAGAAAAATAAAATTAAATCGAAAAATGATGGTGACAATATTTTGTCAATCTGTGATGAAGTTTTAATGTATGGTGAAAGAGCGTTAATGCCTGCATCTCTTCAGAAAAGAATGTTGAAAGAATTTCATACAAGTCATTCAGGCATCTCTGGAATAAAATTCCTCGTACGCGGCTATGTCTACTGGCCCAATATAGTCCATATTAAGATTGGTAAAAGTGTGCAGAGGTTGTGCCATGGCAGCAAAATCCCCTCCAATTAAATTCCAATCTTGGCCAAAGACAGACACACCGTGGTCATGATTACACATCGATTTCGTGGGACCGATAAATGGCGTCTATTAACTAATAGTTGTCGACAGTTCTTCCAAATGGCTTTAACTTTCTACAATTACAATAAACTTTGTCGCCATATTTATTACAACGTTTCGGCCGTTGTACGCTCTGGCCTTCTTTAGGTGGTTGGAAAGTCGAACTTTATTTTGTTTACTGGGGTAATCAGTTATCCCCTGTTAATTCCCCTCTCTAAGTTCTCCACTGCCTTAAACGAGTATTGAACTCACACTTTGGGTCCTGTCACTGGATCTAACCAACGCCTTTATCCACTCTGCCATGTGTCCATGAAGAAGCCCGGAGTGTACAACGGCTGAGACGTTGTAATAAATATGGTGACAAAGATGATGACAATTTTCCAAATAATGTAGATAGTGTACATAATACCTCATCTTAGAAATATAGACAGATACAATACACTTCTAGCATGAATTTTTTGCGATACAACATATCAAAACTCCTCGCGACCATCCAAATGGTAAGCAGAAAGCTTCGTCGATACACTCAAAATGGAATTAAAAAAATGTCGGTGAAATTAAGGATGTTATTACAACAGTTTTTATGTGTATATTGGGTGATAGCTCATCTAAGCAGTGTATCAGGTATGTCCCTGGCAGAAATAATTTTCGCAAGGTAAATTAAATTGTTTAGCAAATTGCTGACAAATAAAAAAAAAAGGTCGAAAACAAGAAAAAATCCTATAACCAGAAACAATTGAAACCTAGCAAAAGAAGTATTCTTTCGAATTTACAAAAATGGAAAAGAATGCTGGAAAGATGGGGTATTCGAATATTTAATGAACATGATAAAATGTTTTAAATGGCTGTATAAAAGACATCCAGATCAAATATGAAAAAGGTACACTGACGAACAGAGAATCCTTGAGGAGGAGACAATGATAATTCCGTATGACCGTTTTTGATGTACCTATGTCTCAGATAGCTCCGGAAACCACACGCTCCAGTAAAAGGAAGAGGCAGTCTACAGAAGTGTTTAATCTTAACTAAAAAAAAAACGCATAACTTCCATAGGGGAGTTGTTGTGGTAAGAGCCAGTTACCCTCCTTACTATGATGAATGAACTGAACCTTTCATGTTAAGTAATACTGAGCAATTTACTAGAAGAAAAAGAAGATATGGCTTCCTTCTGTATTTTCTACAAATATTACCATGGCCATTGTTCCAATAAACTTTTCCCTTTGCGCCTCGACTACATGAATTTAAGTGTGTTACGAAGTTGTCAACGAGGTTTTACTGCTTTACTGCTGAAATAATCAGATGCAACCACCACTTCTATTCTTACAGTATCTTCTCACCCGTCGATCTCCCTTCCAATTTATTTCTTCCCTATTATCTACAATCTTAAAAAATTAAATGTAACGTCAATCTTCACTTTTCTGTCTTCCTGAACCCTGTTCCTTTATTGTCCTTTCCACATTTCTTTTTACTTGACATTACAAACCCCCTGTAGCTCCCTACGTCTTAGTGGCATTATCGCCTTGCTTGGGGGTGAAATGATAAAAAAAATATGAAATCGAATTGATATTAAATGCTTGCAAAATCCGTCATTAATCCATGGTCAAATGTTTTCTCAAATGGATCTATAGAGAAAAAGTAATATGAGAACTCTTCGGCCCTCGTCTTGTGTTTTCTTAAATATTTAGGCCGGCGAATAATTTGCCTCTAGCAATAATTCTCTTGTTTTTACACTTTTTATTTTTCTTTGAATTTTTTTTTTTTTTTTTTTTTTTTTTCAAATTGACATTAAATGCTTGCAAATTTCTTCATTAATCCATGGTTAAAATGTTTTCTCAAAGTATGTATAGAGAAAAAGTTTTATGCGATCACTTCGGCCCTCGTGTTTTTGTTTTCTTAAATATTTAGGCCGGCCCAAAATTTGCCTTAGCAATTCTCTTGTTTTAACAATGTTTATTTTCTATTGACTATTACCTGGTGGATCCTAGCTGTGAATGTTTGGTCTGCTGAAACGAATGAATGTAGTCCGCCTGAAAGTCTTCTATGGATATAGAAAGAGATTAACGAGAGGCTTGCAACGTTTTGTCTGTGTGGAAAGGAGCTGCAAGGTAGAAAATAATCCAACACTTAGGAGTCTGCGTAAATGATTTTGAACACTGGAAATTGAAGATTGGGTAGCTCCAGCCCAGATGTGTCAGGAAAACTCTATTTTTTGGTTTGATCTGGTTCTAGGAAAGATAGAACATGGCATCAGGTGTCAGGCACTGTACAAGAAACCGACTTCGTTTCCTGCATCTTTAACGATGGATCGTATATTCACGTTACACTTCCAGCACCCCCACCCCGGCGTGAGGTAATGGTGGACGAGTCTAGTATGGTTGACCATTGTTACTGAGTTGTGTGTTCGACCATTAATGAATTCTCCTTAAGCAATTCGATATCCATCAATCCGACAGGGGTTGATATTTTGCTAAATTTATCAACATTAATCTTTCCCAAATAAAAAGAACAATACCATGCACATTGTAGCGAAACACCCACACTTCCTTTGTATTTCATTGGTGAGATATAAGTTCAACTCGTGCAACCTCCTCCCCAAAATCAATGCTTTGTGGAACCGACTCCAAAATGGAGGCTTTCCCGATGACTACAATCTTAACCTGTTCATGTCTAGGGTTAACCGTTATCTTACACATAAATCCCCATAAATCTTACTTTTTAATCCTCCAGCTTGAGTGGATCTTAGGCCTTATACAGGATAAACATTATTGTAAAAAGAAAAGGAACAAAGCCGAATGTTCTTTCTATTTTCATACTAAATTATTTTTCACAAAGCAATAAAAGTATGACTAAATTTAAATAACCTACTTAAACCTCAGAACTGCGCGTTCGAACAAGCTAATTGAAACAACAGTTCTCGAACTATCACCGAAGTTAAGCAACGTTGAGTCTCCTGGCCTTACCTAGATTGGTGACCATTTGGGAATACCGGGTAATGTAAGCTTATATGTGTGGGTGGTGTAATGTATAACGGCTCAGAATTGTAAAGCGAAGTGCCGAGTTCCAATTCCAGTCGGGTTTTTTATATTCATTTACGCGCAAATACTCTTGGTAAAGATATGAATCCATCTACTTTCCTTCATTTATGGGTTAATTATTAGGTTGGTGCAAAAATAATGTCGTTTTTTGACGTTAAAAAATACATCAAAAAACGACATTATTACAGCATTATTTTTGCACCAACCTAATATTACGACATGTATCACTAGACAATTATTAACTCAATTTTTTTTCCTGGCTTTAAATAACCTGTAAAGGGTTGTTAAGCCGTAGAAAACAAATCAACCAAAACTTTTCCTAGATAAGAAAATTAAGAATGACCCTTACATCACACATCACATACACACTCATATATATATATATATATATATATATATATATATATATATATATATATATATATATATATATAAATGAATCGAGCGCTATTGCTGCTTGGCGTTTGTTTCCATTCATTAGAATTTCCATTTCCTTCAGGAGAAAAATCTCCATTTCATTCAGGAGGAGAATCTCCGAGTGATGACAAATTGGCCGGGTTTCGCTCTCGGTTGAAGCAAACGGATATATATATATATGTGTGTGTGTGTGTGTGTGTGTGTGCGTACACCCGCTTTTTATGAATTATTTTTGTTATGAGCTGCAATTTTCTTTCCTTTTTTAATTAATTCACCCGACGCAAAACCAATAATGCCATTAAGAGGCAAGGAATACCTGAGAGTGAAAGTGAATGAAAGACTTTAAGAAGCAAGGGATAAATAACTACTCCATTTAAAAAAAAAAAAATAGAAGAGAAAAACGCGGGGAGGAAAGTGAACCGGACGACAGACGAGCCTATCTACTCCAATTGAAGAAAAATAAACTACTAGTAAATAAAATTCAAGAGTTTAGGCGAAGTTGAAAATAGACTTTGGAAGAAACAAGAACCTCAATCCTAAACAGAAAACAAGGTGGAAAATATCTCTACTCCTGTTAAAATAAAACGGGGAGGGCTATGACCCGGACGATAGATGAATCTATCTTTTCTTATTGAGGAAAAATAAATAAATAAATAGTAAATAAAATTTCCGAGTTCATGTGGAGTTGAAAATACCCAATCCTAAACAGTAAATAAGGGATAAACTCGTGCACCTGTAGTCTTTTTTTATGGCTCTAATAAAAATATCACTCTTTGCCGCCAAGAACCTTTAGGATATTTACACACCAGCAATGATAAAAAAAATTGTTTAAACTTCAACGGAATATACATGTAGACTAGCGGTTATTGACACGGATAAGGAAATCGGCGTAACAAGTTCGTTTTTTGCCCAAATACCAGGAAAATTATTTATCTATTCTTCTCCCTGTCCGTTATGGGTCAAATAGAAGCCAGTCTCGGAGAATAACAGCACTGAATTAAGATCTGGTCGAGCGTGAATTTGGCAGCTCCACTTGGTAAAAACTACTTGCTACAGGAAGTACAGCAGCAAATTCTGACATTGTCAAGCTGGGGCCCTATACTTCATGGGGTAACTAAGGTAACAAAGAAGAGCAAATTTCAAAAAAAACTTTTTTTTATTCCCTACAAGCAAGGCGATAAAATCCCCTAAGATGCAAGGGGTTACTGAGAAAACGTTATTAAGGAGAGAGGACAATGGAAGAACGGTATTCAAGGAGATAAAAATGATGATAAACGCTGCAGGTAAATTTATGTAGGTTATAGTTGAGAGGATGACAAGACACCGGAAGAGATTTCTACAAGTGAGAAATGCGAGAGAAGAGACTACTAGAATAGAATTTACGGTTGCATATTGTAATTACAACAATGATATTATGAAAGATAGTTGCCAATAAAGTAAAACGCTTAAATTTGTGAACCAAGTTAAGAAAATAGAAAAGCTCGCATGAACTATGAACAGAAGAAGCAGTAATGCTATGGCGGTGCGAAAGTAATGCTATGGCGGTGCGAAAGTAATGCTATGGCGGTGCGAAAGTAATGCTATGGTGGTGCGAAAGTAATGCTATGGCGGTGCGAAAGTAATGCTATGGTGGTGCGAAAGTAATGCTATGGTGGTGCGAAAGTAATGCTATGGCAGTGCGAAAGTAATGCTATGGTGGTGCGAAAGTAATGCTATGGCGGTGCGAAAGTAATGCTATGGCGGTGCGAAAGTAATGCTATGGTGGTGCGAAAGTAATGCTATGGCGGTGCGAAAGTAATGCTATGGTGGTGCGAAAGTAATGCTATGGTGGTGCGAAAGTAATGCTATGGCAGTGCGAAAGTAATGCTATGGTGGTGCGAAAGTAATGCTATGGCGGTGCGAAAGTAATGCTATGGTGGTGCGAAAGTAATGCTATGGTGGTGCGAAAGTAACTGAAGCTGAGATGCCAAGCCAGGACCCGTGAAGTGCTAGATTAACCTCTAGATATACCGGGTGTAACAACAAAATTTCCTAAACCGTGTAACAGCATAATTATCCATCCCACAAAATGTTTAATATCTAAAAAAAAACACTAAACTGAGTTTCTTTTTTCCACGTTTTCAGATGAGACGTTTAACCATCCTGACACCATTTGTCGTAAGAATCACTGAAAAACCATTTTTAGTTATTCAGCTAGAAAGAGAACCAGTTAAAATTGTTTTGTGTCAGACCCACTGTCTTTCCAAATGAGCAATAGTGAAAGGAAAAAGATCATTCAGGCATTCAGTAATGGTACCAACATTCATACTCTGGCTTCCATCTTCAAAGGCCATTCAAGAACCTTCAAGGGAACGGTGAATAAGAGGGAACTGTAGACAGGAAAACTGGATCAGGAGCTCACAACAGCAAGGGGGGTCATCATTTCAACCTAGGGTTAAAGAGATCAATTAGAAAAGATCCAACTCAATTCATTAGACATTTGCCATTTGAGTTTCACCTATGACAGCCCATAGAGCAGTGAAAAATGACTTGAAAATGAAATCGTACGTGAAACCTGTGATGCATATTGTTATTCCAGAAGAGAAAATTAGAAGGTTAGAGAGGGCGAAGATCATATTGAATAAGTTGGAAAATTATCCTGGAATATATATATATATATATATATATATATATATATATATATATATATATATATATATATATGTGTGTGTGAAAATATTGTAGAAAATAGGAAAGAAACTGGTTAGCTAAATAATCCAAAGTTCCTTAGTATTTTTGTAATTATTTTTAAAAAATAGTGCTCGATACGAAAGTAGAGCATAAATATAATTATTTATTTAAAAATATGATTCCAACACGCTACATAAGAGGTCTCATGTTTCAAAACAAGAGCCGAAAACTTCAAAATAATATTTGAATTAACTTGAGTTAAAGTAGGCTCTGTTCCATCTTCAAGCGAAATTTTTTGGGAATCAAAATATATATATATATATTTGAACTTTATTTCAATGCTTCATGAGCTTCCGATCCTGAACTGAGATTAATTATTGATGAACATATCATTTTCGTTTATGATCGATTTCATTCCGGTAGTTCTGCCAAGCTGAGAGTGTAATTATACATTGTTCTTGCTAAAATAGTATTATAAAAACCTCGGAGAATTCCGGTAATATATCTTTAATCAAATTAAATAGGATACAACGGTTCGGAGCTTAATCTAAGAATTGTGCCAAGATTTGGCCAGTTTTCGTGTTACAATTATATGTGGCAGCAATATTCAAAGCAAAGACGAATATAGAGAAATATATCTGTCTATATTTCTGAGATTAGGTTTTGTAATTATTTACATTATTTGGACTCATCTCTAATGTCATATTCACGACATTTCAGCCGTTGTACGCCTCGGCTTTCTTTAGGTGACATACGTTGGAATTTCGAACCGAAGTCTTTATATAGTCTGATACCATTTGCAAGCTTTTTGAAGCAATAATCAATAAGAAAGTCGTCGAACACCTAGAAAATAATAAACTCTTCAGAAACGAGCAGTATGGGTTTCGGTCGGCTCAATCCACTGTCGATGTTCTAACCAGCATCCCTCATAGAATCAGCGGAGCTCTTGATGACAAAAACATGTCGAGAACCATAGCACTAGATATCTCAAAAGCCAAAGGGGTGGCAAAAAGGCTTACTACAAGCTCTCCAGTTGTGGAATCACCGGAAGCGTCTTCTCAATGATAAAATCCATCCTGACAGGAAGTTATCAATTACCAGTCCTCCGGAGCACAGGAAGTCAACGAAGGCAACCCCAAGAGGTTACTCCTCGGACCAACCCTATTTTTATTATTATTTTTTATAAATGATCTGCCTAAGAACATACTCAGATCATTTGTAAATATCTATGATTCGATTATATACGGGCGCACCGCTAAAACTTTTGACGGTCAGAGTTTAGTGACTAATCTAGCTTTCGATTTTGCACAAACTACCCAAAGGTGTAAAGACTGGCTAGTTACATTCAATACTTAAAGAACCAAGCAAGTTACGTTCCATCATCTCCAATCTGACCCCGAACTACCACCATTCAGGATGAACGGAGGTCCTCTCAGGGAAGCACTGTACCTTGAAGGACTACTGGGCCTCAAACTCATACTCAACCTGATGTGGAACTCATACATACAATCCACTGCTAAGGATACAGGAAAAATGGTCTACTCTCTATACCGCTCTAGTAAGTACCTGATCCCTCCTTCTATCCGCTACCTTTAAATTCAGATCAGGCCAAAAATGGAATACTGTTCATCCTCCAACCTCGTTCGCATGGGCGGTATGTGGAAAGCCTTTCCCTGCCCTAACGCTACTTCAACTAAAAGTGCTTGGACGAAGTATATTCCCTAGTCCAGCAAACCTTCTCGGTAAGTACACACTATGCCACTTACATATTAGCAATCCAGTCATATTCCCTCCGGACTCCAACGGTGAGAAGTAAGTTCGACTCGAGCAGCTTCCATGAAACCACAGCCCTCTGGAACCAACTCTCAACTTGATGTTTACTCGATCACTACAACCCTAACCTGTTTAAGGCTAGGTTTAAAAGACGTCTTCCACTGCTATACACACAAAATGCCTCCACACGTAAACCTCTGTCCCAAGTGGCCCCCAAGCATTGTAAAGGGTGAACCTCGCTGTTAGCAAAAAATAAGTTGAAATTTAGAACCGAATCTGTTTTTAATTCTAGTTAAAAAATTCCAACATGTTTCACCTGAAGACGGCCGAAGCGTACATCTGCCGAAACGTCGTCAATATGATATTAATGATGAAGACAGTAGTCTGATCAATGCAAATGTAAATAATGTGGTTTTCATAGCAGGAAGGTTGCTAGCCCCAAACATTTTTTTTACTTCAGAGCTGAAAATGAATTTTGTATTCATAGTTTCACTCACTCACTCACTCACTCACTCATTCACTCACTCACTCACTCACTCACTCTTTCACCGTATACTCCAATGATACGACTATATACGGCGCACTGCCAAACTCTTGACAGTCAGAGTTTAGTGACTAATCTCTCTTTCGATCTCGCACAAACTACCCAATGGTGTAAAAACTGGCTGGTTACATTCAATTCTTAAAAGACCAAGCTAGGTACATTCCATCATCGCCAATCTGACCCCGAACTACCACCAATCAAGATGAACGGAGGTCCTCTCGGGGAAGCAATTCTTCTTTAGGTAATATACAGGGTGCATGGACAAACTGTCGTCTGAATTACGCAAAAATGAAAACACTGGCATCTCATTTTAAGAAATATATTTACCAAGATTACACAAAAGTATCTTGAAACACGAAAGAGTAAATTTATTCAATAAAATCGCTATTGGCTTCAACCACGGCCATCAGACGACCTCGTAATCTCCTACATCTCTTCTGGACGATCTCCTTCTTTAAGTTGGCGAAAACTTCCATAATCCTTGCCTTCAGTTCATCTTTGGTATCACAAGAAGTCTTCTTGGTCGCTCGCCCAAATTTGACCCACATATAATAATCAAGGGGGTTGCAATCTGAAGAGTTATATGGCCAGATGTAAGAAGGGGTTTGGTCACAGAAATTGTCTGACATCTATGACTATGTTCTCCTACATGTGTAGCAAGTTGCAGAGTCCTGTTGCTAGACATATGGTCTTCCAGTAACCACCCTGTTGACCCAGGTCAGCAGTACAT
>OZ010587.1:62460457-62680457 GCA_963932145.1 Acanthosepion lycidas | reverse complement strand
GAGAGAGAGAGAGAGAGAGAAAGAGAGAGTGAATGTGTGACGTCACCCCGGCCTCTCTGCCCCCGTGCTATCCTGTGACGACCAATGTGACTTGGTATTAGTCGCGGCGTCAAATGTGACGTTCTAAGCCTTGGCTGATTGGGATGGGAATCTGGTTAGATTCGGTATCAGCTTTGTCGTCCCCAGTTCGCCTCCAACGTCTGGTTACCGAAGTAACTGCTTTGACCTCTAGTCTAACCTACCCACGTTGTGATTTGATCTTAGGTAGACGAAATCAATCAGTCGCCGGTCCGCAAAGCAAGCCGAATGTAAAGCCGAATGTAAAGGTGACATCGCACAAGTATATGTAAAAGAAAATAAAGTAACAACTCGAAAGATTCAAATGTGTTAAAAAAAAGAATAACAAATATTTTTATATCTGGTTGCTGAATACAGGACTGCGTCTTTCTCCCGAACCGCTTCTATGGATACGTGACACTTTGCGTTTGTTAGGCGAGTCTTAATATCTTAAGTTGTTTTTCAATAACTGTTTTTTTGTATCTTCAGGCGATATCCGTAAAACTTGTTTTGGCGGTGTGAGTTTAAGTCGTTCTTCAAAAAAAAATTGTTTTTGGTTAGAAGTCTAAGTCGGAATGCGTGGGTTCTTTCATGTCAGCTTCCTGCGAGGCTGGTCTCAGAGCTCACAGCTCAACTCTGCTCTGTCACTCTGTCTGCGTCTGTGTCTCTGCGTCTCTCTCTGAACTCCAACTGCAACTGCCGTCTACTCGCTGCGACTCTGTTTATATGGACGCCGACCAAAACCGGGCGTGGGCTTGTCGTGGTTTGGGTTCCTCGATAATTCTAAATCCACAATAAGGATTTTCTTTGTTTTCGGACAGGAAAATTTATCACTTTTCATTTTTGGAAGTCCATTACTTTCTGCTTTAGAGGCGTTCTTAAGGGAATCGTCCTCCCAAATTCTTTCTTTCTCATATTGGTATCTCACACCAATCCCCCTCAGAGGGCGTCAACAGGTTTCCCTTCTTTCTCATAGTGGTATCTCACACCAATCCCCTCAGAGGCGTCAACAGGCCTCCCCTCCTTCTCACATGTTTACCTTCGCCCACCGCTCACGCCACCACTTAGCCAATGAATGCTCGACAGCGTGGGTGTTGCTAGTCTGGCCTTAGTTTAAAATTATTTCTCAAAGGAAAAAAAAATTATCTTCCTTTTTTTCTTTACTTTCTTTTCCTCCAGCAGACCCCTACGACTCGTAGTGTGGTCCTTAATCTCTATCTTAACCGAATGTCATCTGGAATTTATCAACGAGATTTTCGTCAAATGATTATCATCAGGATGGTCAAGTGAATCTCTTTGTAACCTCAACGCCTTAGTACTTCTATCGTCAACAATCTGTCCCGGTAACAAACTTTTATCATGCCAAGGTCTGAACATAAAACAGGTGTCTTTTCCCAAAACCAAATGATATCTCCGAAAGATAGTTAATGGTTTATTCTTTCCTTTTTCTTTTTTCCCTTCATTCTTCTCTGGGGTGGCTTCAGCTGATCTTTTTCTCGGTCGGTACTTGGCCTAAAAATGATTATCTTTTAGCATTCTGTTTGGTAGGCCACTTGACCAATTTGAAATTTTCATTATTGCCGTGGGCAGATTGCTATCTTTTATTCGCTGCGTCATAGCATAAATGAATTCCAACAGATCTGAGATCTTACGAATTTCCTATCTTTCGGAAAAAAAATACTTTTCTTCCACTTTACAAGTGGTAAAGATTTTATTTTCTTTGTTAAAAAAATAACATCGCTCAGTATGTCTTTCGTGATAGCTTCTTCTCGCCTTAAGTATTTCTCGCTTTTTTTTTAAATTTTCACGCAACCGCTAAATAGTGTCACAAATGAGAGAAAGATGCAGAGAGAGCCATAGACAGAGGTGAATGTGCACGTTTCAGTTTGTGTTCAGATGCGGAGCTTAATTGGAAATGCCATTTTACAAACTTTCTTCCAAATAACAGAAAAATAAATATCAAATTATGGCGGTGAAATTCTTAGCCAGTTATATTTATTTTATTAGAGATGAATGTAGAATCGCTGCATAAAAAAATATGTCTATTTTTATATCGTTTTTCTTCGATCGATAGCGAGAGATACAGAGAAATTGACTGAAAACATGGGATGCTGGAGCAAGAAAGAGACATTGAGCCACAAAAATGCACGGTGTGAAGTGATCTCCTCCTTGAAACAAATAGGCGGTGTAGGTTTTATTCATTTTCGGAATAAAACTCAGATAAATAGAGGAAAAGAGAGGGAGAGTGTCCGGGAAATGGAAATTTGCGGCATGAAACAGAGAATGAGCTACCAAATGACACCAAGGGAAATAATCCGTTCCTTGAAACAAATATACGAGTAGCGGTGAATGTTTTATATATTTCGGAATAAACACATAGATAGACAGATAGATACAGATAGATAGAGAGAGAGAGAGATAGGAGAGATAATCCGGTAAAAAAGATATTTGGAGCGGGAAAGATAGAATGAGACATTAAAAGACACGAAGAAAATGATTTGCTTCTTGAAAAAATATACGATAAGCGGTGAAGGTTCTATATGTTTGGGAATAAAACAGATAGATAGATAGATAGATAGATAGATAGATGTGTAGAGAGAGAAGGAGAGTGAATCTGATAAAAAGGTTATATGTTAATGAGAGAATGAGATACTAAAAGACAGAGGGAGAAATGATGTCCACCTTGGAACAAATATACGACGATCGGTGAATGATTCATATATTTGGGAAAACACACACACACGCATATATATATATATATATATATATATATATATATATATATATATATATATATATATATATATATATAGAGAGAGAGAGAGAGAGATAGACAGTTCAGTAAAAAACGACTGCTGGGCGTGAAAGAGAGAATGAGACATCAAAAGAAACGGAGAACTATGACCATTTCCCTGAAACAAAGATGGCTGTAACTGTCTTGGGAATAAAATGCATACATATATAGAGAGGAGGTACGAGACAGAGACACAGAGAGAGAAAGTGAGCGAGAAAGATCAATATCCACAGAGAGATATGAATATGCATTGAAAGATATGAATATATATATATATATATATATATATATATATATATATGAATATTGATTGATCGAGATAGATAGATAGATAGATAGATAGATAGATAGATGAGAATATTCTTTGATAGCCGGATATGAATGACGATAGTTAGATATTTAAATAAGTAGATATGAATAGCCATAGACAGATTGACACAGAGATAGATAGGAACAGTCATAGAGAGATAGAAATGTTCCCATCTGACTTTCTTTCGACAATGACTGGGAAATGCTTTACTCGGCCCTAAGTTATTAATATTACAAAGTCACAAAATGTTCAGACTTTGAAAATTCTATTAGAATATTTATTATCCCCAAGCATGCACATATTGTCCTCGGGTCATAATCGGCACCGTCCTTTTGAGTGGTGCCATTTTATTTTCTATCACTTTCTGGGTATTGAAATGATTTGCTATTTAGTTGGTTATATATGATCCTTCTACAAGTCATGGCTGCCCTTTGTAATTGAATACCAAATGGGAATCAAACTCATTTGACGAGTTAATGGTCTGTCAGACATGGCCGCTAGCGGAAGTGTCATTACGGAAGTCGCTTAACTTACCTAAGTAATATAATGAAATTATCTATATAGAAAAAAAACTAAAACATACCGTTTATTTCGTTCATTAGACCCACAAGAATACAAGAGATTGGTATGAAATTAAACAGAAACAATTTGTATATTTTAATAGATCTAAATGGACTAGAAATAATGATTGACTGTTTTTTTTTGTTTTTGTTTTTTTACGGTTTATCAACCTTTTTCGGGTTATTTGAAGCCAGAAAATATTTTTAAATTACAAGAATTTGGGGGAGATAATAATGATTTACGGATACATGTTGTACTAATTAACTCATAGCTGGGCGCAGAAGAGGTGAATTTATCAACCTAGTTGCTATGGAAATCACAGATACATCTAGTGTTGAGAGTTGTGGTCCAATATTTCTCAGTAGAGTCAGTGAGTGAACGGGCGAGTGAGTGAATGAGTGAGGGAGTGAAAGAGTGAGTGAGTGAGTGTGTAAGTGAGGAGTATTTGCTGCACGTAAGTGAATATAACAAACCCGACCTAAACTGGAACTCGGCTCTCCGATTCCCAATTCCGAGTCGCTATCCATTTCACCACCCGCAGACCCAAGCTTACAGTACCATCCAGGTTTTGTTCAGGTTCGACGTTGCTTAACCGGTGTTGCACCGTGACATTCGATCGGAAATAAGAGTAGTGGTTCAAAATATTATTTTACTGTCTAATAATAGTCAAGCTTAATTGAACAAAAGAAATAATGAACAAGTGGGACTTGCACAGTTGATAAAATTTACAAGTGTCCTTGATAAAAGGCTACAGTGAACTTCACAACTTGTTCTTAATACTCTGATTTAACAGGAGTTGAGAGGTCATTCGTAGTAACCTAACAGGTTTTAAAGAACGAGGAATGCCGAATAAAGAATTATGCAACTTCGGGGAAGTCTTGATCTGCATATCCCGACTTAAGGTAGTTTCAGAACAACAACCGTTTTCTAACCGGAGATTTTTGTTCGAATGTATCGTTTCGGAATCTTCATTCATTTTTCGCTCTCAGTTAAATATGTTAATCGATACGTTTGAACCCACATCCAGTAACGCGATAGTGATTTTCAACGGTCGGAAAACTTATTAAAATTTAGGTCACCAAGCACGCTCACTTATCTTTTCAAATTATCACGGGTTTGAAATTCCGTTCATCTGATTGGTGGGAAAAAATCCAAGAAAATACAACCCGAACATCTCATCGATTAATAAAGACTTCGCTCTTGGGTATTTGTAAGGTGTATAAAAATGTGTTCTTTTTTAACACAGATAAGTAATAATTTCAGAGATGATTCCGCAATGAGGATCGCACCTTTTCGTTTTTCAATTTACTAAACTCAACTAAATTAGGTACAACGTCAAATCAGACTGTAGCAGATGCTGCTACTGATTTTGCTAGGTGCGCATGCGTTGACAACTCTATTAACAGCAGAGATTACTTACAGCTTTTGGGTATCCGTAAAATCCCAAAAAGCTAACTCTTTTCATACCCAACCAGGGACATGCTAAGACAAGTAACTTAGCGCACATGGCTTACACAAGAAACTTCTCTCCCTATTTCACTTATCAAAAAAATAATTTCAATCACACCCATTTCTTTTTTCTACATTGTCCTGGGTAAGACGTTAAACTACATCCGTGTCCTGGGTAAGACGATAAACTACATCAAGCAGCAAGGTCTCTGATCAGTTGGTTTTGAGGAGCGTGGAACTACCTCTAAATTACTGGTGTTCCCAAGTCTAGCTTGACCCGGGGTGGTAGCACCTGTTAGGATCCCAGCTATGGGCAAATAGCTGACTATTACTATTGAAAAAATTATTACAAGCAATACAATTTTGAAGGAAACATATTACCAGAGACAGATTTTTTGACATAACAAAATATTAGCAGTTATAAAAAATTTTGTCGGCATTAACCCATTGAGGTTGATATGCCTTAAAACATAATAAAGCAACTCAAACCGTCTCCTTTACTACAATGACCGGGACATGGAAAAAATATTGTTTGAATTTACACTCTATATATTTTCGTCTACTGGCCTAAATATGCGAGAAATCTTGGTGAAGGAAACTATGCGCTAGCAGGATTCGAACGCGCCTCTTAAAGGACAAAGACAAACGTCGTTTTAGCCGACGTAATTTAACCGACTTGGTCACGAATAAATGTGCTATAGAGCCGTGGTTGAATAGTGCCTTTAAACAAAATATTTCTCGTCATAGATTCTCTAAATTTTTATATCTGCTGTTTCGTATCTGAACGTAAAGAAAAATAAGTAAACACACGTAATATTTGTTTGCTAGGTTGTTTCAACTTCAAATAACAACCCCAAACCCAACACAAGAAGACGGATAAAGAAGTTGAAAAGAAGAGAAAAAAAAACTAGAGTACAGAGCGCGATGGATAAATTGTCGTCTAAATGCCGCAAAAAAAAAATGAAAATAACACTGACATCTCATTTTAACAGATATATTTACGAAACTTACACAAAAATATCTGTTCTTCTTTAGGTGATTATACGTTGGTAATTCGAACCGAACCCTTTATCTAGTCCTGCCTAAAAATTCTAACGTATATCAGCTGAAGAAGGCGGTAGAGTACAATGGCTGAAATGTAAATATGACGAGAACAACAGTGTGAACAATGTAACTGGTGTAGATAGCTAGACGCATCTGCTGTGGTTTCCATAGCAAATAGATTGTTAGCTCCAACTGTTTTTCACTTCAGGTTTGAATGTAAATTTTGTATTTACCGTTTCACCCACTCACCGTAAACTACACGGCCTTCTTCCGGATATATACAGGTTGGGATGGATAAATTGATATCTAAATTAGACAAACATTTAAATAATACTAACATTTGATTATAATAGATATATTTAACAGAATTACAAAAAAAATATCTTGAAATCCTAAAGAGTAAAATTATTCAATAAAACGGTCATTGGCTTCAATCACGGTCTCCAAACGACTTCGGAATCTCCTGAAACTCTTCTAGACTGTCTCCTTTAAGTTGACGAAAGCCGCCATAATCTCTGATTTAAGTAGTGGTATGGTCGGCGTAACTGTCTGACATCCTGACTGCGTTCCCCTGATTGTGTCGCATGTTGCAGAGACCTGTTGCTAGACATAGAATCTTCCAGCAGCCACCCTCTTGACACAGGACAGCATTACCTTCTTGTGACACTTCATGTAGGTCTCCGTGTTCAGGCCCTCACCAACAAATTAGGGTGTGCTTTTCTTATCAAAAGGGTCAGAGTGAGTTTTCCGAGATTCCGTACATTCGTAATCACCATTAGACTCATCCAGCTCTTTACGAATCCTCTCCAATGTCCTCAGATTAACACACAAACACTCTGAAATATTCGTATTCGAGGTTCCGGCACGAATGACAAGCAGTACGGCATGTCGTTTCCAAATTTCTGTAGTAGTCTTGGTGATGTTTTTCTAACATACGGTGACCAACTGACTCTACTATAATGTACTGTCGCCAAAAAGAAAAGAAAAAAAACAACTCGTCCAAAGTATACTTATACTGACAGAGAGAATACCTGCTGTTGAGATACGTGGAGATACGTGGAGACAGGTTGAGAGATACGGAGAGAGACACAGGGTGTTCTCAGAGAGTTATACAAGAGTCCAGAGGGAGAGATGATTACGGCTTTACTTACAGAGACTTGTACATATACTTTCTACTAACCCGCATTCCTGGACTACTAATCTTCACTTCAAGTCTGTATTCTTACGCTTAATACACTTATTTTTCTATCTCAATTACTGGAGTTGTTTATTTATTTGTGCAGGATTCCATTAACGGAATACCAAACATATATATATATATATATATATATATATATATATATATATATATATATATATATAGATAGATAGATAGATAGATAGATAGATAGATAGATAACTAGACTCGTTTCGAAAAACCCTCGAATTTTTGATTTGCCAATCATCAAATCAATCTCGAGGGAAAAAAAGGTTTTAAAAAAAGAAAGAGCTACAAACATGAACTACTGTCGAACAAATCGCACAGATGCAGGTCTGATGCCCAAAGAAAAAAACCCGATACGAGTAAACAACTAACAAAAGAGCTCAATACAACCGTAGAGCAGACCTAGATAAACCTAGTGAGCCAGACAAACCTACCTAGGTTTAACCTAAATGGATCGTCAGGGAAAGTAAGGCTAACGGGGATTTTTTCCTCCCTCCCCATTTTTGTTGAATAAATATTTACCCCCACCCACCCACTTAGGAGTTTGTGTTTGTGGTTCTTTGGTCACGTGGTATAATTTTAGTTATCGCCTATAAATATGCGTTTCTCTTTGCCTCATTAGCCTTACTTTCCCTGACGATCCATTTAGGTTAAACCTAGGTAGGTTTGTCTGGTTCACTAGGTGTATCTATATACATATATATATATATATATATTGATTCATCATGTATATATAGAGAGATAGATAGATAAATAGATAAATAGATAGATGTACATATATATATATATAAACATGTATATATATATATATATACATATATATATATATATTGATTCATATATATTAATTCATCAGATAGATAGATAGATAGATAGATAGATAGATAGATAGATAGATAGATAGATATGTAGATATGTATTTGTGCGTGTTTGGATTGATAAGTGATATATGATCGTTTCAGGTGATATCACTTTCCTTCATAAATGAATGCATTTCTCGTGGGTATAATTGCTCTGACAAATATTCCGAATCCTTTTAGCCAAGCCAAAGCCAAAGCCAAAAAAATATATCATTACCCATCGTAGACAAATGGAAACGAATAGATATTGCTTTTCTAGCCGCTACAAACACGAACAAAACGAATGAATATGATTAAGAAAAAATATCTTTTGAATTTTACCGAAGAATACAACATAAACAAACGTTTTCAAATTTGCAATCAAAACAAATGATCAAATAAAATACACGAATAATATTTTATACATTGCAAACACAATCTACATACACATATTTTACGACATTGTTCAAGGAATTTGAACAACGCCAGCTCATACCGCAATGCGTCCACTCTTTCCAAATCTTGTGTCATTGAATATAAGGAGACCACTTCGAAGGATACGACAGAAAATAAGTATTCTAGGAATTATATTTTTCAACCAAAAAATGCCATCAGAAGTTTTATTTTATAAACAATCATTACAAAGGCAAATACCGCCAAAATACTTGCGGACGTAGTTGTAGACGAGCCACATGTTATTTTCGGACCATTTAGAAAATAACAATTTCAACTCTTTTGACGACGCCCGCAAATTCAAGAAACGGGTTTTTGTGAAATTATTTTCTAACGAATGAAAACCCTGTATCCAAAATGTTCATACTTCTCTGGGAAATTAAATTTTGCTCTCCCTTACGGATATAAAAATAGAAGCATACTGCTTATCGAGGCTCAGAACAATTTCCGGGGCTAGTTTAATCTACATATGTGTAAATACAGTTGCGCCCACACACAAGCATATAATAGAAGAGAGACAGTCAGCAGCTGCTGACTAAGGCCTTGTCCATGCACACAATAATAGGTATTAGCCCCGCAAAATCTACTAAAGTTTTGTTTTCGAGCTCTTAAATACATTAGGCAGAACCGTCATAAAGTCTGTTTACACAATTCTATAGTACTAAAATAATTGATTACTTTATAAAACAATCTTCTTTGCAAGAGAAATTGAACTTTCTATTGCCATTGTATATTTCTGAAAAGAATATATAAATGTTAAATTCAACTGGCGCTCTACTTTCATTTTGCCTTCAGAAAATAGCATTTATATGATTCATTTTAAAAGATGTGTTGCTGTTGTTAAATGTTTAGAATCCCGACACTCAGATAACAACAAAACCTTGGTAGACGGATCTCAACAGAGATGACTAACGACGTTTAAATAACATTTCTTCAACATTATTAGATAAGAGATAAATTACAATCCTTATTATATTCAACCAAAATATAATTGTTTTTATTTATGTACTTTACAAATTTGTTGCATAAAATAAAAATAAATTTGCAAAGCTGATTTGGTAACAAGTTTTCTGTGTTTGTCGTTAATTACATTTGTGCACACACACTCACACACACACACTATATATATATATATATATATATATATATATATATATATATATATAATATTAGTGGTAAATATACACATACATATGCAAAATATATAAATATATATACACATAAGGCCATACACATACATGTATATTTTTTTAATAAAAAATTCCAAGAGGATAGAATCCAGGTAGAACTCAATGTCCAGGACAGAGTAAGGATATAATAAAAAGGCTTAAACACTAATATTCCATAGTCATAATATATATATATATATACCCATGCATCAGGTTACAGAGTTACAGAATTTAAAGTTGTATTTTGAATTTGTTTCTTTATAGTGTTTTCAATACTAACCTTTTAAATAAATTGTTAGCTATCATTAAATTATTTTTTTTATATTGGGATAGTTAATGTATTTTATTTACTCTATAATCTCTTCTGCCGCTACAAACAAAGAATCTTGCTCTACAGAACACAGAGAAAGTGGACTATGGATGGATGGATAGTATAAATTCTAAATATGATCATAAGAGCATTCGGTTTGTTTGTTTTTTTGTTTTGTTTTTGTTTTGTTTTGTTTTTTATTGAGATAGTTAATTCTTTTATTTACTCTATACTCTTTTCTGTCCATACAAAAAAAGAATCTTACTCTACAGAACTCAGAGAAAATAGACTATGGATGGATGTTATAAATTCTAAATATGATCATTAGAGCTTTTGTTTCTTTTTTATATTGAGATAGTTAATATCTTTTATCTAATCTATACTCTTTCCTGTTTCTACAAACAAAGAATGTTGCTCTACAGGACGCCAGAGAACGTGGACTATGGTGGATGGATGTAGGTTATAAATTCTAAATATGATCATATAAGTTTTTGTTTCTTTTTTCCCTCTCACTTTGTTTCCTATTTTTCATTGTTCTCATGGAGAATAAATAAAACCTACTTTTCAGTGTTATCAGAAGTTATAGAATACAGAATACCCGTTATGTGTTCGTTATAAGATCCTTGGTAGCCAGAACGTTCTAGAAATCATTGAAACTTTTAAAAAATTCACAAAATGTCTTGAAACTTCTAGAAAGTTCTAGAAATTTCTTCTCCAGTAAGTCAGTGTTTGGATCTCTCTGGAAAATTAGTCAATTTCAAAACATGAATGTCCGGGTCCCAAAGGCAATACTAAAAGAGAATTGTAGTCAGTTCCTTTGTTTTCCAGACAGAAGGAATTAAGAAATAAAATTACTGAGCAAAAACAAAAAAAAATGTTAAAATTCTGTTACACAGTGTTATTAGGAATTGATGTTTGTCAGTAATATAGCTACATGGAGGCATTATCTGGAACTTTACATTTAAATTTACGGGTACCCGACAAGTTACCCCATTTGTAGAAAGATTCACAGAACTGGATAACACCAAAACAGAGTATATTGAATTATTTAAACGTGTTCTTATTATACTATGAGCATTTAAATATTTTATACACATTTCAAAATTCTGTCTCCTGTTAAGAAAGATTTTTATTTAAAAAGAAATTTAGAAATCTATTTTTCTGAAAAAGAAAGATTTTATAAATTTCAACTAACAGTAATACTGGCTTCTCAGTCAATGAATTCCAAATGTTTCCTTATAGGAAAACGGTTAATATTACCATTTACAGTTTATCCTGTATAATACTTTCGTATTATCTTCTTATATTTGTCTTGAGTAAAATCGTCTTTGGTAGTTTTTGATAATTCTTATAAATAATCACGAAATCGTTGCTGAGCAGTAAAATGGTTCACAGGCGTAAAAAAAATGAAAAATGGTGCAATATTGCTTTCGAGAGTGTTAAATTTGCATATATCGACCAATCAGAGCAACAAAATAATCAGAATCACGACCCGCAGACAGAAGAGTCGACTCCTCGAAGCAGAGATGATCAAATAAAAACCATCAAATCGGAACGCCGAGTGACGTGACCAAAACATTATAAAGCATATATAATATATTAAAACTTAATATACGAGTTCTGATCAAAAAGTTTCGGAAATGGGGCTGAAAAAGAAAACTTCAACACATATCAATTCGGCAGTTAATCTCCTTCGAATTAGTCCTCTACTGAAGTCACACAATTTACCCAGTGACTTTTTTATTGGTAGAAACATCCCGGGAACTCGATTTGGGGGAAAAGGGAGCAGCTGCCTTGTCACGTTCTCTTAGATTTCCTCGACGGCTTAAAATCTTTTTCCTTTCGCGTAGGATTTGTTTTTTAAAGAGAAAAAAGTCACAGGATGCGAGATTTATGATCTATTGTGGCTATCGGACCTGTAGAATGTTGTACTTAGTCAAAAAATGCTGCACTAGCCATGGTCACTGATGGAAACACTGTAATGTGGCGAGACGATCACCGTCTACACAATTTCCTGCCAAGCACTGGTATGAACAACGTAAGTGAGCTAAAACGTTATGACTTTGTATGCACAACAGAGTTCAAGGTCACTCTGTGCCGAGCGGCTTCGTTCTACGTATATTAGCTTTGTTTTTATAGAACAGTCCCTATGCATTTTGATCAAATCTCGTATTTAACCAGTTCAAAAGAATTATATTGATACAACGTTTCTACAATATAGAGGTTGAAATTTTGTGTCAACGCCTCTCGGTGTTCTAACAACGTTACAAGATACCATTTCAAATACGTTGCCTTGTAATGTTCAGTCAGTCAGTTATGTAGCATGCATGATGCACGCGTAGGCGATCATGTATCTTTTGATACATGACTGACGAGGCAGATTATACATACATACATACATATATATATATATATATATATATATATATATATATATATATATGGGGGTGCGCATGTGTGTGTGTGTTAAACATGAAAACTGATTAACTTTATAAATACATTTTCCGTTTATTGTTAATAGAAGTCAAAATCTTGCAAATAGAATGATTGAGATTTTTAATATGCAAATTAAAACTTTAATTACAATTTTCTAGTGGTTGTTTTGCTGAAGGTGCTTCTTGCATAAAACCAGGAGAATTTGAATTTGCCAAGTTATATCTTCTGATGGAACTATTAGCAATATGTAAATAGGTAAAGGCAAAAACAAAAAGTACATTGTTATATTATCCACACTTAATTAACTTAGATTCTTCGGGTAGCTTAGCGGTTATTCGCGCGGAGATTGGAATCATTATGCCGATTTTTATATTCCGGCTGTTCGTTGCGGGTTTTTTGTTTTTTTGCAAATATAACTCATGATCGCTTGTTAGTTCCAGGCCGTACTAAAATAATCCTCTGCAATAGTAACGATACATGACTGACGAGGCAGTTTTTTCCCGCAGTAGGTTGCCATTTCTTGCTGCGGTAGATCAGTTTCCATCCATGACTATAGAACCCGGTCTGTCTTTGTATATACCCACAACTGGTGGAAGAAGAAAAAGAGAATTCATACCTTCCCCAAGGGTATTAGCACGTAAGCGAATGTAATGAATTCGACTGGGATTCGAACTCGGCTCTCCAATTCCTCAATCCGAGCTGCTATCCATTACTCCACCGCGACTCCATTACTCCACCGTACCTCCCTTGAAACGTTGCAATAACTGTAAATAGCAAATGTCAGGACGATAATAGAACGTGTATTCATCATTTAAACTCGTGATTCTTAATTAAAAAGGCATCAAAAGAAATTTTATATATCATATGCTTAATATTAAGTGAAGAAAAAATATTCAGGCTCTTTGAATGGTGCAGTTGTTTTTTCAGTAACTACACTTGGCAACGTTACCATAACGTTGGGACAACGGTGAGGATGAGCGGTCAGGAAAATATTTGATGACAACGTTTACAGTTAGCGTCACAACGTTCCGCTTTCGCTGGGAAGATTGCTAAGAAATATTTCTAGCAGAATTGGTCGGATAGCGGCTTTGAACACTTCCACATGATCTCAGTCTGAGAATCAGAAGTTTTAATCAAGTCTAAAAATAAATTAGCTCACGGCGCTTAAAAGAAAGAGTTTACCCCAGAAAAAAATTCAAAACAACAACAAAAAAACATTAAAATAATAATTTAGGATCTATTAAATCGTTAATTCAAATCAATAAAACTTTCGCTATACATCATAGTCTGTTTCAAATCTGTCTATATTTCTGAGGTAAGGTATTACGTACACTATTTACATTATTCGGACTATTGTCCTCATCTTTGTCGCCAAATTTATTACAACGTTTCGGCCATTAAGTATCTGTTTATATTTCTGAGATGAGATATTACGTACACTTTTTACATTATTCGGACTATTGTCCTCATCTTTGTCGCCATATTTATTACAACGTTTCGGCCGTTGTACACTCCGTCCTTCTTCAGGTGATTGGAATGTCGAACTGAACCATGTTTGATGGATGTCAGTTATCAGTTATCTCCTGTTAATTTTCCCTCTGAAAGTTCTCCACTGCCTTAACCGGGTATTGAACTCACACTCTTTGGGTCCTGTCACTGGATCTAACCAACGCCTTTATCCACTGTGCCAAGTGTGCTTGTGGCACGTGGAACTAGAACAGTCTACCCCACTGAGCTAAATCAAGGGTTCAGTTCAACATTCCAACCACCTGAAGAAGGCCGGAGCGTATAATAAATATGGCGACAAAGATGAGGACAATAGTCCAATTAATGTAAGTACTGTTTCAAATCATATTTTACTTTTGTGTTTTTGCTCGAGTTTTTATCCCTATTCCGGTCATTGTAAAGAACTGGATGTTGTTAGTATCGTAGACTAATTTTTTTTTTTGGGGGGGATATATGCCGACAATTTTGTAACGTTATATATCATAGTACGAAATCTGATTCTAACCATCCGTTTTATTTATTAAAGAAGGTAACTATCTTGAAAAACAAGAAACCTAACCAACTATATCTGCATTGAAGGGACATTTTTTAATTATTTATTTTTAATCATTTAGTACCTACACTTTTCAGCATTAAGTGTCGCACTAAACTGGCTGTAAGTTCACCTCATTTTACAGTTGAGATATAACCGTAAATTCTTTCCTAACAGGTTCTTCCATAGCACTTTTGTTTTGTAGACAGTTCTTCCGTCATCATTATTTTCATTTAAATATTTGATCTTCAAATATTAAAATACAATGTAAATCGTTATCTTCTGTCTTCTTAATTAGTGTTCTTTTATTATTTTTACTCCTCAATAATGTTTTTTTTTCACATATTCCTTCGCAATCAGTAATCCACTGTGTCTCAGTGGCTTTATTCCTTGCTTGGGATAAAATGATTTAAAAATATATATATCAACGTGTATCGTATAAGTGACCTCGTGTATAGAACGATTTTTTTTAGAACTGGACATCAACCGAACAAAGTAAGTAAATATTTTAAACACATTCTCATTATGAACGAATCAAAAAAGCTAGTTTTCATCAAATCCGCAAAAAACTGATTTTTGTTTTTCGAGGTTTTTTTTTTTTTTTGTTTTTTTTTTGTGAGTCTATTTGAGAAAACATAAGAATCTTTTCTTTAATATCTTTGCGTAACGCAAAACGAGTTCAAATCCTCCGAACATAAAATTCTTCATGTGAGCATTTTGACACCAGTTGCAAGATATTCTTTCTTTGAGGATCGGGACAGCTCCTCTCAATTAATAGTCACTTACTACAAGACAAGAGAATCTGCATTAAAAGTAAGACGTGTTTTACATTAGTATTCATTCAATGAATTCATAATTGTTTCTTCTATAACGCACAAGGTGCACAAAGAACTTGTAGGAAATTCTGTTGTCCAGGGGTTTTTTATATTAAAAATCTGAACATCCGAATTTCAAACACTGATAAAATACATTTAAAGAAAACCTGGATATGTTGGTTAAATAAATCATTTGTATAGACAAACATATGGAGATGAATTCAAAGAAGTCAAAAGTATTTAAAAAATGGTCTTAGTTGTGTCTCTGGGCCGTTGGTTCGCAGAAAATAAGAAGTTTAGAAATTACTTTTTATTGTTAGCGAAGATTCACTGACCGTTGTTGTTGTCGCCGAATGACCATGTCTCCTGTTGTTGTTATTGTTGGAGAGGACACGTTTGAAGTCGCTGACTGACCATATCTGCTGTTTTTGTTGGAGATGATTGGTTTGAAGATGCGGACTGACCATGTCTCTTCTTTTTGTTGGAGATGATTCGTTTAAAGTTGCCAACTGACCAAGTCTCTTGTTTTTGTTGGAGATGACACGTTTGAAGTAGCCGACTGACGATGTCTGCCTTTGTTGTTTGAGATTATTCGTTTGAAGCTGCAGACTGACTATGTCTCTTGTTTTTGTTGGAAATGATTCGTTTGAGGCTGCCGACTGACCATGTCTCTTGTTTTTGTTGGAGATGTCTCGTTTGATGCTGCCGACTGAAGATGTCTCTTGTTCTTGTTGGAGATGATTCGTTTGAAGCTGCCGACTGACCAAGTCTCTTGTTTTTGTTGGAGATAATTCGTTTGAAGCTGCCAACTGACAATATCTGCTGTTGTTGCTGGAGATCATTCGTTTAAAGTTGCCGACTGACCATGTCTGCTGCTTTTCTTGGAGATGATTCGTTTGAAGTTGCCGTCTGACCAAGTCTCTTGTTTTTGTAGGAGATGATTCGTTTGAAGCTGCCGACTGACCAAGTCACTTGTTTTTGTTTGTGATGATTCGTTTGAAGCTGCCGACTGACCAAGTCTCTTGTTTTTGTTGGAGATGATTCGTTTGAAGTTGCCGACTAACCAAGTCTCTTGTTTTTGTTGGAGATGACACGTTTGAAGTAGCCGACTGACCATGTCTGCCTTTGTTGTTGGAGATCATTCGTTTGAAGCTGCCGACTGACCATGTCTCTTGTTTTTGTTGGAGTTGATTCGTTTGAAGCTGCCGACTGACCAAGTCTGCTGTTCTTGTTGGAGATGATTCGTTTGAGGCTGCTGACTGACCATGTCTCCTTTTTTTGTTGGAGATGACTCGTTTGATGCTGCCGACTGAACATGTCTCTTGTTTTTGTTGGAGATGATTCGTTTAAAGCTGCCGACTGACCAATTCTGCTGTTCTGGTTGGAGATAATTCGTTTGAAGCTGCCGACTGACCAAGTCTGTTGTTTTTCTTGGAGATGATTCGTTTGAAGCTTCCGACTGACCATGTCTGCTGTTGTTGTTGGAGATGATTCGTGTGAAGCTGCCGACTGACCAAGTCTCTTGTTTTTGTTGGAGATGATTCATTTGAAGCTGCCGACTGACCAAGTCTCTTGTTTTTGTTGGAGATGATTCGTTTGAAGCTGCCGACTGACCAAGTCTCTTCTTTTTGCTTGAGATGATTCGTCTGAACTGCTGACTGACCATGTCTGCTGTTGTTGTTTGGAGATGATTAGTTTGAAGTTGCTTCTGACCATGTCTGCTGTTGTTGTTGGAGATCATTCGTTTAAAGTTGCCGACTGACCATGTCTGCTGTTGTTTTTGGAGATGATTCGTTTGAAGTTGCCGTCTGACCAAGTCACTTGTTTTTTTGGAGATGATTCGTTTGAAGCTGCCGACTGACCAAGTCTCTTGTTTTTGTTAGAGATGATTCGTTTGAAGCCGCCGACTGACCATGTCTACTGTTGCTGGGGATGATTCGTTTACAGTCACCAATATGCTTCATTCATTATGTGCTCTTAGGGAAGAACAACGCTATATAGCCACGTCGGCTTGTCTTAGGCTTGGAGACGACCGCACCTGTGCTCTGTGAAAATCGAAATCTGTGGTATTTAATAATAATCTTTTTTTTTTTCCTGCAAGTAGGCTCGGGGAAATATTTTTTTAATTATCTCTAACCTATCAAATATTCACAGATTGTGATTTTAATTTCTAACCAATAGACACGTTGTTCTGAAGGGCGGGTAATTTATTGTGAAATCTTTTTGGCATGTTTTTAATATTGTCTCTTATTGGGTAGAAAATAAAGTTTGGGTGTGTTTCGATATCGTATGTATGTTGGTATGTAATTGTGTTGGAAGTAGGGGTTATTTTCTATTACCTTGTTATTTATGAGGAACAAAATTACACACTTTTTTCTCTATAAACATTTTACAATTTCTAACATTTCAAAGCTATTTTCCGCTTTTTGTAAACTTATATAAGATTACTGTATAAATTTGTTATTCGTTACACAAAGCTTTGATTGTTTCGTTTTCACTCCGATCGCATGGGAATACCAGGTGTTGCAAGCATAAATGTGGTAGTGTAATAGGGGTTTAACTGTTAATCAGGGAGAAGAGTTCCAATTCCATTTGGGTTCGTTATATTCAATTACGCGTAAGACTTGTAGAAATAAATCATTATTATCTCCCCACTCAAAAAAATCTTACAATCTAAAATTAATTTCTGGCTTTAACTAACCTCCGAAGGTTTGATGCCCAGTAGAAAAATAATTCCTCAATCAATGAAAAGTGTCTTTGGGTGGTGATTCTTGTGGATTTGACAAGTGGCCTTCTCTGTGCAAAGAAGTGGTTGACAGCACAGACTTGAAGAACTAGTTATCTTAAGGACTTAGCATTTTGTAATGAAATCACTTGAATACAGAAACAACCCTGATAAGAAAGAACGTGGAGTTGAAGCTGGTATTAAATAGTAATAGCTAATAATATAGTCTACATTTAAAAATATCTTCATCAGTTGTTTGCTAATGTTGTATTTATAGATTTATTTCCTGCTATTTCTGTATTATGAATCAGGTTTTTTTTTCTTCCTCCCGCGTCTTTTAAGAGTTTATTACCAACACTTTTTATGCTACCGTCTTTATTAGGTCTAATTTTGTTTATTTTCTAACGATACCTATGTACAGAAAATTGCCTCTGTGAAAAAGTGTTCGCTCTAATTTTAAATAATTTGACAAACATTCAAATCAGATAATACTGGCTTACTTATATATATATATATATATATATATATATATATATATATATATATATATATATATATATAATGATTCGTAGCTATATAAATTTTTCACACACTATCAGACATATTGATTTGAACTTACTCAAACATAATTTTCTTAAAAACAAGATAGACGTTTTGTATTTCTTTTTGAAATCGATAGATATGCCTAAGATATTAGCTACATATACTTACGGTATTTTTAACTCATATTTATATTCCTTTGGTCAGTTACAATAGATAGATAGATAGATAAACAGTCTCAAATAGATAGATAGATAGATAAACAGTCTCAAATAGATAGATAGATAGATAGATAGATAGATAGATAAAACAGACTGAGATAGATAAAAACAAAATGAGATATTAGATTGGTGCAAAAATAATGACGGAATAATGTCGTTTTTGATGTAATTTTTAACGTCAAAAAACGACATTATTACGTCATTATTTTTCCACCAACCTAATAGATAATTAGATGATAGACTGATATACGTAATATTTTTAAATTCAACGTATGCTGACGAACATAATTTCAACCATAAATATACTCAGTAGTTATCTCGAATAATGTTTAAATAACCCAGAAAGGGTTGGTAAGGCGTAAAAAAGCAAAAATCAAATCCATCAATCAATCAACCCAGACGTCTGCAACCTAGCCACCTTATAAGACAAGCAAACAATGTAGACAAAAGGGAAGCGTATACATTTTGAAATCATTTCACCCCATGCAAGTTGATAATGTCACTAAGACGCAAGGGATTACTGGGAGTGAAAGTGTATAAAAAGAAATTAGAAGGAACTGGAAACTCAATCCGAAACAGGAAACAATTGCTAATCCTTTAATCCTATTAAAAGACTGTGGGAAATTGCGAACTAGGACATAGGAAGATAGAATTTAACATCAGGACGAAACGGTTTGTAGGGTAAATAATAAGGAAAGAGGGCTTGGAAAATCTGCTAGTCACAAGGCTATAGTGACAGAGGAAAACAATGCATAAACTACTTAGTGAGCTTGATGGAGGAATGACGTTAAAGAGAGATAACAAATGATGGAATTTATTAAGCGCTAAAAAAGACAAGAAATTGTGAAGAGCCATGATCGTCTACACCCTGAAGGGACATGGCACAGAGAAGCAGAAGGAGAAGAAAGATGAACGCATGGTCTGGAAGCAATCTCTATTATAAAAGAATAGTTCTACTAGTTACACAATGCTTTTGGGTGACTTTCTGCGTGACTTTGCTCGTCTGCAATGTGTGTGCGTATGCCTTCGTTGTCTGTGACTGACTTACATATACTTTTACTAATTAATGTACACAAACGTATATACACTCACACAAGTATACATAAAATTATATTCCCTACCAATAGGCTATTTTATACATACATACATATATATATATATATATATATATATATATATATATATATATATATATATATATATATATATATAATAGATAGGTTAGTTAATAAAACAAAGGAAAACGAAAAGGTACCAATGTGATCAGTGTGAAAAGAATTTATTATATATTAATTGTTAATCACAAAACAGAAATGAAGCACAGAGATTAATGTTATTAGTACGGAATTTTCCGGCACGACTGTGTCCTTCATCAGCAGTGCGAGAAATAAACATAGCATATATATATATATATATATATATATATATATATATATATATATATATATATATATATATATGTATGTATGTATATGTATTTATATGTATGTATAAACATATACAATAAATAAACATAAAATTACGTACTAATAACATTAATCTCCGTGCCTCATTTCCGTTTTGGGATCAACAATTAATATATCATACATTCCTTTCGCACTGTTCACATTGGTACCTTTTCGTTTGCCCTTGTTTTATATATATATATATATATATATATATTGAAATTAATTGAAATTAAAATAACTGATCCAACGTGCAACTCTCGGATAATAAGTGTGACATTACTGTAATTATTGAACAATATAGTTCATGCCATATCCACGGAAAATCTACCAGTAAAAAAGAATTATCTTATTGCTATATTTGTACAAAAACGCACAACCTTAAAATTTAAATTCAAACTCAGCGTTGCGACTGCACGTTCCAAAACAATAAAACATTTCTCATAGTATTTTTTCGGATTACATCTCTATTTTCGTTGTCCTCTTATTACTGAGAAGTAAAAACAAGAACAAAATCTACTTCCATACCTGATGATGTCTGTAGGAACAGACGAAAGCTTGTAAAAATTAAAAAGACCTTATGCAACTGGAATTTATAAACGGGGATCACATCATTCATATACAGGTTCGGGGTTGATGTATCTTATTTATATTGTTTGCGACGAAGTAATCTCGCCATTTAAATCATTAACCTCTATATTTGTTTTTTGTTTGAATGTTTCATGAATATATAAATTATATTTGCACCTTTTACATATATATATATATATATATATATATATATATATATATATCGGAGATTTTTCTTCTGATAAGCATGTTGCACACAACTTCAACACACAACTACGGCTAAATTGCTCAATCTAGGATATATAGTTATATACTAATTGTAGTTTAATTTCAGCACATGGACATAATGGTGATGCTTGGAAAGAGAGAATATCTCCAGTTGCCCAATATAGGCATTAGTATATACATGATGTACTAATACTTCAAGACAAAGAAGGGAAAATAGAAGATGGCTGAAAGAAAGGAATAACAAATATGAAATGTTCTCAAACTACTTTCATATACCACAACGTCATACGTGAAATTATATAAAAATATGTCTATAACTGTCCCTATTTATTCCACACAGAGAAACTGTAAAATATATGAATAACAACAAGTAGTGTGAACAGGTTTATATCGAAAGGGTCTAATTGTAAAATTTTCCCGAATAGAAAACTTCCAGGCTTGTGATAACCACTATGTTCCGATGTGGGACCGTTTGATTTGCATTTGTTCACCCTATTGCTGCAGGCTAATAACGTCTATCTACCTCGCGGTCTACACAGCAACTGAGATTCGTCAACCCGCCTCGGAATAACATCACTCAATGACCATCACGTGAATTTATCTAACCCAACAGAGATGATTGTCATAAGTATGGGATACTGAGTGTAACATGAACCTGTATGACATGCAGTTGGATAACGAAGCTCGAAAGAGTCGGACCATCTGATAAATTGTTATCTGAATGGATTCTCCGAACTGAAGAGAAAGAATGATGCTTCCAACTCACATAAATTCTAATCACAGAATCATTGGGAAACGAGTTTTGCGTAAATAATTCCTCTTTTAGTTATTACAGTCAAGCAAAAGAGATCACACGATAAAAGACGAACTTCACTTCAACTCAACACACTATGCTGCTTACATAAAATGCATAGGTGAATGACGAAACGTGACAGTCACCTAAAGAAGGCATGTGGCACACTCATATGAACGATGGATTATACAGCGCCGAATCTCCACAAACAACGAATGCTTCATTGAAGAAAGAAGAATAGATCAAAAGACACCGCTATTCGAGCGAACAAACTGAGTGGAAAGTAAAAAGGACAAAGAGAAACGTAGGAGAAAAGAGAGAAAAGGGAAAAGAGAAAACTTTATTTTCTTCCAGAAGAAAGACTGGAACTAAGTTTTTTTTTTTGTTTCGTTTTGTTTTGTTTTTTTAACTTTTAACCTCAGAATATAACGCATATATCTTTCCACACAAAAATGTATACCACACATCTTTCCATAGATTCTCTTGCCTAAATATTTTCACGCATTGTCTAGTTATAATCAAATCTTGTTATTAGGTTGGTGCAAAAATAATATCGTTTTTTGACGTATTTTTTAACGTCAAAAAACGATATTATTTTTGCACCAACCTAATAATTTGTATATTGGAGTTTGTCGTTTGCTATTGTTGGTTATCGTTCTGATTTCGTGTATTTGACCCTGGCGTCTTCTAGAGAGCGAGTTGATTTTTTTTTTTGTTTTTTTTTATCTTTTATATATATATATATATATATTATGTAATGGACATTTTTATGCTTATACATTCTTTTTATAGATACAAATATTTAAGTAAATGCTCTGTTTATAATAAACAGTGTTAAACAACATTTACCGGCCTGAATGAAAATTTCTCAGACATCCAGGCCGTTAAATGTTGTTTAATACTGTTTATTATAAACAGTGTATTTACTTAAATATTTGTATCTATAAAAAGAATGTATAAACATAAAAAATGTCTTAAAATTTATTTATATATATATATATATATATCATTCGGACTATCGTCCTCATGGGGGCAGACTGTTCTAGTTCCACGTGTCATGTTTAATAGATGTCACTTATCAGTTATCTCCTGTTAATTCGCCTCTCCAAGTTCTCCACTGCCTTAACCTGGTATTGAACTCACACTCTTTAGGTCCTGTCATTGGATCTAGCCTTTATCCACTGTGCCATGTGTCCTTGTGGTACCTGGAACTAGAACAGTCTACGCCAGTGAGCGAAATAAATGGTTCAGTTCGACATTACAACCACCTGAAGAAGGCTGGAGCGTACAACGGCCGAAACGTTGTAATAAATATGACGGTAAAGATGAGGACAATAGTCAGAATAATGTAAATAGTGTACATAATACCTCATTTCGTAAATATATATATATATATATATATATATATATATATATATATATATATATATATATATATATATATCATTACGAAATATTTCTTTGTAAAAATATTTTTTAGGAAAATACGTTTTTCTTGTCCAGTAGCTGTTATCGATCATTCCAGTATTGATCGGGTTTTCCTTCGTATCCTAATATTTGAAGTTGTGTGAAACGACAACATTTTGATCATATCTTTATTTTCTCTTCGAGTAACATGTGTTATCCATTTTAGGTGTTACTTCCGGTCAAGTGATGTCGTTTCTGTTATTTTATACCGTTCTTTGTGATTCTCTACCGCTACGAGGTTAAAAAAAAAGGATAGTATTTGCTGAGACCTACAGTTTTTCAAACATTGATCTAGGAAAACGGTTGTTCACAGGTTAGATACTTCTGAACGGGTTTGATTCATACATGACATCTATATGAATGTATCAACTGACGAGGCTACTTATGTACTTTAGGCAGGTTTTAAGCAGGTTTTGTAGCAATTTACGTCGTTGGGCGAAACTACCACGAGCGAAGCCTGGTCTATGTTTCTTTATTTATTTATGCCATATGCTAAATTTATTATAACTGAACTCTACAAATGTTTGGTATTTACTCAATCCTGAATTTTATGATGAATGCTGAATTGATGATGGATTCAGATTATTTGACATCGCTGCTTCCATGATAGATAGTGTTGTGGTGTCCTCCCTCTAAAGTGTTGATGCTGGACTCTTCCGTCTACTATTAGATTAGTAGGAGAGAAGGCCTTGGGGGAACAGTCGACACACACTGACTAGTCGGGTAGTACATATTCTGTTGTACTTACTGTTTTATATATGATATATCTGAAACACTTGTTTTGATATTTTTTTAACCATTTTCTTGGATAGATAGATAGATAGATAGATAGATAGATAAACACAATAAGAAAGAAAGAATGACTGAGATAGTTAGATAGATAGATAGATAGATAGATAGATAGATAGATAGATAGATAGAAAAACACAATAAGAAAGAAAGAAAGAAAGAAAGAAAGAAAGAAAGAATGACTGAGATAGATAGATAGATAGATAGATAGATAGATAGATAGATAGATAGATAGAAAGGAAAACAGACTGAGGTAGAGAGACAGATAAAAAGAAAGAAAAACAGATTTAGATAGATAGATAGATAGATAGATAGATAGATAGATAGATAGATAGATAGATATGAATACTCACACGTAGGTATGTATAGTAATAGAAAAAGATCTATATGCTACCTAGATAGCTGGACAGAAAAAACACATCGTTGTTTAGATGATCAGCCAGAACTGAAACTCTGTTATTCTTAAGGCATATTTGCGCTGACGTGACATTAGTCGCACTGTGCAGATTTTGAAGCAACGTTCCTTTCCCAGCGATTAGACGAACAAACAAAACACACACACACACACATATACAGCATTTTCATGTGAAAAATTGAAACAACGCACTTTGCGCCGCTGCACTGACATTAGATGAAGAAATATGGAACATAGAAAAGTTCAAACGAACGGCAACGTGATAAAATTATGCCTGATTAGTAAGAGGCAATGGCTACTCTCGTTTGATGTGAGCACATTTAGAATCATTCTCACGTTCTGGATCTTAATTCTACCGGCAAGTCGATATTTCAGTGATGTAAACAAATTTCTCTACAAAATATTTGTTATTGATTTTGCTGCCATAAAAATGAAAGTACGCAATCATCTATAAATTTACATTCTTTTTCAGAAATCAAACTCGTTCATGGATGAACAGCAGCCAAATAAATATTGTTTTCTCATATATATACATATATATATATATATATATATATATATATATATATATACACACTGTATTTGGGTAGCAATCCCTCTTTTATACAAGTTTCATTGAAGACAACTGACAAAGTAGTGTGATTAAGCTTTTTATTCAATTCGTCTTGTGTATGTATAAGTGTTTCCTTTTCTGGACTCAAATTGTGTAAAAATTGTTTAAAAGTAGTGCAGAACCGAGCACTTTCATCTATTCTTTTAGCCATTATCAAGGAAGATTTTTTTAGGCATTGTCAAGGACGATTTTTTTAGCCATTATCAAGGACGATTTTTTTAGGCATTATTAAGGACGATTTTTTTAGGCATTATCAAGGACGATTTTTTTAGCCATTATCAAGGACGATTTTTTTAGGCATTATCAAGGACGATTTTTTTAGCCATTATCAAGGACGATTTTTTTAGGCATTATCAAGGACGATTTTTTTAGCCATTATCAAGGACGATTTTTTTAGGCATGATCAAAGATCGTCCGCTGCTTTCCCCTCCCCGTGGCAATCTAATATATTACTCTGGGGAATTGTCTCTATTTACTAAAAGATTTCGATCTGAAGAGATGAATATATAGATTTCCACGTATTAAATTATAATCAAAATTAAGGTCTTCTTCTGGATTATTATTATTATCTTTATTATTTTCTTTGATTTCTAGCGTATACACATTTCTTTCCGGGTCCCGCCCAGCGTTCTAAAGTTAGAAATGGCATCATGACACTTTCCACTGACAAAAAAAAAATATTACATCGATCAAGCCCTTCGTAAAGTGTGGGCTGTACTTGTCAGAACAATTTTTTGTATCTCTTTGAGGCATGGACTGCCAGGAATCCCTTCAATTAGTCTACTGCAATCTTTTCCAACCGGTCCTAGAGCTCCAAGTACAACAGGGATTGTTGATGTTCCCATATGCCACATTTTTGAGATTTCTATTTCAAGGTCCTTGTATTTTGACAGCTTTTTGAATATCTTCAAAGATATATTGCAGTCAGCAGGGACTGCCATATCAATAAGGAGGCACCGTTTTTGTTTGTGGTCTTTAATAACAATATCTGGGCGGTTTGCTTTGATTGTTCTGTCAGTGTGTATTGTGTAATCCCATAGAATTGTAACAGGTCCTATCTCCGTAAACGGGTCTGGGTGGTGTTCATACCATTTTCTTTCAGTTTCCTTCCCGTAGAAGTTGCAGATTTTCCAGTGCAGATATTGCCCCACTCTGTCATGCCGGGTTTTATATTCAATGGGTGCCAATATTGTGTAACCTGATACAAGATGATCAATCGTTTCTGGATATTTATCACAATATCTGCATTTTGGGCTGACACAATATTTTAGTATATATGCTTGATAATTCCTAGTTAGCAAGCACTGGTCCTGCGCAGCAAGGATAAAACCTTCAGTTTCAGCTGTCAACCCTGCACTACATAGCCACTGATGGGTACGGGTTTTGTATACGTCAGCTTGTTTGATACGGGCAGAGTATTGACCATGAAGCGGTTTATCATGCCATCGCTTCTGTATCTGGTCGGTTGCATTCGTCTTTGCTGTCTTTTTTAAGTATTTTGCAGTTTCCGTCGGTGTATTGTGCTTATTATTATTATTATTATTATTATTATTATTTATTATTATTCTCTGTAGTTTACACTGAGCTCTCCCTGGATTAATATCCTCTTTGGAATTATCCCTACCAGTCACAAATTGGTAATATATATATATATATATATATTTATATATATATATATATATATATATATATATATATATATATATATATATCAAGCGAGATAGGGCGTGTGAGAATTAGATATCATACCAGGATTCATTATCTTAGCAATATATGATATTCAGGTGACACAGGGCTGATAGCAGACACGGAAAGGAAATTAAAAAATCTCCTTTAGAAAGTAGCGAAGAAAAGCGATAAAAAGGACGCAGTATAAACTACAAGAAGACAGAATGCATGGTTGTTCGCAAAAAAATGAGCCCAACATGCGAATTATAGTTCGGGTATACTAAAATCAAGCAGGTACTGAAATTTCAATATCAAGGCCGGAAAGTGACATACTGAGACCCGAAAACATATTGGGACGGCCAAAGACGTATTCCAAAAGCTAAGCAGAATATCAAGAGACGGAAATATTTCGTTAGAAACAAATTAAAGAGTACTGAATTGTTACGTGACATTTGTCCACCTAGATAGCAGCAAATGCTGGACACTCTCCTCAAAGATGAAGAAGAGACTTGAAGTAACAGAAACGTGTTCCAGAAGTATACTGAGTATACCATAGGCCGAACATGTAAGCAACGACGAGATTTTGGAGAGAATGGAAACAAAAAAGGAAAAAACAGTTGAGGTTTCTGGGGTACGTAATAAGGAAAGAAGGCTTGGCAATTCTGATACTCACGGGACAGATTGAGGGAAAGAAGGACAGAGAAAAGCAGCGCATAACATAATGAGCTTGAGAAATTTGATGGCAGAACAAGGTTTAGGAGAAATAGTGAAAAGACAAAACATATTAAGTGTTACAACAGACAGGAAGATATGGAGAGCCATGATCGCCTAAATCTTGAAGGGACACAGCACGTAAAAGTCGAAATCTCATCAATCTACAGTTATGCTGGCTAGATGCAGCCGTAGATTCTATGCTGTCTCTTTTCTCGCACTTCACCCTTGTGGATTTTTCTTCCTGCTATATGCTTTCTAGCCAATATTAATCCCCAAAAATTTAAATGCAATGTCAATCGCTATATACTGTCCTCCTGATTGTTTTTTTAGTTCCCGCTCATTAGTAAAGTTTCTGTTCATAATTCTTGCCCAACTAGTAACCGCTTTTGCATTAGTAGCTCATCCTAAGCAATGCATTAAGCATTGCTTAGGATGAAATCGATTTAAACAAAAAAAAAATACCTATCAAGTCAAGAGTTGAACCCCCTAAATCGGTTGGATGGTGTACCAAGCCACCTTCTGGACACAGAAGCTGTGCTTGTATGAAAGCGTATGGATCGATGTTTCCCTTGAAATTAATGTAGGCTCAGACAATAGATCCGTCCAATACCCGTAACTAATTACATTAACAAAACCTACGATGCCAAAAAAAGGCAGCGCCATAGCAATTGTACTGTTATTTAGGTCCTGGATCCCAAAAAATAAGATCCCACGCTATCTGCCTTTAGCTTCAGATACTTCGATTTTGTTTATTTCTCTTTAAAGTTCGATGTTACACAATATATATATATATATATATATATATATATATATATATATATATATATATATATATATTGATGCATGTTTCATTAAATAATATTGACAAGTTTTGTCTATTTATTTTATGTAAATTCCTATTGTCTGATAAGCTTAATAACATTATCATCGAAAGACAAAAGAAAATCACCATATTAATACATATTTTTTAATCCTATCTAAGCTTTCGGCTTACATAAGCCATCATTAAAAATGACAATTACATTACAATACATTAAACAATACACTGACATAACAATAATGATACTCTGTTTTTGTTTGCATGGAATTTTCCAAGCAACTGACAAACTCGTGCATACGATACGCTGGAAGCGAAAATCACACCACGGCCCATGACATTACACATGACCACGCGAGAGTGACATATATATATATATATATATATATATATATATATATATATATATATATATATATATATATATATATATATGCCACATTTATATTTGCCGAATGTTTTCGATTTTGTCAATATTTGTAGACCAGATAATTGTAAAAGTAGAGCGAGAGAGACGGAGATATGATGTGCTGTAGAATAATGAATTGTCCCCATGGCGAAATACACGTGTGCATTTTGTCATGACCTTTTTTTCGATCCAAATACATTATGAACTGTTCTGGAATCAGGATTCAATGTCTTCGTTCAAAATAGATAGTAGAAGTAAATGTAATGGTCTGAAGTTTTGGTAAATGATTATACATCTTTTTTCTAAGCGTAGCTTAGATGAGGCACAAAGGTGAAAGTATGGATCTCCCACTGAGAATCGCACTCACTAATCGTAATTGTTTTAGCGAAACAAGCTTGTTAATCCTTACACCATGTCGAGGCGCCCAATCATACAGATATTTATGGATGCAAAGGTATTTTCTATTGAACTGTTATCAGAAATGTACAAATTTTAATGCCATTCAAAGATATCTCCAGTTACAGAGAATCAAATTGTGCACAAGAAGTAACCAGAGATGTAGAATTTTCACAATCAAATTATTCCAGCATTTGGGTATTATTTCCTGAGTTTTCTCACAACTAATGTTTCGCACAAATGTCAGAACTCCTTAAGCGTTTCCTCTAGAATGGCGTGGCAAATTCTCCTTTCATTTCGTCTTTATTTAACTAATTATAAGGTGTGTACAAAATGGGAACCTTAGATAGGGAATATAAAGTTTTGTGGGGTTTTTTTTTATCATTTCACCCCAAGGAAGGCGGAAATGTCGCTAGTACGCAGGAGGTTACAAAGAGTGAACGTGAGAGAAAAGCCTGGGTATAGGGGACTTGGGAAGAGATAAAAGACGAACGGGATTCAAGAAGATAGAAGATGGCGACTGACGTTGCCTTTAAATTTTTAAAGATTGTAGTTATCAGGGAAGCAAGTAAACCGAAGGGAGTTCCGCAAGCGGAAAATGCGAGAAAAAATATTGGATTAGAAGTGACAGTTACATTTAGCTATTGCAACAGTAAAATGATGGAATCTACGTGCCAATCTAGAAGCACGCTTAAACCGGAGAAAAAAAGTTCGTCAGAGCAGTTGCCATGAAAAAAATTGTAGAAAAGACAGAGGGAAGCCATGTCACGTTTGTGAGAAAAATACTGAAGTCGAGATGTCAAGTCCGGATCAATTACATTGCAGATCCTTCTTTGTTTTTTTGTCAAGAAACTCGAGATGAATAGTAGGAGCAGCAGACCAAATATAGCAACAGTATCCAATGCAAGCACGAATGGTAGATTTGTAAATGTGCAAGATGAAGTCTGATGAGAAAAAAACTTTCTGGCACGACTCAGTGATCCAACTTTCCTTGCAGTAGATGCAGCTATTGATTCGATGTAGTCGTTCTACTTCAAGTCATTTGAAAAAGTGAGGCCAAGACGTCTCAATGTGTTGCTCTTCTGGAGTCTAGCATCAGCCATTCCGATAGCGGACGGGAATGTTTCACTATGGCTGCTAAATGAGAGAAGTTACATTTTGGAGGCATTAAAATTTGCAAGCCATTTTAAGTTCCTGTTCAAAAGCAGCAGTCAGGTTAGATGTCATGGGTCCTTACCTATAACTACAGAATGAACTCTTCTTAACATTATGTATACTACGCCTCTCAAGAGAGAGGGTCGAATCAAGCCGAGCTTCTCGGCTTGACGGTCGAACTCTCTGCCTCTGAGCAGAGAGGAACCCGGACGAGGCTCCGCTGAAGGGCAGTCTCGTTTGGGGAGGTTGACCAACCCGATTCTGTTTTTACAGTTTCTACTGGCAATTTTTGGCCGAGGTTACGGGCTCGGGAAACCCACGTTAAACTCGGCCTTGTGCCATATGCAACCCTCGTGGGGGGAGGCAAGTAAATATCGAATCAAGTCGAGCCGATAGTAGTTCACTCCAAACCAGACTGACAGTCATACTCACACCTTCCACATCTTGTATTATTATTTCGTCTAATATACCTTCGTTATTTCTACTCTTGGGTTCGTGTTGTTCTTCCTTGGTCCTAACCTGGACCATAACATTAACTTTATCAGCTCTAACAGATTTTCCATTAAAACATGAGTAAACGGTAGTGTCACATGCATAATTGCCTACTTGGGAAATGATGACGTCAGGAATATCATTGATGAAGATCAGAAAGAACGTAGGACCCAGTTTAGAAAATTGTGTTTTAATAAAAAAACAAAATGCTGGAGACTTTCTGTACATCAACAAATATACGAAGTTTGACTATTTAACTCGCGGAATAGGACTTTAAAATCAAAGTTTTCTTATATAGTCACTGTTGGCTGCCGTCACCAATATATTTCCCTTGTGAAGTTAAGCACTTCCAGAGATGTGCAGTTGGCGGAAGCATTCATGGAAATCTTTTTTTGCGAAATATCTTTCATTAATATCATCTCCTATTGCCGGATGTCTGAGAAATCAGTAAAACTTTGTCGTTTCATGATATATATTCAATTTGTCAAAAAATAAAAATGATCGTCCGTTTATATAAAACGTTTCTTAACCAGGAATTTACGAATTCCTAAGAACGGACAATGCGACACTGAAATCCGAAGACGCATTGGGATAACCAAAGATGCATTCCAAAAGCTATACAGAGTATTAAGAAAAAGAAAAATTTCGTTAAGAACAAAGAAAAGTGTACTGAGGTCTCATGGCATATCAGATAACTGATGAAGAAGAAACTTGAAGCAACAGAAATGTAGTTCTACAGAAGGATATTGAGAATATCATGGATTGAACATGTGAGGAACGACGAAGATTTATAGTAAATGGAAACATAAAGGAAACTTATACTTCAGGAAGACACAACTGAAATTCTAGGGCATATAATGAGAAAAGATTGTTTGGTAAATCTGATATTCACAGGACAGTTTGACGGCCAGAAAAAAACAATACATATTTAGTGAACTTGAGTAAATAGATTGCATAATGTGATTCAGGAGAAATAAGAAAAGACCAAATTTATTAAGACCTATAAAGGACAGGAAATTGAGGAGAGCCGTGATCGCCAACTTCCTGAAGAAGAAGACGAAGAACGGAGCATGCGCAGGAGAATTGTCATGCAAGAAAATGCACTTGTTAGATCAATGTTTGGCATATTTTTCCAAATGAACAGATTCTCGTATCATTTTCAGAACTTCCAAATAAATATATCGACTGGCAGCTTCTCTTTTTTGTTTCTTTTTTTTTTTTTACTAAGAATGTATAGAAAACTCTTCCTTTATAATCAATGAAAAACACCATCAACTGCTAACGGGCCACGCTTGCTTTGTCGGCTGATGTAAATTCATTGATTTTCACTGCATGACCTGGCGTGATTTTTCCGGGTCGTTTTAAAAGCATCACTTTACATCATTCGTAATGACCCTCTCTATCACGTCTACATTATTCAAAGCAACATATAAAACTTGAAGCTGGCGTTGTTTCTACATATCAGTCAAGATTCGAGACATCATTTTTTTTTAGGGAAGCTCAAATCCTCTGTTTAAATCTGAGCACTCATTTCGAATATATATCTAAGTCTCTTATCCGTTGCACATTCGGTACGGATGAACAAAAGTACGCACACTGTTCACATATGAATTTGTTATTTGTGTTTATGGCCGCCTACTTATGTCATCGGTTAAATTTCCCGCCCTTTCTTAAAAAGCCTCTACCAAAAAGAAAAAAATGTTCGATTTCTCCATAGCATTTTCAATGTACGCAATTTTAATAACACCAAATTTTCACTAACACGTTTATCACACACACAAATATAATGCTAATCCGCTACACCATATTCCTTTCACTCATTTTTCTAATGAACATGTAAAGTTTTCTCATCGTTTCGGCAACGAATGTCTCATCTGGTCTTCGTTTCAAGAAAATTTGAACTTATTTGCTGATGCTTGGGTATAAATTTTTACCCGACTCAGTAATCCTGCAAGACATTGCGGTCGTTCGGTCATTAAATTGTCACTTCTGCAGTCTGAGATTTTTTTACAAGTACTTTGTTTTGCTTATACATATATATATATTAGCTCCTGAATTAATTCCAGTTGAGCACTCTCGGGCTGAGGTATGGGTTTGTAAACAGTGACTATTATAGCTACATAGCGAGACGCTTCGCAAGACGAATTGAGTCACTGTCGGTCACTGGGCGTGTTTCCTAAAATAAATACGCCAAAAATCCACCTTCATCCCAACCGTGCGCCGACAGCTTAGTGGTAGAATATCCACCTGATACCAATTCAGTCGGGTTTCTATCCTAGCTAGAGGCAACCGGATGTCTAACCGCACTGATGAGTTGTGATACAGCGAAACAGTCTGTCTGTGGATGATATTATATATGTATATATATATATATATATTCTGTTTACGTGTTATTTTAATAGATGCAATTTTTAAGTAAATTCTCTGTGTTTTGTTTTGTTGTTTTTTTGTTTTGTTTTTGTGTTTTTAATTAAAAAAATATTAATTACATTTACCGGCCTGAATGTCCGAGAAATTTCATAGAAAATATGGGTTTTCCGAAATAAATAAATTCCTATACAGAAACTGTTATTCGACCTGACATGCTTTACTATTCAGCTACAGAGAAGTGTCTGGTTATTTCTGCTTATAAAACATATCTTAACGTAAACAATGTTGGAGAATCTGCTTATTTTCTACGAAATTTCTCGATCATTCAGGCCGCTAAATGTAATTAATATTCTTTGATTTAAAAAACAGAACATTTACTGACATGAATTTTCTTTATTAAATATTTCTCGGACAATACATTTCATGATATATATATATGTTATGGTCCGGTTCCTTGTACCACGGTGATAGTCCAAGGTAGAACCAATAAAGAAGAACTCGAACACGGATGTGGAATAACACAGATATATTACAAACAGGAATATATACAGAGAAGTAGAAAGGTGTTAGTACGAACAACCAGGTTTAGTAGGGAGAACAATGTAGTTTCGACCAGTATCACTATTCCAATGTCTTGTAGTAATTGTCTGAACGCGACTCTGTTTCGGACTGCCTCTGACTAGACTCTTGACTCGACTGACTCGCTCTGACTGACTGACAGACGCCTGACGGACTTCACTCCAGACTTCAGACTGAACAGTATTTAGTCACCCCCCACGTGTGTGTGCATATATATATATATATATATATATATATATATATATATATATATATATATATATATATAGTATTCTTAAAACAGGGAAACTTTTTATTAATCAAAACGTCAGATACAAAGTATCATTTCGATTAAAAATAGAAATTTGAATGTACCTTAAGTCCGACGCTTTGTCAGCAGAAAAATGGTCGGAATTAATAAAAGCTATTGAAAGGAAAAAAAACTCGTTGCAATAGAATTAAGAGAGACAGGGGGAGAGGAGGAAAAATTATAGTTGCCCATAAGAAGACAAAGACTCGCCGAAGAGTGAAAGTTTATATTTCAGCTCCCGCTTCCTACACAGATTCCGGCGAGAGTTTTTGATGACAACAGAGCCCCCAAGATGTTAGTATGGTGTTTCGTCCGAGCTCTGTGTCGTACAGCGAAGAAATCCGCTGAATAATTAAATCCAGAAGTGAAAGAACTCTCTAAATGCCCCCAGAGAGCCTAGTCATGCGCCTATGAGTGCCCGGATGCTAATGAAGCATGTCTATGTATAAAGCCAGGCACGTGACGCGCCATCTGCACGTTGGATTGTCTTAGCCACTTATTCGGCCTCATACCAACACATAAAACGATAAATAAGAGAACTTTTTCTAATTGGTGGGTAAGAGATCTTAACGGAGAGATGGGCAAGCACTCCTAGTAAGAAAGAATCAGAAGCAGTGCAGAATTGAAGCAGTGGGCTAAAAGTTTTGATTTCATTAAACTTAAATTTTTTTAGTCTAATGTTTATTTTAATAACACCTTCCGGAGTTGTGTTTCCTTTCAATAGTTTTTTCTTAATTCCGTTGCTTTTTCTTCAGAGGAAGCGTCGAACGAAAGTTACCTTAAAAAAGTTACGAAAGTTACCCCGCCAGCCACGATTACTATCCCCAAGCCCCTCCATCCAGAGCCTTAGAAGCCGGTTCAAGCAACGATCTACAAGTCATAGAAATTATTAGGAGGATTTGAGATAATTATAATTATTTCAAATTCTCCCAAATATATATATATATATATATATATATATATATATATATATATATAATGTCTGTGAGGTTGGTTGATTTTAGTAGATTCGTTAGGATATTATATTATATTATATGGGAGCACCCAATAAGGACCGAACTAGCTACTCAATATATATATATATATATATATATATATATATATATCCGTGACGAAAGGTAACATGGATCCAGTGCATGCAGTCGTGAATATTTTGTCATATATGGCCTACCGTAATATTTCGTCATTTACTGTTTATCTGTCAACAACTATGCAGCCTACTTATTGCTTCAACTTCAACGTCTGCGTCAGAAGTCTGCGTCTGCGTGAGAAGTCTGCGTCTGCGTCTGCGTCTGCGTGAGAAGTAGCATGTCTTTTGTACAGTTATTGACAGTAAGTGAAGAAATTTTCGGGTATCATTGATTAATCAAGTATTGTCAACATTATTATTTATGATTATATATATATATATATATATATATATATCATTTCACCCCCTGCATGGTAGTAAATCCACTAAGGCGCAAAGGCTTACTGAGTGTGAAAGATTATGAAAATAGAGAAACATTATTAAGAAGCCAAAACAACAGAAGGGTATTTAAGAAGACAGTAGATAACATTTTAATTATGGAAAGTTAGCTGGAAATCATGAGGCTGAAAGAAGAAACAAAAAAGGTAAGAAGAAACTATTGGCATAGAACTTACGGTTGCATATAGCCAATTCAACTTTGAATTGGTAACACCTTGGTGCTATTATAGTACCGTACTTAAATTCATAAAGTCTTGGTAACATAGCATAGAATTCATCCAAACAATTCCCATGAAAGTATTTATAAAAAGTAGAGTTAAGCTACATTAGATCGGTGGGATAGTAACTGAGGCCGATACGCCAGATCAGCACCAATAATATTGCTGATTCTTCTTTGGATTATCTCAAGTATATCTACATATACAGCAACAGCACTCGCCTATAGGTGGCAGCAATATTCAAAGAATGGACGAAAGGTAAATTTATGAAAAATTGTCTTGCACGATACAGTGTAACATCTTTCTTAGCGGCAGACCTGGCCATGAATTTAACATAATCTTCCCCCTTCTTGACAGCCGTCAAAATTATGCAAAAATTAAATTATATTGCTGATATCTCATTTCGCAGATATATATTTACCAAAATTACACAAAATAAGAGTAGATTTATTCAATAAAATCGCTGTTGAAATCAACCACGGACACCATATACAACTCTTCTGGATGGTTTCGTTGTTTAACTTGGTGAATGCGGCTATTATCTTTACCTCCAGTTCATCTTTGTTTGTATCTTGATCAACTGCGCCCCACACATAATAATCATATTGGTTGCAGTTTGGGGGGGAGAATAGGTGGCCAGATGGAAGGAATGATGTGGTCGCAGAAATTTTGTGACACCCATGACTAGATTATTCTTAGTTGTGTTGCATAGTGCACAAACCTGTTGCCAGACATGGGTTCTTCCAGCAGACACTCTCTTGACCAGCGCAGCACTACCGCTTCAAGGCACTTGACTTAGGCCTCCGTGTTGAGTCTGAGGCCCTGTGGAAAGACGAATGGAGGCATAAGACCGGTATCACTAGTGATCACTCCAAACACCATGATATTGACTGGATATATCATCCATCTCTTTCCGGATTCTCTGCACTGTACTCAGATTGACACCCAAACACTCTGAAATGTTCGTATTGGAGCTTCCGGCGTGAATGCAGTACAGAATGATGTTTCCAAAAGTCTAGTAGAATAAATTGCGTCAAGGCGCTCATGGAGTTTTGATGAATAAGTTATTTATGATCGTTTCAAGAGATAACACTTTCCTCCGTAAGTGAGACATTTCTCAGGATAAAATTGTCCGAGAAATACTCTGAATCTTTTTTCTCCAAAGCAAAAAAAAAATTTGGATGTCGTTGACAGATGTAGACGAACAAAATTAGTTTTTTTTTAGACGCAACCAACTCAAATAAACGAAAGAAAAATATTATTGACGAGAACGAAGCAAAATTAACATCGTTTTCAAATGTGCCGAAACAATTAAAGAATTAATAAAATATAACCGACACTTGTACATTATGGAAACAATGTAAAACCACGCACAACACAACGTGCATACAAAATACACCGAATGAAGTTACCTCCCCCTGAAACCATGAAGACAACAATAAAAACAAATGTATCACCTATAGAGTGTCATGTCGTTTTGAGATTTAGAGACATTCTGTTTAAAACATACTGCTTGAAACATACTGCTTGAAACATAATGCTTGAAACATAATGCTTGAAACATACTGCTTGAAACATACTGCTTGAAACATACTGCTTGAAACATAATGCTTGAAACATACTGCTTGAAACATAATGCTTGAAACATAATGCTTGAAACATACTGCTTGAAACATAATGCTTGAAACATAATGCTTGAAACATAACGCTTGAAACATACTGCTTGAAATATTTGAAAATATAGTGTCATAACTTTTTGAAACAGTCTGTTTAAATATACTTTTTCAAGCAGTCACATAACCACTATAAAAAGTTCTACTTCGATATCGAACTTTATCTTAAATGTAAATCAGTAGCCGGCAAATTGCCAGATAGATAAAACTATTGGAATACATATATATTTATATAGATAGATAAAACAATTGGTATATATATATATATATATATATATATATATATATATATATATATATATATATATATATATATATATAACGCACGTATATACATTTGCTAATATCAAATTATTTGGTTTGTATCCCCATTTATACCTATATATATGTATATATATATATGTGTGTGTGTGTGTGTGTATATGTATAGATAGATAGATAGATAGATAGATAGATAGATAGATAGATAAAACGATTAGTATATATATAACGCACGTATATACGGTTGCTAATATCTAATTGTTTGGTTTGTATCTACATTTATACAGATAGATAGATAGATAGATAGATAGATAGATAGATAGATAGATACATACATACATACATACATACACCGATTGAGACAGATAGATAGATAGATAGATAGATAGATACATACATACATACATACATACATACACCGATTGAGATAGATAGATACATACATACATACATACATACATACACCGATTGAGATAGATAGATAGATAGATAGATAGATACATACATACATACATACATACACCGATTAAGATAGATACATACATACATACACCGATTGAGATAGATAGATAGATAGATAGATAGATCGATACATACATACATACATACATACACCGATTAAGATAGGTAAATAGATAGATACATACATACATACATACACCGATTGAGATAGATAGATAGATAGATAGATAGATAGATACATACATACATACATACATACATACATACATACATACATACACCGATTAAGATAGATACATAGATACATACATACATACACCGATTGAGATAGATAGATAGATAGATAGATAGATAGATAGATAGATAGATTGTAATAACAACAAAGTTTGGGATAATATTACGTATGTAAATAATGATAATTCCTCATCCCAGAAATACTGATAGAAACTTGTATCTTTTCATATTTTTTATACTTGCATGCATTTTTAAACATAACTTGAAGAATACAGGCGTACTGTCGAAAAATTGCTAAATTATTAAACGTTGTGTCTTTTCTTTTTATTGTCTTAAATCACGCTCTTCTCTGGGTTTTGCAAAATAATGGAAGAGTTATTTTACTAATTTTGTTTAATAATAATAATAATAATAATAATAATAATAATAATAATAATAATGATAATAATAATAATAATAATGATAGTAGTAATAATAATAATATGGGCCTTCACAATGCACACAGACAGAACAATCAAAGCTAATCGCCCGGACATCGTTATTGGAGACCGCAAACTAAAAAAGTGCCTCCTTATTAACATGGCAGTTCCTACAGACTGCAATGTGTCTTTGAAGATCTTCAAAAAGCTAACAAAATACAAGGACCTTGATATCAGAATCTCAAAAATGTGGCACATGAGAACATCAATAATTCCAGTTGTAGTCTGAGGCCTTGAATTAATTGCAAAAGATTTCAATAGACTCAATGAAGAGACTCATGCCTTAAAGAATCTTTTGCCCAGACCTTACGAAGGGCTTTATCTATGTAAAATATGTGTGATTCTTTTCTCAAAATTGCTCAGTCGAAAATGTCATGAAACCATTTCTGACCTTAGGTCTCTAGTCGGAACCCGGAAAGAAATGAATACACACCAGAAATCAAAGGAAATAAAATAATAATAATAATAATAATAATAATAATAATAATTGCAGACACTAGCGTGGAATGTATTTCAAATTTGAAATCTATCATTAGCGTTTGTTTTTGCGGGTATAAATTTGATCTCGTAATAATTGATTAGATTTATAGAAAAAGAAATTGGACAGAGGTAGTTTTACTCATCATCAAAACCGAAACCAAAAAACTCGAGACATGTTATTAAATAGACTCGTGAGTTTGAAACTTTTCAAAAGGTTTTCCTGCATGGCGCTAAACCCACTCAGATATATCTAAATTGCCAGCAGTTTACAACCGATTCCTAAAATCAATAATGAAAAAAAAAAAAGCTTTGGGATAGTAAAGTTTGAGTGCCTTGGCAAAGAGCATCCTTCTTTGAATGTTGTTGGACTGGTCATACAGAATCACAAACAAAGAACAAGACCAAATAACAGAAACAGCATTACTTGAGGATTATCAACAGTAGCAACAACTAAAACGGTTAGCACATGGAAGTTGAAGGAGAAATAATGACACAATCAACACTCTACTCCACACTACTTCAAATAGGTTAGGAAGGAAAACCTCTATTAATCCTGGAAAGAGCAATAGCAGCTCTTAGACTTGAGAAACCTATTTTCATTTAAAAAAATGCGTTTAAAAATAAAGATTTTTAAAAATTTCAACTTAAGGTAATACTGGATCCTCGGTCGATGAATTCTGAATATTTCCTTATAAGGAAACAACTAATATTACCATTATCGTTACAATTGGAAATTTATTGATTTTTTGACCATTTATTTAGAAATGAAGATATTTGAATTTGAAAGGGATTTTTGGTGGTAAAAGTCTTAAATATAAAAAAGGGAACAAAATTTGAATTTTAACACTTGATAGACTCGTATATTAGAGATTTGTCGGATATTAATAAAATTGCATCGATTAGGGCTGAAAATCGATATTAATCTTGATTTTTTAGACTGAGTTCACTTTCATTCTCAAGGAAAATAGCTTTCTAAACGTTTAAAACTTCGTCAAAAAACATTTTACAAAGATTGTTCGCAAGAAACCCGCTTCATGAACAAATTTTATCAACTTTGCAAGAAATACACTTTTATATTTCAAATGAAACGATTTTCTTAGAAGTAACTTTGGACTTTTGCATCAGTATTCAATTTCCTTAGATGCTAGCTTAATTTTTCATACTCAACTTTAATAAATAGAAAAATATTGAAATGAAAATTAACTATTAAAATAAGTAAAAAAAAATTTTTGAATGCAGTATAAACTAAAGTTTTCGTTTCATTTTACGCTTTTATTTTCTTGCCATTTTTTCTGTATTCCATAGCCAGACTCCAGGAGAGCAACACACTACGCTTTCTTGGCCTCACGTTTACCACTGACTTGAAGTGGAACAACTACATGGAAATAATAGATGCATTCACGGAATGGAAATTTGGGTCACTTTATCGTGCCAGAAATTTTTTCTTCATCTATTGTCCTCATCTTTGTCGCCATATTTATTACAACGTTTCGGCCGTTGTGCGATCCAGCCTTCTTCAGGTGGTTGGAATGTCGAATTGAACCCTTTATTTCGCTCACTGGGGTAGACTGTTTGTGGAACTAGTACAGTCTACCCCAGTGAGCAAAATGAAGGGTTCAGTTCGACATTCCAACCACCTGAAGAAGGCCGGAGCGTACAAGGCCGAAACGCTGCGACAAAGATGAGGAAAATAGTCCGAATAATTTAAATAGTGTACATAATACCTCATCTCGAAAAAATATTTCGATTTCGGCATTAAATAACTTACCGAGGTTGATATCTCGTCAAATACAAACAACCAGTCAACTAACTTCATACGTGTGTTTTTAAATGCACAGAAAATTACTGTGCTCTTTATTCCATCCTTACACTGCTGAGGGGGTTTCGAATATTTCTGTCTTGGAGACCTCGTAAAACTTTTACGATTTTGTGAACCGATAAAGTTTCTCTATTCGATGCATTAAGTGGATTCGGAACTTAGAATAAAACTATTCACCTTTTATTCTTTTATTCTGATATCACAAGGCTTACAAAAATATGAATTAACTTTTAAACGGTGGAGCATTCGCCACGGGTGGTAGTCTCGTTAAAATCCGTGAGAAGACACACCAAAATAAGAAATGAATATATCCGGCCATGATAAAAACTATATCAAAAAATCATATCAGGCTATTTTTATTAGCGATGAAGCTTAACTACCCACATTTACAACATACAATTAAAGCGGTTATTCTGGGTGATAATCAGGACGAATGATTAAAGAGATTTTCCCGTTAACTCCTCGCTTACAAAATCGTCTGCCACAGACATTTTGTGTTAGAAGTACAAATCTAACTACCATTACTTCTCTCATTTCAACTTCAACCTACGCCTACAAATTCAATATGAATTATTTGATATTTTATATCTGTTCGACGTTTAAAGTAGCAATAATTTTATTCATCCCCCCCCCCATTCTGTTTCTCAATTTAATCGCCGTAATTCCTCTTCTTCGAATAAGAAGAGGAGTTTGAGTATTAATGCGGACATTAGACGCCTACGACTACTGCTTGGGTCATACTGATGGCTGGATCTTAATCTTGCTAAAACCCTCTCTGCACTTATAACAATGGTATATGTTGATCCCCATTCGACGTTTCTCTATTCTCTATATCAACTGGAAGCAGACAAATACAGGATTTAGACATAGGTCTAAATTCTGGCTTAAGCGAACGATCCAGCTGTCATCTAGAACGATAGACGCCATCTTTAAAGGCGTAAACAGTCACAGATAATTAGCGCTTGAAACCTAAAGAATTATACAGCATTTCATTATTTACATGCGGACTATGTTCCTCATCTTTGTTGCCGTTATCAAAATCGGAGAGCCGAGTTCGAATTCCAGTTGAGTTTTTTACATTCATTTATGCGCAAATACCCTTAGGAAAGGCATGGATACATCTCTTCTTTATGAATTAAATAGTAGGATTAATTTACATATACATAAAGAATACACACCAAATTCCCTTTTTATATTTTCTTCTTGACTGCCTATCTTATCTTGGTAATGGTTATGGCAATATAAGCCGTTTCTTTATAAGGAAACATTTGGCATTCATTAACCTAGCAACCAGTAGTTTTGTCAGGTGAAATCTATAAAAATCTTTCTCTTAAAACAATTTTCAGGAAAATAGCTTTTTCAAGTCCGGTAGCTGTTATCTCTCTTTCCAATTCTGATGGGGGGGGTGCCTTCCTAACCTTTACTTGAAGTAGTATAGAATATCAAAATTTTGATTATTTCTTTATTTTCTGTTCGAGATATATTTGCTAGACATGTTAGTTGTTGCTACTCCAGTTGGTAGTCCACAAGTGATACTGTTTTTATTATTTGTACAGTAATTCCGTTATTTGGTCATTATAATTAACATAAAATTCTTATAAACAAGAATTGTTTTTTGGCTTGAATAATTCCATCAATAAACATCAGTGACTACAAATGGGAGGAGGCACAGTAGAGTAATGGATAGCGGTTCGGATTTAGGGATCGGAGAACCGAGATCAAATTCCAGTCGAATCCATTACATTCACTTACGTGCTAATACGCTTGCGAAGGTATGAATCCTCTTTTTCTCCCCCCCAGCTAAGGGTAAATAGCAGGACAAACCGGGTTCTATAGCGTTGGGGGGCAGCTGGCAAAGAGATGGCAAACTACTGCGGAGAAAAATCTCCCTCGTCAGTTAGGTATCGAAAGATACATGATCCTCTAAGCTTGTATCACACATAACTGAACAGACTGACTAAAAAAGCCAAGAAAAATATGGCCGATATGAAAATATCGAACCGGTCAAATTGACAGATTTCATTCTGTTACGTTTTATATTCTTAGTTGATTTGCCGTCTAATTATTTTTTTCTTGAAAAGCATGATTATTGTATTGCTCAAGATGATGCCCCTGTGAACCCAAACCTAAACTGATACAAATGATGGTCATAACACATGCTTCCACAATACAGCGTCTGGGAAGGCGATTTTTCTATGGTGACCCAAATATCAGCCATGACATAACAATTATATCTTCAACAGACGTTATTACCACTACAACGACAATAACAAGTTAATACGATTATCATTACACAAATAACACTAGTACCTTTCGTGGTTTTACAATAGCCGATTTGGGGCGATATTTTTTTTTTGTTTTTAATTAAGTTCTGCGCAGAAAATGAGGTCAATGGTTTTAATCAGAGATCCTTATTCGTCACGTTTTTATTGTCAGTCTTAATCTTCATTTCAATTTCTCCCGACCTGCCTCTCCAGAAAGCCTTCTTGTATCAAATCGACAACAGCGGAAGTGTCGTTTGTTTCGCGTAACGAGCTCATTTACACGAACATAACCGATCGAAACACCCACTTCCAAATCTAGATATTGTGTCGATCTGCACTGCAGCCAAACGTCGAATGTTTTTTGCCACGCCCTTACAAAAACTGTGAAACAATACACGAGGTGAATTGAGACAATATAAAAGAATTATATGTACCGTGTCCCTTCAGGACGTGGTTGATCATGGTTCTTCAAAGTTTCAATGTAGCTCTTAATAAAGCGCGTCTTCTTCCAATCACGTCTAATTTCTATTCTGCCAACCATTTTAAAAATCTCATTAGATAAGTTATACAATGCTTTTCTCTGGCTCTCTTATTTTCAATATGTCCTGTAAGTATCAAATTTTCCAAGCACTTTTTCCTCATTATGTACCTTGCAACATCTACTGTCTCATCCAGGGACTAAGATTCCATTTTCTCTAAAACTTCGACATTGCTCACAAGTTCAATCTCTGGATTCCTCAGCATCCTTCTGTAGAATCACATTTCTGCTACCTCGAGTCTTTTCTTCGTCTGTGGTGAGATTGCCCAGCATTATCTGCCATTTATAAGGACTATTTTACATAATAATTCAGGAATCATTTACTTTGTTTCAAGCAAAATGTTCCTGTTTCTTAGTACTTTGCTTAAATTTTGAAAGGCATCTTTCGTTATCTCAATGAGCCTTCGGATTTCGGTGACGCAAAAGTTATTAAATAAATAAATTGCAATGCCGACAAGGAAATAACCCCCTCCTAGAATATAGTATAACTTAAGTATAGTTTAGCCTATTCAAGAATAATCTCCGGGCGATTATTGGGATTAGCCTCTTCTTCTTCCCCCACACAGCTATTAGTAAATAGCAAGGTAGACCGAGTTCTATAGCCTTGGATGGCAACTGGTCTACTGCAGAAAGAAATGGCAACCTACTGCAGGAAGAATCTGCCTCATCAGACATGTATTGAAAGATACATGATCGCTTAAGCGTGTATCATGCATGGCACATAACTAACTGACTGACATTTCAGTCGAATCCATTACATTCACTTACGTGCTAATACTCTTGGGAAAGGTATGAATCCTCTTCTTCTACCCTAACCTATGGATAAATAGCAGGAGAGACCGGGTTCTACAGCTTTAGATGGCAAATGGTCTATCGCAGAAAGAAATGGCAAGCTATTGCGGGAAAAAAATCTGCCTTGTCAGTCATGTATTGTAAGATACATGATCGCCTAAACGTGTATCACGCATGGTACATAACTGACTATTTTCTATCTCAGGTATAAAACAGCCTAGGCTAAACTATACCCAGTTTGACATGTTTATACTCTTGGTTACTGTTGGTTCGTAGAATGATTTTATTTAGTGACATATCAAAACGTATATGGGTTATTAATACCGAAATCTAAATATTTTGTACGTAATGCTTTCAACTCCAGATATTTTCTATATAATTTAATACTTTCAGGGTAAATGCATGTTTTATAGTTATATAGTTTGTAGATGGTTTATTGCAAGTGTTATATTTTTGGTATAAACCTACTTTTTTAAGATAGGATATTATGTTTATGGTTTCAGTATTTTTAAATAGTTTTCTCGTGTTGTTTTTCTTGTAGTATTTATGCTTTATAGGAGTTAAGTAAGTACATTCAGTTAAAATGTGTGTCACCGTAAGTGAAACTTGGCATGTTGTACACGTTGATTGATCTTCCATTCTTCAGCTAGTTTCAATGAGGGAAACATGGGTGGCCTAAACAGATGCCCCAATGGCCTGAGTAAGAATTCTTCCCCGAAAAAAACAATAATTTCTATAATTTGGTTAGATCTTGGGAAGTAGGTGTTTATTTTAAGATCTATTGTAGATGATCTATTGTATGCTTTGATATAAATTATTTCTTTAACCTTTAACACACAGCATTATTCACGACTTTCCTTTCCAATGCACTGATTTTAAAGGCTACTCTACTGCACAATATAATTTCAGTTATGTTCATTTTCTGTTGCCATAGCAGGATATGACAACACAAATGCAAAATTGAAACACGCTATCATTCACTTGCAGTAGCAAGATAAAATTTTTGCTTTGCAAATAAAATCACCTTCAGAATATAAAAGGTTAAAGTAGGACATTATAGTGACGGTTTCAGTATTTTCAAACAGTTTTCTCGTGTAGTTTTCTTTGTAGTATTTATGCTTTATAGGGGTTAAGTAAATATATTCAGTTAAAATGTGTTTCACCGTAAGTAAAACTTGCCAGGCTGTACATGTTGGTTGATCTTTCACTCTTCAGCAAGTATGAATGGATGAGGTATGTGTAGCTTATATGCAGCCGGGCCAGTGTTACTTCGTTTTTCTGAACATTTGTCCATTCACCTAGGATCGTATTGGTGGTCCAGCACTTTTACCATTCCTGTTGAATGTAACTACCTATTTTTGATGTAAGGGATCTTGAAATTATTAAAGGTATGTCATTTTTAGCGATATAGTTTTTTATGGTCTAGGTTAGGACCAAGGAAGAACAACACGAACACAAGAGTAGAAATAACGAAGGTATACACTGCGTGCCAAATTATTATCGAGATAACTTTTTTTCTAATATTTCAAACACTGTCCAATCAATTCACACAAAATTTTCACACAATGTTGGCAACACTGTTCTGCGTAATCACTGAAATTTTCGTACTGATCTGCGCAATGTAAACAAACTGGCTCTATATTTGTTATCAGTACGGTGATTTGAGCGTGCCAAATTATTAGAAAGGTTTAGTAAAATTCCCAGAATTGAGCAAGCAAAACGTTTATTAATGTTGAACGTGAATGTTTATGATCAAAAGAAGCTAATAAATAAGATAATCAAACAAATAATAAGATACAAACAAAGGCGCAGTTTTAAACAAATTAATAGGGAATGTGCTTTCCCTGTTTTGAAATTACTTGAAGAAGTCGACGATCCATAGAATTTGTTAATTGTAGGATGTCATCTGCTGTAATGCCGCGAGATATGTCAAGAATTGCTTCCCACAACTCAGCGTTGCTCCTGAATTGTCGTCCGTTGGCGTACAGTGTTCACTTCATGATGCTCCAAAGGTTTTCGATTGGGTTCAAATCCGGAGAATTTGCTGGCCACTTCATTTTTCGAGGTCCATCGAAGCCTAACTGTTTCAAACATTCAGTAGTCTTGTGAGCAGCGTGTGATGGAGCATTATCTTGCATAAAAACAATGGCCCTTCTGAAGGCAGTTCTTTGCCTTTTCATCCACGGTTCAAGATGCTCCTTCATAAATGCTATGTATGCATCAGCAGTCATTTTGACGCTATCTGGTACTCTCCATGGGCCCACTAATGTTTTTTCCAATAATACCACCCCAGATCATTATGCCTCCACCGCCTTCTTGGCGTCTCAAGTGCTGATGGCGATTCTGTCCGTTCATTACCCAGCCTTTGGACCATGTATCTGGCCCATCAAATGTTGCTCGAATTTCGTCTGTGAAGAAAACTTTAGAGAAGTCAATCTTCATATTGTCCTCGGCCCATTTCAATCGATTTTGAATGTGATTTCTCGTCAACGGAGGCTTCGATACAGGTTTAACTGTTGTTGTTATTTCCCTCGGATACCGACACCGAGTACTTTTCGACACAGAAGGATCCCCAATGCGACTGAAAAGCTCTTGACTGGTAAGTTCAGGGTTCTTCCTGGCCTCTCGTTTAAGTCGTGACATGAGACGACGTGAAATAACCTTCAGCTTGCCTTTATATGCCCTTTTGCGTACTTGTGTAGTGTTGGCGGTGAATCTTTCACTGTTTGATGACACTTCCCTATCATTTTAAAAATTTCTAGGGCAGATTTACTTTTTGAGAGTTCTGAGGCAATAGTTTTCTTTTCAGCGCCACTTAAACTGCTTTTATGGCCCATCTTTTCACTAAATTCTTATACTTTTCTAATAATTTGGCACGCTCAAATCACCGTGCTGATAACAAATATGGCGCCAGTTTTTTTACATTTCGCAGATCAGTACGAAAATTTTTGTAATTGCGCAGGTCAGTGTTGTGTCGAAATTTTGTGTGAATTGATTGGACGGTGTTTGAAATATTAGAAAAAATCTCGTTAATAATTTCGCACGCAGTGTATTACACGAAATAATAATACAAGATGTGGAAGGTGTTAGTATGACTGTCAGTCTGGTTTAGAGTGAACTACTATCGGCTCGACTCGATTCGATATTTACTTGCCCCCCACACACACACGAAGGAAAGATGTGGCACAAGGTCGAGTTTTACCTGGGTTTTCCGAGCCCGTAGGCTCGGCCAAAAAATGCCCGTAGAACCCGTATAAAAGGGATCAGGCTGGTCAACCTCCCCGAACGAGACTCTGCCCTTCGGTGGAACCTCGTCCGGGTTCCTCTCTGCTCAGAGGCAGAGAGTTCGACCGTCAAGCCGAGAAGCTCGGCTCGATTCGGTATCTAGCCCCCCACGAGGGTCGCATGTGGCACAAGGCCGAGTTTAACGTGGGTTCCCCTAGCCCGTAGGCTCGGTCAAAAAAATGCCCGTAGAACCCGTATAAAATGGATCGGGTTCGTCAACGTCCCCGAACGAGACTCTGCCCTTCGGCGGAGCCTCGTCCGGATTCCTCTCTGCTCAGAGGCAGAGAGTTCGACCGTCAAGCTGAAACGGCTCGGTTCGATTCGTCCCTCTCTCTTGAGAGGCGTAGTATACATAGTGTTTAAGAAGAGTTCATTCTGTAGTTATAGGTAAGGACCCATGACAATAGTTTTGTAGATCATAAAATGTATTGTTAATTTTACTATAAAAAATGTATTTTTATATTATTCTTAGTGCCGCATTAATTGCCATTTTACTATAGAAATATATTGTTAATCATTTTATTATATACATGTACCGTTGAGTTTTGTTTGGGAGTTCATTATTTTTCCCATAGCTGGGACACCAACAGGTGCTACATGCCCCTGTTCATAGTGAACCTGGAAACAACAAGAAGTGGTTCTACGCTCCTCAAAACAAAAAACAGATGCCTTTCTGCCGATGTAGTTTATTGTCATACCCAGAACGTTAATGCTATCATCAACAAACGTCTCAAACTAGAATTATATACAATGTCCCCTGTCTACTAATTTTATACAATGTCTCCTGTCTACCAATTGGTAATAATGGCTGATATGAACTCACTGAACAGAATACAATCGTCCATGTTTCTAGAAAGAAAGTAATCTTCTTCAGTTAATACTGATCTTGTGTAAAAGTAAACAAAATGTTCTAGAGAATACAAAATTGTTCAAATTTGATCTTCAAAAATGTAATTTATACTTAAATTGTGATCTATGTGATCACATACAAATGAACAGTGGTCATTCAATAATCACTGATTATTTTGACCCAAATCAATAGACATGTGGGAATTAAGCCTAGTAATATATAAAACAAGTAATCGGAATAAAATCGAGGCAAATGCAGAAACATTTTCTTTTTGTAGATCGCATAATCCTCCGTATTCCATAGATCCATCTGTCGACGCAATAGCATCTATCATAGCTACGTGGGAAAATGAGTATATATATTCTAACCTAACCTGTACTATACTTTTAACTCTGCTTAACTATTCTTCTGTTTATATTATTCGGACTATTGTCTTCATCTTTATTGTAATATTCACGACGTTTCGGCCTTGTACGCTCCGGCCTTCTTCATGTGATTTACGCTGAAATTTCGAACCGAATACATTATTTCGTCCACCAGGATAGATTGTTCTAGTTCTACGTGTCATGCTTTTCCCAAGGAAACATGTCTCAATGAATAAAAGCTGGCTGAAGTAATCCAGTGACTTGACTCAAAGAGTTATGAGTTCAATACCTGGCAACAGCAAAGGCGAACAAAAACTTGGAGAGTTGAGTTACTAAAGAGAAATAAGTGAAAATGAGATATACGGAAAAGGCATGGCACGTGGAACTAGAACAATCTTCCCTGATATTTAAACTGTTGTAATTATTTGATTTTACTATGCCTGATTTGAAATTTAAATTTTAGACTCATCTTTTTGATGATAACCATGAATTATGCCTTCTTGTCGTTTATAAAGTGCGTTCCAATAACTTGGACCGATTTTAAATGTGAATTAATTTTAAGCGTCTAAGGAATTTTTTTTCTTTTTCTTTCAGAATTGGCGGACATTTGGGCGATATTATTTTTCACACATAATTGTCATGACTTAAAAAAACATGATCCAGTAGAGAAATAAATAAATCTTCACCATTAACACTAATTTATTTATTGCTGACTTTGATCCGTCTTAATGAAACACCCTTTACTTAGTCCCTTCTTCTCGCTTACCTTCGTTATCTTCTGTAGCAGCTTTTGTAGTTCCGTTTCCGTGTCTTCTATCAACATTGTCATCGGCATTAGGCGTTCGATAATCCACGCCACACTGTTCTGTTAGAGATGTTCAGCCATCTTGATATATTTGGGAAGAATATTAGAATAATCAAGAACCTATATTGGCAACAAATCGTCTGCAAACGGATAGAAAACGAGTTCAGCAGACGCACAAAAATAGAAAAGGGCGTAAGGCAAGAATGTATCTTCTCACCAGACTTGTTCAACCTATACAACGAAGCAGTTCTGATAGAATTAGATGTCTTGTTGGGATTTCTCGTTGGAGACCCCAATCTTAACAACATAAGATAGGCCTAACTATACTATACCTAGTTTTATACGAGATATGAAGCAGCCAAGTTTAAATTTCTTAATTTTTTTTTTTTAAGCGGAAAATAATGTCTGATTTTAGAATAAATATTTTGTGTTCTAATATATATTTTATAATAGTTACGCAAAAATATATTAGACATTCCTAAGGAATTAAAGCAATGTGTTTCTTAATTCTATGTCAATCTATTTCAGTATTGAATGTTATATAGGCTATACTTTGAACATGAAAAAGTAAAGGGTGCATTTACTTTTTTGCATGAGTTTAAGGTTGGTTATAATGCTTTTAACCCGCTGCCAATATTAACAGTGCGTGGAGTAAAGGATCCACTTACGACCGGAGAGTACGGAACTGGTTTCTTAAATATCACAGTGGGAATCCGAGTCTTGTAGTTAAAATTGGTAGAGGACATCCATCGTGTTGAAGTGTTATCGATGCTGCACCTGAGAAATGCCATTTCTTGATTGAATAGGGATTTGTGAAATGGATCCTTTATGGCAAAACTCTCAAAGACTTTCCGAAACCGAAATTTCACCATTGGAATATTACGATCAATGCAAATTTCGGGTGATCCATTTCTTGATCGAATAGGGATTTGTGAAACGGATCCTTTATAACAAAACTCAAAGACTTTCCGAAACCGAAATTTCATCAAAAGAACGTTACTATGACTGCGAAATTCGTGTGATGCATTTCTTGATCGAATAGGGATTTTTGAAACGGATCCTTTATGGCAAAACACTCAAACACTTTCCGAAACCAAAATTTCACCATTAGACTATTACGATAACTGTCTGGTGGTTCACTCGTGGGGTTATCCATTACAGATTTCTGGAATCAAGCCATAACATCACTGCCGATATGCACATTCAGATAAGTGAAATATGACAGTAGGTATACGTTTCACACTACTTAAAACAGGTTCCTAATTACTCACATATCCTGCCCATGGTATTATCAGGAGCCTTCTGTAGAATGACATCTCTGTTGCCTCAAGTATCGCCTTTCTCTCTGAGGAAATTCTAAATTTTAAACAACCTCCTGAGAAAGTGGGACGTTATGAACAAAGAAAACACTGCTGATCTATTCAGTAATATCAATCGTCTTATATGGCAATGGATGCTTGAATTCAACCAAAAAAGTAAATACACCCTTTATTATTTTTCTGCGGTGTGAGCTATATATCATTCAATCTTGAAAAGAAATTGATACAGAATAAATAAAGAGAACCCTTTAATGCGTTAAGAATGAGTCATATATTTTTGCGCAACTGGTAAAATAAGGTTTGGTACGTTTCGGCGTAGCCCATTGGCCTCGATGATTCGGCATGGCTGATTCGGCGTCAGAAAAATAATTGGACTGTTCGGCACAGCCGTTTAGGCGTCAGACTGCTTCGACGTCACTGCCTTTTTGCTGGAGGCATCTCCACTGCCAAAAAAGGGATAAAAGCTTGAAAAACACCCAATTTTCAATATGACTTTTTATTCATTTAGGGAATTAAGGATTCAATTAAAACACTAATGGAATTTGATAAAATATTTGCTTCCATTTTAGAATGAAAGGGCTTAGACGACTGAAAAATATGAAGCTGCACTGAAGGAAATAATATAAAAAATACCTCCAACTACGGTTTTCTTAAATTTAAAAATGCCTCCAAAGACTCCCTTTCTTAAGTATAAAAATGCCTCCAACTATCCTTTTTCTTCATTTGGACGAAGTACTAATTTGACTACTAAACGAGAGAGTGAGTGAGTGAGAGAGAGAGTAAATTTGACTATAACGATGAAGTAGTAATTTGACGCCTAATCGTCGTCTGCCGAAAAATTTCTATGTCGAAACGGCTACGCTAAATCGGCCACACCGAATCGGCCACACCGAATCGGCCACACCGAATCGGCCACACCAAATCGGCCACTCCAAAAGGGTTACGCCGTAATGTCCCATTCCTATTATAATAATATATAGGGCACAAAACAATATTAATCAGCTAGGTTCAATTTTGCTTCATGATAATGCTCAGCTACACTTTGCCAGAATGTCACTGCAAAATCTCACCGACACCGGATACGAGACTATATAGCCCTGATCTCTCGCCGACCGACTACACTTTTTCTAGCATCTTGATAATTTCGAGCTTCACAGAATATGCCTAAGTCTAACCAATGGATTTTTATCTGGTATTATTTCTTACAGCTCAAAACGTTATTTTTGTTTGCCCATGTTTTAGTAGACGACCTGGGTTTTTTTTCAGTGTGTGTGTGTGTGTGTCTTTTTTTTTTTTTTTTTGCCTTGTTTTAAGAATTATGAAACATTTACCGGCCTGAGATAGACTTAATAAAGAAAATATACTCTCCGGTAGGTTTCGAACCTGAGCCCCGTTTGTAGGAAAAACCCACATTCTGATCTGTCCGATCCAGTCGGCCAGAGAGAGCATCACAGCCCTGACGGTAATTGTGCCATGCATCGAATCAATGAACTACAATTTTTTGAACATTTTAAAATAGAAGAATTCTTGTATAAATTACAGCAACTGTCATAAGATAGTAATTGGCACCCTTAATATAGGCAGGCATCCTTTATTTGAGACATGAGCATCATACATTATCTTGGACATGGGTGCATTCATTATCTGGAATATGCAGAGCATTCATTATCTTGAACGTGGGAACCATCCATATTGATATGTGTGGGTTATCTATTATCTGGGACGTGGGGAGCATCGATTATCTACTTTATGAGGCATGTGGAACATTATTTTGGAAGTGGTGTACATCCATAATCTGGGACGTGGGGGACATTCATTAACTTAGAGGGGGCGCATCAATTATCTTCGACGTGGTTTCCATGCATTATCTGAGACGTGCAGAGCATCCATTTATTGGGACGAGGGGACCATCCATTATCTGTTACGTGGGAAGCTTCCATTATCTGAGACGTCGAGGCCATCCATTATCCGGGATGTGAGGATCATAAGAAATAGTTTAACAAAGTAGTGATGCTGTTTGCTCAGACATCCGCCTGAAGCTGTTATGACAATCAATTGGATAAAGTCTTGTTCGCTGAATACAAACAATGGCGGACGAGTTTAATTGTCGTCTCCAAGACTATGGGAATATAAATGACGGAGATCGAAACTGTGCTTGGTAGTATGAAATGGTCGTAAGAACAACGGGGGTGGAGGGTAAACGTGATTTGTAGCATAATAGGAGGGATATATGGTGTGTGGGTACGTGGCTACGGTGTGTGGTCGATACAATTTGGGAGATTAGGCTTCTAAATCTGTTAATTGGAAAAGAAAGAAAAAAGGAAAGAAAAAAAGAAAGAAAGAAAAAAGGAAAGAAAAAAAGAAAGAAAGAAAAGAAAGAAATGAATTTCCAAGGACAAATAAATGAATTACATAAAACAAACATAAAAGAAGAAATGAGGAAAAACGTAGCCAACAACAAGGACAGGCGAAAAGAAAGAAAGAAAGAAAGAAAGAAAGAAAGAAAGAAAGAAAGAAAGAAAGAAAAGGGTAAATCTATGCTTGTGATAAAAGAAAAAGATGAATCTGAAAAAAGCGGAAAGGAAGAAAGAAAGAAAGAAAGAAAGAAAGTAAATGAAAGAAAAAAAGAAAGAAAGTAAGAATGAAAGAAAGAAAGAAAGAAAGAAAGAAAGAAAGAAAGAAAGAAAGAAAAGGGTAAATCTATGCTTGTGATAAAAGAAAAAGATGAATCTGAAAAAAGCGGAAAGGAAGAAAGAAAGAAAGAAAGAAAGTAAATGAAAGAAAAAAAGAAAGAAAGTAAGAATGAAAGAAAGAAAGAAAATGAAAGAAAGAAAGAAAGAAAGAAAGAAAGAAAGAAAAGGGTAAATCTATGCTTGTGATAAAAGAAAAAGATGAATCTGAAAAAAGCGGAAAGAAAGAAAGAAAATGAAAGAAAGAAAGAAAGAAAGAAAAAAAGAAAGAAAATGAAAGAAAGAAGGATAAGGGTAAATCTATGTTTGTGATAAAAGAAAAAGATGAATCCGAAAAAAGCGGAAAGAAAGAAAGAAAGAAAGAAAGTAAGAAAGAAAGTAAATGAAAGAAAAAAAGAAAGAAAGTAAGAATGAAAGAAAGAAAATGAAAGAAAGAAAGAAAATTTAAGAAAGAAGGATAAGCGTAAATCTATGTTTATGATAAAAGAAAAAGATGAATCCGAAAAAAAGCGGAAAGAAAGAAAGAAAGAAAGAAAATGAAAGAAAAAAGAAACAAACAAACAAAGAAAGAAAGAAAAAGAAAATGAAAGAAAGAAGGATAAGGGTAAATCTATGCTTGTGATAAAAGAAAAAAAAAGAATACGAAAAAGCGTAGAAAAAGAAAGAAGAAAACAAACAAAGTTGGAAAACATAGGATGGAAATTGTGACACCGAAATCCGAAGGCGTACTGAAATTCTGGAACTGCAAAATATGCCTCCAAAATTTTAAACACAGTTTTAAAAAAGAGAAACTTTAGGAACAACAAAAAGCTTGCTGAATTGCTCGGTGATATCAATCCCCCTATATGGCAATGAATGTTTGGCTATTACCTTAATGGTGAAGACGATACTTGAGGCAACAGAAATTTCATTCCACAGAAGCTTGCTGACAATTCTATGGACAGGATACACGTGTAATTAGGATGTTTTACAATGTGCAAACAAATAACGCACGTCTACTTAAAATCAGAGAAGGTCAGTCGACATTTATGGCTTACATAATTAATAAAGTGGACTTGGAGAATCTGGCAATGACAAAAGGAAGACAAGGGGAAAATACAATACCCAGTGGATAAAATTAATCCAAAAAGTGACTTGGCCCATAGAAGTGTGAGTTCACATCTGAGGTGAACAAACTACTTGGAGAGTTGAATTATTAAAGTGAATTAACTGATATTGTGATAATAAAAAAAATTGACATGGAATGTGGAACGAGAATCTAGGTTTGGATTCGAAATCCTCATGTATATCTCCTGAAGAAGGTCAGAGCCTTCAACGGTCAAAACGTCGTGAATATGGCAATAAAGATGAAGACCACAGTCCGGTTGATGTAAATAATGTCAGTAGTTTTCTAAAGAGTTTGGGTGAGTGGATAACAGAAAAAAGTCTTTGAGAGATAGGAGTGCGTGTGTATTGTTCGTCATCACGATCTTTTTGTACCGTCTGATTTTAATTTGAATGGTTGTCAAAGTTCTTTGTTATGAATATGGAAAATAGTCTGTAAAATTGTTATAATGGCACTAATAATGAATTGCGTAGCTGTTCGTTTTATTATTTTATTTTTTACAATGATGTGTTAATTCCTGACTTCTTAAAGACATATATGAACATTGTTTTCATTTACAAATGTCAAGTTTGGAACTGTACTTCTGTTATTGATTACTGAGTACTATTACAGATTCCTAAAAAAAAATTAACAAACCAGTAGTACTCATTTATCAATGATGTAAGTAATATCAAACCTAACATTCGTAAATTAAAGCAAAATACAGATAACGATTTAAGAAATCAGATATCGATTTGATGCTGGTTATATATTATTAACACGACCCCTTTCTACAATGATAATAAATCAATTTTTTTCTCTCTGACAACTGAGCAGGTAAGGAAGCTCCACCCACAAAAATTGTTATGGTCCGGTTCCTTGTACCACGGTTATGGTCCAAGGTAGAACCAATAAAGAAGAACTCGAACACGTATATGGAATAACACAGATATATTACAAACAGGAATATATACAGAGAAGTAGAAGTGTTAGTATGAACAATCAGGTTTAGTAGGGAGAACAATGTAGTCTCGACCAGTATCACTATTCCAATGTCTTGTAGTAATTGTCTGAACGCGACTCTGTTTCAGACTGCCTCTGACTCGACTGACTGACTCGCTCTGACTGACTGACAGATTCCTGACGGACCTCACTCCAGACTTCAGACTGAACAGTATTTAGTCACCCCACCATGATGGCATCATGTGGCACAAGGCCGATTTAACGTGGGATCTCCGAGCCCGTGGGATCTCCGAGCCCGTGGGCTCGGCCAAGAATATGCCCTTTGAACCCGTATAAGTGGGTTCAGGGTCGGTTTACCTCTCCGTTTGGGTTCCTACCCACCCGAAGGCAGAGAGTTCAACCGATCAGCCGGTCGCCCGACTTCAGACTGAACTTCCTTCTTCTTCTTGAGGCGCACTATTTATTACGTATGGAATAGTCCATTATGTTATTATTGGTAAGGTCACATAACAAAAATGATTACCTGTTTTTTATAAGTGGCCCAGTTAATTATGATACTGCCCATTCCCTGTCTAGACAGGGTCTATTAGATCCTATTTTTCTCAATTTTAGCTATAACTTTTTTCTTGAATTTTCCCTACTCTTGTTTCCCTGATAGCTTTAATCTCCAACTATTCAAATATAATGTCAATCGACATCTCCAGTTGCTTTGATCTATCCACTATCCTTCTCCTCATCCTTCTCCGCTATTATTACTATTTGCTCTCTCTCCAAATCCTCTGTAACCCCTTGCTTCCCGCCTTGCTAGGGGTGAAATGCTTAAAAAAAGTGAACGTCTATAGATTTTTCCCCATGTACACGATATAACAGGAAAGAACTATGGTAGAAATGTTTATTCTTATATATACATTTCTCTCCATTATGGTCATTATCATTTTACCCGTGATAAAATAACATCGTATTTTACGGACGAAACAGAATAGCTGAATGAAAAAGGAATGACAAGCATGCTTTCTTCTCCGAGAGACTTTCAGGCGACTAAAATATACACAAAGCTATATATATAGTTCTTCTATGAATTGAGCACTCTGAGTCACTGGCGTGTATATTCTAAAATAAATACGTAAAAATTCACCCTCCTCCCTATCGGGAGCTGATAGCTCAGGGGAAAATCTCCGACCGAAAACAGGTCGTTTGGGTTTCCTGGCTTGGGGCAATTGGATGTCTAGCCACACTGATGATATGTGATACAACGAAACAATCTGTTTGTGTATCCCCCCCACACACACATTATATATATATATATATATATATATATATATATAAAGAAAGAACAGTAAGATATATAATGCGGTGTTCTTATAGATATTTTTATTTTTACAAAATAGTGCACAATGTAAATTTACAGAGCATTAATATTATAAATTAATTGATTTTGATTTAAAATATGGTTTTTCCGCTACACAGTTCTAACCATGTTTCTAAAATGGAAGGTCCAAATTTAATTTTGTAATTATCGCTTGGAGATGAAATGGAACTAATGTCTTTAATATAATTACAAAATTAAATTTGTACCTTCCATTTTTGAAACATGGTTAGAACTGTGTAGCGGAAAAACCATATTTTAAATCAATTAATTTATAATATATATATATATATATATATATATATATATATATATATATATATATATATATATATATAAGGGTCTAACACGCATAGAAAAATATAAGCAGAAATTAAGGAGAACGAAAATATATGTAGAATGTATAATATGGGGATATTTCTGTGTTTCTGGAGAAGCTATGTTTAAAATTCAAGTAGGCAGGATTCATCTACTATATTCCAGGTGAGAACATGTTCTACCAATCGGAAACAGCGAGATTAGGATTTTCCCAAATTGAGAAATGCAAGTAGGAGATTTCTATATCTAGGGAATCTGTGGGAATCTGATTTAGCCACAACCCGGGCTGTAGAGGAGCTCGGGCTAAAAAAGCAACATCTTGATTTGGCTTCTGTAAACCGACTGAATGACTGGCCACTCTCGACACAATATGAAGGGAGGTCAGTAAGCGGCGTCACGTGACCCATGTGACTTATTTTCACCATAGGCGATAATCGCTTTCTGTATCCTTTCACATGGTATAAATAAATAGAATATAAATAAATTTTAGTCAGACACTTTTCTCGTAAAGGAAGAATTCTAGTTTATAATATAAATCCACGGTGAAATCGATCGTTGACCCCTTAAAGAGTTATCTGCCCTTTGTTTTTATTTATAAATGTCATACTTGAAACTGTGCTTAAATCATTAATTACTGCTTACAGTGACGAAGTGAAGAAAAAAGACAACATGAGTAATACGCAGTTATGAACAGTATACAGTTTTAAGCTTGACACTTAAAAAAAAAAAGGTAAATTATGGATAAAAAATCCGGGATCGATTTAACACTATAATTATATTATAAAAAGGACCCTCCATCTAAAATGACAGAAAATTAATATTTTATGATTCTTAAAATTGTAGTGGGTAGAGAAAGGGTTAATGAATGGTAACCTACAACAATTATTACCACAAACCTTCTTCTCTATTTTTCCTCAATGGACCACTCAATTTAATTAGTGCAAATTTGAAATTAAATGCTAAAAGTTTATTATGATATAACTCTTTAAGAAGTCAGGGATCAATTTTACTCTGTATTTATATTATAAACATTACCCTCTTCTAAAATGAAAAAGAATTCAATGTGTTTAGATTCTGACAAATGTCGAGAAATGTCCCCAGCCAGAAAATGTATTACTTGTATTTTATAGTGAATCACTTAATTATAATAGTGACCATTCCCTGTATTTATATTATGAAAAGACCCCTTCTTTTAGAATAATAGAAAAAATATCGTTATTTCTTCAATTTGGACAAATGTCGTGGACAGAGAAAATTTTAAAGAAGGTGAATCTCGAAAAATAGTTTTTGTCAAATTCCCTGTTTTTACCTGCGGACAAGTCAATTTAAGATGACCTCAATCAGAAAATGATTTCATTAACCAAAGATGAGAGCAATAATCACAGAATTTCTCAGACATTAACTGAATATTTATCACAGTCGAAAAGTCTGATTTTACAGATTGAATAAGGATTTTCTTCTTGGATACGAATGCGCTATGGATGCCATTAGCAACGTACGCCCAACTTGTATGTGTGTGAGTAAAGTTGTAGCAGAATACCTAACACTGTACGGTCGATGTTTTCCAGCAACTTCTTTCACTCATTGAAATTGCGTCAATTCGGAAATGTATTCAACGAGAAAAACAATGATTTGGATTCTTTCGAAAATTAAACCGGTTAATCATCAAATACAGAAGGCTGGAGGAAAAATAATCAGAAGAATATAAATAAGACGAAATTAAAACTCGACTTTCGCTATTTTATGACGAAATTGAATTTTTTAATATACTATGACGACAAGCATGGTGACTATCACCAGCAGAGTTATATATCTATGCATATATGTATTAAAAAGAAAGAAAGAAGGAAGGAAGGAAGGAAGGAAGGAAGGAAGGAAGGAAGGAAGGAAGGAATGAAGGAAGGAAGGAAGGGTAAACGAAAGAATGTTAAAGGTAAAAAAGACAGCATGGTAAAAGAAGAAAAAAGAATGGTAAGGGAAAGAAAGAAGGAATGACAAATGAAAGAAAGAATAGTAAAAAAAAAAAAAAGAATGAAAGAATAGTAATGGTAAGAAATCAATTCCCAAGAAATTTCTTAAATAGTCTAAAAGATTAATAAAAGGGGAGAAGAAGAAAAATAATGCAAAACACAGGAACAAAAGTAAGGGAGAACGTAAGAAAAACGAATGATAAAGGAAAAAAAGTAAGAACGAAAAAATGAAACAAACTAAGAAACAAAAGAATTCCCAAGAAAAGATTTCGTAAATAGTTTTTAAAAATTAGGAAAAAGAAAGAAAACAATGTAAGAAATAAGGACGTATGAAAGGAAAGAAAATAGACAGAAAGAAAATAAGGAAGAAAGAAAGAATGATACAGAAAAGAAAGAAAGAAAGAAAGAAAGAAAGAAAGAAAGAAAGAAAGAAAGGATTTCCCTAAAAACAGATTTATTAAATAACCTAAAAATTTAACGCAAGGGGAAGAGAAGAAAAACAACGCAAAAAAGAAAGAAAGAAAGAAAGAAAGAAAAAGAATGAGAGACGAAATAAAAAAGAAAGAATGAATGAATGTTACATAAATGGAATGAAGAAAGGAAGAATTTTGCATAAAAGAAATAAAGAAAGAATGATATATAAGCGAAATAAAAAAGGAATAATGATACATAAAAAGTAAATAAATAATGATACATAAAACAAAGAAACAAAGAAAGAAAGAAAGAAAGAAAGAAAGAATGATACATAAAAGATGGAGAGAAAATTAGAACGATACGTAAAATAAAAAAGAATGATCTATAAAAGAAAAAAGAAAGAAATAATGATACATGAAAGAAAGAAAGAAAGAAAGAAAGGATGATACATAAAAGAAAGAAAGAAAGAAAGGATGATACATAAAAGAAAGAAAGAAAGAAAGGATGATACATAAAAGAAAGAAAGAAATAATGATACATAAAAGAAAGAGAGAAAGAAATAATGATACATAAAAGAAAGAAAGATAAAAAGAAAGAAAGAATGATACATAAAAGATAGAGAGAAAATAAGAACGATACGTAAAATAAAAAAGAATGATCTATAAAAGAAAAAAGAAAGAAATAATGATAGATAAAAGAAAGAGAGAATGAAATAATGATACATAAAAGAAAGAAAGAAAGAAAGAAAGAAAGAATGATTTCTAAAAGAAAAAGAAAGAAATAATGATACCTGAAAGAAAGAAAGAAAGAAAGAAAGAAAGAAAGGATGATACATAAAAAAAGAAAGAAAGAAAGAATGATACATAAAAGATGGAGAGAAAATAAGAACGATACGTAAAATAAAGAAAGTATGACCTATAAAAGAAAAAAGAAAGAAATAATGATACATAAAAGAAAGAAAGAAAGAAAGAAAGAAAGAAAGGATGATACATAAAAGAAAGAAAGAAAGAAAGAAAGAATGATACATAAAAGACGGAGAGAAAATAAGAACGATAGGTAAAATAAAGATAGAATGATTTATAAAAGAAAAAGAAAGAAATAATGATATATAAAAGAAAGAAAGAATATACATAGAAGAAAGAAAGAAAGAAAAAAAGAAAGAAAGAATGATACATAAAAGAAAGAAAGAAAGAATGATACATAAAAGAAAGAAAGGATGATACATAAAAGATGGTGAGAAAATAAGAACGATACGTAAAATAAAGAAAGAAAGATTTATTAAAGCAAAAGAATGAAATAATGATACATAAAGGAATGAAAAAATGATACATAAAAGAAAGAAAGAAAGAATGATTTCTAAAAGAAAAAGAAAGAAATAATGATACATGGCAGAAAGAAAGAAAGAAAGTAAGGATGATACATAAAAGAAAGAAAGAAAGAAAGAAAGAAAGAATGATACATAAAAGATGGTGAGAAAATAAGATCGATACGAAATATAAAGAAAGATTTATTAAAGCAAAAGAATGAAATAATGATACAAAAAAGAATGAAATAATGATACATAAAAGAAAGAAAGAAAGAATGAAAGAAAGAAAGAAAGAAAAAAAGAAAGAAAGAATGATACATAACAGATGGAGAGAAAATAAGAACGATACGTTAAATAAAGAAAGAATGATTTATAAAAGAAAAAGAAAGAAATAATGATACTTAAAAGAAAGAAAGAAAGAAAGAAATGATGATACATAAAAAAAGAAAGAAAGAAAGAAAGATACATAAAAGATGGAGAGAAAATAAGAACGATACGTAAAATAAAGAAAGTGTGACCTATAAAAGAAAAAAGAAAGAAATAATGATACATAAAAGAAAGAAAGAAAGAAAGGATGATACATAAAAGAAAGAAAGAAATAATGATACATAAAAGAAAGAGAGAAAGAAATAATGATACATAAAAGAAAGAAAGATAAAAAGAAAGAAAAATGATACATAAAAGATAGAGAGAAAATAAGAACGATACGTAAAATAAAAAAGAATGATCTATAAAAGAAAAAAGAAAGAAATAATGATACATAAAAGAAAGAGAGAAAGAAATAATGATACATAAAAGAAAGAAAGAAAGAATGATTTCTAAAAGAAAAAGAAAGAAATAATGATACCTGAAAGAAAGAAAGGATGATACATAAAAAAAGAAAGAAAGAAAGAAAGAAAGATACATAAAAGAAAGAAAGAAATAATGATACATAAAAGAAAGAGAGAAAGAAATAATGATACATAAAAGAAAGTAGGAAAGAAAGAAAGGATGATACATAAAAAAGAAAGAAAGAAAGAATGATACATAAAAGATGGAGAGAAAATAAGAACGATACGTAAAATAAAGAAAGTATGACCTATAAAAGAAAAAAGAAAGAAATAATGATACATGAAAGAAAGAAAGAAAGGATGATACATAAAAGAAAGAAAGAAAGAAAGAATGATACATAAAAGACGGAGAGAAAATAAGAACGATACGTAAAATAAAGATAGAATGATTTATAAAAGAAAAAGAAAGAAATAATGATATATAAAAGAAAGAAAGAATGATACATAAAAGAAAGAAAGAATGATACAGAAAAGAAAGAAAGAAAGAAAGAATGATACATAAAAGAAAGAAAGGATGATACATAAAAGATGGTGAGAAAATAAGATCGATACGTAAAATAAAGAAAGAATGATTTATAAAAGAAAAAGAAAGAAAGAATGATACATAAAAGAAAGAAAGAATGATACAGAAAAGAAAGAAAGAAAGAAAGAAAGAATGATACAGAAAAGAAAGAAAGAAAGAAAGAAAGAAAGAATGATACAGAAAAGAAAGAAAGAAAGAAAGAAAGAATGATACAGAAAAGAAAGAAAGGATGATACATAAAAGATGGTGAGAAAATAAGAACGATACGTAAAATAAAGAAAGAAAGAGTTATTAAAGCAAAAGAATGAAATAATGATACATAAAGGAATGAAAAAATGATACATAAAAGAAAGAAAGAAAGAAAGAATGATTTCTAAAAGAAAAAGAAAGAAATAATGATACATGGCAGAAAGAAAGAAAGAAAGAAAGGATGATACATAAAAGAAAGAAAGAAAGAAAGAAAGAATGATACATAAAAGATGGTGAGAAAATAAGATCGATACGAAATATAAAGAAAGATTTATTAAAGCAAAAGAATGAAATAATGATACAAAAAAGAATGAAATAATGATACATAAAAGAAAGAAAGAAAGAATGAAAGAAAGAAAGAAAGAAAAAAAGAAAGAAAGAATGATACATAACAGATGGAGAGAAAATAAGAACGATACGTTAAAGAAAGAAATAATGATTTCTAAAAGAAAAACAAAGAAATAATGATACTTAAAAGAAAGAAAGAAAGAAAGAAAGAAAGAAAGAAAGATACATAAAAGATGGAGAGAAAATAAGAACGATACGTAAAATAAAGAAAGAATGATTTATAAAAGAAAAAGAAAGAAAGAATGATACATAAAAGAAAGAGATAATGATACATAAAAGAAAGAAAGAAAGAATGATACATAAAAGAAAGAAAGAAAGAAAGAATGATGCATAAAAGATGGAGAGAAAATAAGAACGATACGTAAAATAAAGATAGAATGATTTATAAAAGAAAAAGAAAGAAATAATGATATATAAAAGAAAGAAAGAATGATACATAAAAGAAAGAGATAATGATACATAAAAGAAAGAAAGAAAGAATGATACATAAAAGAAAGAAAAAAGAAAGAATGATGCATAAAAGATGGAGAGAAAATAAGCACGATACGTAAAATAAAGAAAGAATGATCTATAAAAGAAAAAGAAAGAAATAATGATACATGAAAGAAAGAAAGAAAGGATGATACATAAAAGAAAGAAAGAAAGAAAGAATGATACATAAAAGACGGAGAGAAAATAAGCACGATACGTAAAATAAAGAAAGAATGATTTATAAAAGAAAAAGAAAGAAATAATGATATATAAAAGAAAGAAAGAATGATACATAAAAGAAAGAAAGAATGATACAGAAAAGAAAGAAAGAAAGAAAGAAAGAAAGAAAGAATGATACAGAAAAGAAAGAAAGGATGATACATAAAAGATGGTTAGAAAATAAGAACGATACGTAAAATAAAGAAAGAAAGATTTATTAAAGCAAAAGAATGAAATAATGATACATAAAGGAATGAAAAAATGATACATAAAAGAAAGAAAGAAAGAATGATTTCTAAAAGAAAAAGAAAGAAATAATGATACATGGCAGAAAGAAAGAAAGAAAGAAAGGATGATACATAAAAGAAAGAAAGAAAGAAAGAAAGAATGATACATAAAAGATGGTGAGAAAATAAGATCGATACGAAATATAAAGAAAGATTTATTAAAGCAAAAGAATGAAATAATGATACAAAAAAGAATGAAATAATGATACATAAAAGAAAGAAAGAAAGAATGAAAGAAAGAAAGAAAGAAAAAAAGAAAGAAAGAATGATACATAACAGATGGAGAGAAAATAAGAACGATACGTTAAAGAAAGAAATAATGATTTCTAAAAGAAAAACAAAGAAATAATGATACTTAAAAGAAAGAAAGAAAGAAAGAAAGAAAGAAAGATACATAAAAGATGGAGAGAAAATAAGAACGATACGTAAAATAAAGAAAGAATGATTTATAAAAGAAAAAGAAAGAAAGAATGATACATAAAAGAAAGAGATAATGATACATAAAAAAAAGAAAGAAAGAATGATACATAAAAGAAAGAAAGAAAGAAAGAATGATGCATAAAAGATGGAGAGAAAATAAGAACGATACGTAAAATAAAGATAGAATGATTTATAAAAGAAAAAGAAAGAAATAATGATATATAAAAGAAAGAAAGAATGATACATAAAAGAAAGAAAGAATGATACAGAAAAGAAAGAAAGAAAGAAAGAAAGAATGATACAGAAAAGAACGAAAGGATGATACATAAAAGATGGTGAGAAAATAAGAACGATACGTAAAATAAAGAAAGAAAGATTTATTAAAGCAAAAGAATGAAATAATGATACATAAAGGAATGAAAAAATGATACATAAAAGAAAGAAAGAATGATTTCTAAAAGAAAAAGAAAGAAATAATGATACATGGCAGAAAGAAAGAAAGAAAGAAAGGATGATACATAAAAGAAAGAAAGAAAGAAAGAATGATACATAAAAGATGGTGAGAAAATAAGATCGATACGAAATATAAAGAAAGATTTATTAAAGCAAAAGAATGAAATAATGATACAAAAAAGAATGAAATAATGATACATAAAAGAAAGAAAGAAAGAATGAAAGAAAGAAAGAAAGAAAAAAAGAAAGAAAGAATGATACATAACAGATGGAGAGAAAATAAGAACGATACGTTAAAGAAAGAAATAATGATTTCTAAAAGAAAAACAAAGAAATAATGATACTTAAAAGAAAGAAAGAAAGAAAGAAAGAAAGATACATAAAAGATGGAGAGAAAATAAGAACGATACGTAAAATAAAGAAAGAATGATTTATAAAAGAAAAAGAAAGAAAGAATGATACATAAAAGAAAGAGATAATGATACATAAAAGAAAGAAAGAAAGAATGATACATAAAAGAAAGAAAGAAAGAAAGAATGATGCATAAAAGATGGAGAGAAAATAAGAACGATACGTAAAATAAAGATAGAATGATTTATAAAAGAAAAAGAAAGAAATAATGATATATAAAAGAAAGAAAGAATGATACATAAAAGAAAGAAAGAATGATACAGAAAAGAAAGAAAGAAAGAAAGAAAGAAAGAATGATACAGAAAAGAAAGAAAGGATGATACATAAAAGATGGTGAGAAAATAAGAACGATACGTAAAATAAAGAAAGAAAGATTTATTAAAGCAAAAGAATGAAATAATGATACATAAAGGAATGAAAAAATGATACATAAAAGAAAGAAAGAAAGAATGATTTCTAAAAGAAAAAGAAATAAATAATGATACATGGCAGAAAGAAAGAAAGAAAGAAAGGATGATACATAAAAGAAAGAAAGAAAGAAAGAAAGAAAGAATGATAGATAAAAGATGGTGAGAAAATAAGATCGATACGAAATATAAAGAAAGATTTATTAAAGCAAAAGAATGAAATAATGATACAAAAAAGAATGAAATAATGATACATAAAAGAAAGAAAGAAAGAATGAAAGAAAGAAAGAAAGAAAAAAAGAAAGAAAGAATGATACATAACAGATGGAGAGAAAATAAGAACGATACGTTAAAGAAAGAAATAATGATTTCTAAAAGAAAAACAAAGAAATAATGATACTTAAAAGAAAGAAAGAAAGAAAGAAAGAAAGATACATAAAAGATGGAGAGAAAATAAGAACGATACGTAAAATAAAGAAAGAATGATTTATAAAAGAAAAAGAAAGAAAGAATGATACATAAAAGAAAGAGATAATGATACATAAAAGAAAGAAAGAAAGAATGATACATAAAAGAAAGAAAGAAAGAAAGAATGATGCATAAAAGATGGAGAGAAAATAAGAACGATACGTAAAATAAAGATAGAATGATTTATAAAAGAAAAAGAAAGAAATAATGATATATAAAAGAAAGAAAGAATGATACATAAAAGAAAGAAAGAATGATACAGAAAAGAAAGAAAGAAAGAAAGAAAGAAAGAATGATACAGAAAAGAAAGAAAGGATGATACATAAAAGATGGTGAGAAAATAAGAACGATACGTAAAATAAAGAAAGAAAGATTTATTAAAGCAAAAGAATGAAATAATGATACATAAAGGAATGAAAAAATGATACATAAAAGAAAGAAATAAGAAAGAATGAATGATTTCTAAAAGAAAAAGAAAGAAATAATGATACATGACAGAAAGAAAGAAAGAAAGAAAGAAAGAAAGGATGATACATAAAAGAAAGAAAGAAAGAAAGAATGATACATAAAAGAAAGAAAGAAAGAAAGGATGATACATAAAAGAAAGAAAGAAATAATGATACATAAAAGAAAGAGAGAAAGAAATAATGATACATAAAAGAAAGAAAGATAAAAAGAAAGAAAAATGATACATAAAAGATAGAGAGAAAATAAGAACGATACGTAAAATAAAAAAGAATGATCTATAAAAGAAAAAAGAAAGAAATAATGATACATAAAAGAAAGAGAGAAAGAAATAATGATACATAAAAGAAAGAAAGAAAGAATGATTTCTAAAAGAAAAAGAAAGAAATAATGATACCTGAAAGAAAGAAAGGATGATACATAAAAAAAGAAAGAAAGAAAGAAAGAAAGATACATAAAAGAAAGAAAGAAATAATGATACATAAAGAAAGAGAGAAAGAAATAATGATACATAAAAGAAAGTAGGAAAGAAAGAAAGGATGATACATAAAAAAGAAAGAAAGAAAGAATGATACATAAAAGATGGAGAGAAAATAAGAACGATACGTAAAATAAAGAAAGTATGACCTATAAAAGAAAAAAGAAAGAAATAATGATACATGAAAGAAAGAAAGAAAGGATGATACATAAAAGAAAGAAAGAAAGAAAGAATGATACATAAAAGACGGAGAGAAAATAAGAACGATACGTAAAATAAAGATAGAATGATTTATAAAAGAAAAAGAAAGAAATAATGATATATAAAAGAAAGAAAGAATGATACATAAAAGAAAGAAAGAATGATACAGAAAAGAAAGAAAGAAAGAAAGAAAGAATGATACATAAAAGAAAGAAAGGATGATACATAAAAGATGGTGAGAACATAAGAACGATACGTAAAATAAAGAAAGAAAGATTTATTAAAGCAAAAGAATGAAATAATGATACATAAAGGAATGAAAAAATGATACATAAAAGAAAGAAAGAAAGAAAGAATGATTTCTAAAAGAAAAAGAAAGAAATAATGATACATGACGGAAAGAAAGAAAGAAAGAAAGAAAGAAAGGATGATACATAAAAGAAAGAAAGAAAGAAAGAAAGAAAGAAAGAAAGAATGATACATAAAAGATGGTGAGAAAATAAGATCGATACGTAAAATAAAGAAAGAATGATTTATAAAAGAAAAAGAAAGAAAGAATGATACATAAAAGAAAGAGATAATGATACATAAAAGAAAGAAAGAAAGAATGATACATAAAAGAAAGAAAGAAAGAAAGAATGATGCATAAAAGATGGAGAGAAAATAAGCACGATACGTAAAATAAAGAAAGAATGATCTATAAAAGAAAAAGAAAGAAAGAATGATACATAAAAGAAAGAAAGAATGATACATAAAAGAAAGAAAGAATGATACAGAAAAGAAAGAAAGAAAGAAAGAAAGAAAGAATGATACAGAAAAGAAAGAAAGGATGATACATAAAAGATGGTGAGAAAATAAGAACGATACGTAAAATAAAGAAAGAAAGATTTATTAAAGCAAAAGAATGAAATAATGATACATAAAGGAATGAAAAAATGATACATAAAAGAAAGAAAGAAAGAATGATTTCTAAAAGAAAAAGAAAGAAATAATGATACATGGCAGAAAGAAAGAAAGAAAGAAAGGATGATACATAAAAGAAAGAAAGAAAGAAAGAAAGAATGATACATAAAAGATGGTGAGAAAATAAGATCGATACGAAATATAAAGAAAGATTTATTAAAGCAAAAGAATGAAATAATGATACAAAAAAGAAAGAAATAATGATACTTAAAAGAAAGAAAGAAAGAAAGAAAGAAAGATACATAAAAAAAGAAAGAAAGAAAGAAAGATACATAAAAGATGGAGAGAAAATAAGAAGGATACGTAAAATAAAGTAAGAATGGTCAATAAAATAAAAAAAGAAAGAAATAATGATACTTAAAAGAAAGAAAGAAAGAAAGAAATGATGATACATAAAAAAAAGAAGAAAGAAAGAATGATACATAACAGATGGAGAGAAAATAAGAACGATACGTTAAAGAAAGAAATAATGATTTCTAAAAGAAAAACAAAGAAATAATGATACTTAAAAGAAAGAAAGAAAGAAAGAAAGAAAGATACATAAAAGATGGTGAGAAAATAAGAACGATACGTAAAATAAAGAAAGAATGATTTATAAAAGAAAAAGAAAGAAAGAATGATACATAAAAGAAAGAGATAATGATACATAAAAGAAAGAAAGAAAGAATGATACATAAAAGAAAGAAAGAAAGAAAGAAAGAATGATGCATAAAAGATGGAGAGAAAATAAGAACGATACGTAAAATAAAGATAGAATGATTTATAAAAGAAAAAGAAAGAAATAATGATACATAAAAGAAAGAGATAATGATACATAAAAGAAAGAAAGAATGATACATAAAAGAAAGAAAGAATGATACATAAAAGATGGTGAGAACATAAGAACGATACGTAAAATAAAGAAAGAAAGATTTATTAAAGCAAAAGAATGAAATAATGATACATAAAGGAATGAAAAAATGATACATAAAAGAAAGAAAGAAAGAAAGAATGATTTCTAAAAGAAAAAGAAAGAAATAATGATACATGACAGAAAGAAAGAAAGAAAGAAAGAAAGAAAGAAAGAAAGAAAGAAAGGATGATACATAAAAGAAAGAAAGAAAGAAAGAATGATACATAAAAGAAAGAAAGAAAGAAAGGATGATACATAAAAGAAAGAAAGAAATAATGATACATAAAAGAAAGAGAGAAAGAAATAATGATACATAAAAGAAAGAAAGATAAAAAGAAAGAAAGAATGATACATAAAAGATAGAGAGAAAATAAGAACGATACGTAAAATAAAAAAGAATGATCTATAAAAGAAAAAAGAAAGAAATAATGATACATAAAAGAAAGAGAGAAAGAAATAATGATACATAAAAGAAAGAAAGAAAGAATGATTTCTAAAAGAAAAAGAAAGAAATAATGATACATGACAGAAAGAAAGGATGATACATAAAAAATGAAAGAAAGAAAGAATGATACATAAAAGAAAGAAAGAAATAATGATACATAAAAGAAAGAAAGAAAGAATGATTTCTAAAAGAAAAAGAAAGAAATAATGATACATGACAGAAAGAAAGGATGATACATAAAAAATGAAAGAAAGAAAGAATGATACATAAAAGAAAGAAAGAAATAATGATACATAAAAGAAAGAGATAATGATACATAAAAGAAAGAAAGAAAGAAAGAAAGAAAGAATGATACATAAAAGAAAGAAAGAAAGAAAGAATGATACATAAAAGATGGAGAGAAAATAAGAACGATACGTAAAATAAAAAAGAATGATCTATAAAAGAAAAAAGAAAGAAATAATGATACATAAAAGAAAGAGAGAAAGAAATAATAATACATAAAAGAAAGAAAGAAAGAATGATTTCTAAAAGAAAAAGAAAGAAATAATGATACCTGAAAGAAAGAAAGGATGATACATAAAAAAAGAAAGAAAGAAAGAAAGAAAGAATGATACATAAAAGAAAGAAAGAAATAATGATACATAAAAGAAAGAGATAATGATACATAAAAGAAAGAAAGAAAGAATGATACATAAAAGATAAAAAGAAAGAAAGAATGATACATAAAAGATGGAGAGAAAATAAGAACGATACGTAAAATAAAGAAAGAATGATCTATAAAAGAAAAAAGAAAGAAATAATGATACATAAAAGAAAGAAGAAAGAAAGAAATAATGATACATAAAAGAAAGAAGAAAGAAAGAAATAATGATACATAAAAGAAAGAAAGTGGGACGTTGACGAATTGTAGACATAAAGTGTATCCTTTTCACCTATGATTTTCAATGTCTAGCATAGTGAAGTATTGATATTACATAACATTTCAAACCACTTCCCCCGGTTTGTAACGAACATTTCCTGTTTCGTAATTCTTTGCTTAGTTTTTAGAATGCATCTTTCCCTATTCCAATAGACCTTCGTATTTCAATGTCACATTTGCTGCCGCCAGTTAAAATATTTCTTCCATATTTAAAATTCTGTCCTTGCTTTATTTTGAGATCTCCATTTTCATAGTTCACACCTTGTGGTGTTCTCCTTGCTGACGGAGGTATATTCTGATTTCTTACACTTGAAAGGCATCCTCAAAAGAAGGCGGCATACATCAGATTTTACGGCCATGTTAATAGAGGCATTAAGATCTTTTTTATTATCTCGGTAGAGTACTTATTTAAATACTTCAATACTACTTAACACTGATATTATCTCCGCAGGTGATCTAGCTATCACTGCAGACATCAATAACAATGCCACATCTCTCCTACATAATCTACAAAATGCTGCTAACGGTGTTGGACTCTGTGTCAATGCCTTTAAAACTGAATTCATTAACTTCAATCATCAAGGCTCAATGCAAACTGTCTTAGAGGAATCGATAAAAACTGTCGAATCTTTTACATACGTAGGAAGCGAAATAAATTCTACTGAAAATGATATGAATATTCACACAGCTAAAGCCTGTGCTGGCTCGAATGAAATAGATGTAATCTGATCGACTAGATAACCTCAAGTAGAACTTCTTTTGCGCCGCTGTAAATGCGGTTTTAATGTATGCCAATGCTCGGGCATTGAATAAAACTCTTGAGTCTAAGCTTGATGGAAACTACACTCGGATGCTGGGAGTTATATTTAACACTAGCAGCATGGCCCAACGTTACCCGTGCTTGATTAAAAAATCGTACGACTCATGCACCAATCGCTATCACTTGACTTAAAATATTTTCCCCTTCCTTGCCTTTAAAGGAGTGCCCTTTGCTGTGCTGATGTTGCTACATGCCTTACTTCTTGCCTATTTCACACTGTGAATTCTTTCTAAGCTCAATACTAAAAAAAAAGAACTAAACAAAATGAACGCAAAACGATCAGCTTTAAAAAAAACACTCGTAACTGGAAAAACCGAATGAAAAAAGAATGTCAACAACAAATACTTTTTCACACCCAACACACACAGTTCTGCGGAATCAGAATCAACGTTGAGGTTAAGCAAGCGAATGAGCCAATTGATGTAAAGCGCCATGCAGATTTTCATTTTTCCCACTTGTGACGAATGCAGCTAGCGATTTTTTTGCATGCTAGCATGCTAGTTAACATTCGTGTCAGTCATCTGTTGGCTCTCACGCTGGCCAATAGAATCTTCCTGCCTATTCGTGGCAGCTAGCTATAGGCTCTCACTCTGGTCAGTACAAAATGGCCGCAAACTACAAGAAAACTGTCGTAGAAGCATGAAAAAATCGATTATTTCCACTATCGATGGGAATTGGGAAATGCAAAGTCAGTCATGGCCTTCCCGCTAACTTGGAGCATGTGCATGTAAATTTTGGTGCAAATCCGTCGGAAATTGCGGCCGTGCATTCGTTACACACGCACACACACACACATCCTGCCTTTTATAGATAGAGATATGTTGAAGACAACATCCAACTAAATCGCAGCTGTATGAACTCATCCCTGACATTTTAACAATCTTATGTGAAAGCAGAATGAACTTTACGGGGGACTGTTGGCGTGCAAAATAACAACTTGCGAGTAATCTACTGCTCTAGACACCAAGCCATGACACAAGACCTGTTGGTCGCCCAGCAATCACCTACATTGACCAAATATGTCATGACAGAGGATGCCAATCTAATGTTCTTCCGATCTTGACGCAGAACCATGATGGTTGGCCCGAGAGAATCAGGACTGTCCGAGCTGGCGCGACCCGATAAAATAAATAACTAACATTAGGTATTGTATCAAGTAGAATGATACAGAGAGAAGAATGAGTACTTAATATATTTATTCAGTACCAGTATCCGGTGCTAACGGATAGATATTAAAAAAAAAACACATAACAATAAGTTACAAAACAATTAACAAGACAACTTACAAGGAATAGAGGAGGGTCAAATGCTGTATAGCCAACGAAGATCAATCTGAATATTAATCATCTTAGTATCAACTTATTAATCAATTTGTTAATCAACTTATTAATCAACTGTTGAAGTCCTTAATCGTAGACCATGTAAAGTCATGAGCCAGGCCATCTGCTAGAGTGCTGAAGGGATGCTAGCTATTATATAACATGTATTTATATCAGTCTTTCATTCATTTTTTTAATTGTTTAGAATATAGATATTGCATTTCTTTCCTTATATGAATTATGACAATACAGCGAAAAATGTTCAAATCCAGTTGTCGACACAATTTAGATACGAACAAGATGGATACTTTAGTCAACAAACGTTACGATACCTATATGTCAAACGATTTAGTATACTGAACATTAGATTATCAGAAACTGCGAAACATTGCACTTCTTTTTAAAGACTGGGGACGTCAGTAATTATGGCTCGTCAATGCGTCTGTTTCCTTGTTATCAGCGAATTATACTGACTTATTGGGGAAGGTATTGGAATGGTTTCAAGTTGCCTTAGCCACGGTTTTGAATTCAGTAATAATATCAGAAAGAGGTGGCTGAATTTCCTGGGACAAATGAGGAAGTAAGGCCTGGAGAATCTGATACTCACGGGTCGAATAGAGGGAAAGAGAGACAAAGGAAAACATCGCATGACATACCTAAAGGCCTTAAGCAAATGGATGACAGAACGTGGTCTGGGGGGAGGTAGCAGAGGGAAGGAACTTGTTGAGAGCTGCAAGGGATAAAGGGAGGTGGAAAGCCATCCTCGCCTACATCCTGAAAGGACACGCTACATAAAAAGAAAGATTGCCTTTCCCCAATACTAGCTACCGGTCAAGATAACCAAGTGTAGGTAGCTATTTAACGTATATCGCATGGAGGATGCAATGAATTCATTCTTTTCTCATTAGCATTTTCAGGAAGTGGACGCAAGAGACTAGACTGGAACTTGAAACCGGTTCACCAATTCCACGTTGACTGCCAATAATTTTCGCCTATAACACAATACAAAAGCAAACTAATTCTAGCCTGATGACTTTTAATTGCGTGCGCCAAGGAAGCCATAGGATGATTGCATTTAAAGATGTTTAAATCTAAACGTAAAATTCAGGAGACGGCTAAGCTGGGAGATAGTTTTCCGTTTTAGATTTTACTTGTTAACTGAATGCAGAATTAAACCATAACTTGCTGACATTTAGTTCCCATAAGCAATACGAAAACCTGTTTTAAAATAACCAAATTTAATCAATACAAGTTACAAGTGTCACTCAAGTGTGATAGTTATTGTTAAAATGGTTATGGTGAATATCTGGAAAGCGTTCTGACAGAGGACGGCAAATGCGACACTGAGATTCGTAGACGTATTGGGATGGCCAAGGACGCATTCCAAAAGCTGAGCAGAGTATTGTGAGAGTGTAGGATTTCTTAGGGAATGAAGAAAAATGAATACTGATCAGTTACGTGACATCTGTCCCTTCTTTACGGTAGCGAATGTCGGACGATTTCTTCAAAGATGAAGAACAGACTCGAAGCGACGGAGATGTGGTTCTACATAAGGATACCAAGGATATCATAAACCGAGCGTGTGAGCAACGATGAGATCATAGAGAGTTTGCAAACAAGAAGGCGGCTTATACTTAGCATCAGGAAGAGGTAGCTGAAGTTCCTGGGACATATAAGGAAGAAAGAGGGCCTGAAGAATCTGATACTCACGGGCCGAAAAGAGGGAAAGCGAGACAAGGAAAAACATCACATGACATACCTAACGGCCTTAACAAAATGTATGACAGAACATAGTCTGTCTATATTTCTGAGATGAGGTATTATGTACAGTATTTACATTAGTCGGACTATTGTCCTCATCTTTGTCGCCATATTTGTCACAATGTTTCGGCCGTTGTACGCTCCGGCCTTCTTCAGGTGGTTGGAATTTCGATACAGTTCACAATGGAGAAAGAGAGTAACAACTCACTCCCATTCCTGGATGTACTAATATCTCGAACAGAGCATGGGTTCAAGACATCCGTATACCGTAAACCGACATTCACCGGACAGTACCTCAATTTCAACTCCCACCATCCATACAGCGTAAAGAAAGGGACCGTCCGTTGCTTACAACACCGAGCAAAAGTCATAAGTGGCGACCCAGAGACGTTAGATAAAGAATTGGTCAGTATAAGTAGTACCCTACAACGTAACAACTACCCTGGTTACATGGCAGCAGCCCCAAAAGAACTGGGATAGGCGGGTACAAGAGGAGGAGGAGGACAAGAACACTCAGAAAACAGTCTGCCTGCCTTATGTGAAGGGGTTATCAGAGAAAATACAAAAAATCTGCGGTCCATATAACATCAGGACAACCTTCAAAAGCTTGACGACACTTCGCAGATATCTCTCCCGAGTAAGACCTTCCCTTAGAGGAGAACATGACTAAAGACTGTGTGTACGCTATCCCGTGCAGCTGCGGAAAGGAATATAAAGGAGGGACAGGCCGCCCCCTGAAGGTAAGGCTACAAGAACACCAGAAAGCTGTAACGCGAGGGGAAGTAGAAAAATCAGGCGTGGCTGACCACATATGGAGAGAGAAGGGAGATCCCCGTCCCCTGTGGGATCATGTTGAGATCATCGACAGGGAACACCATTGGAAAATTCGTAAACTTAAGGAATCAGCACATATGCTAGGCCACAAAAATCTCCTGAGCCGACCAAGCATAGAAATAAATACAATATGGGAACCAGTAATAAGGAGTGTCAGAGAAAAGCAATGATAACAAAGTTGCAATATGAGCTCTGGTAAAAACATGTAATGATAACAGCAAAATTGCAATATGAGCACTGGTAAAAAATGGTGGCTGAAAACATTAGGTTTACAATACCCAGAAATTCATACCCAGATGTCCTCAAGGCACAGTGGATAAAAGCGTTGGTTAGATCCAGTGACAGGAGTGTGAGTTCAATACCTGGTTAAGGCAGTGGAGAACTTTCAGAGGGAAAATTAGCAGGAGATAACTGATAACTGACATCAAACATTGCACGTGGAACTAGAACAGTCTACCCCAGTGATCGAAATAAAGGGTTCAATTCGACCTGAAGAAGGTCGGAGCGTACAACGGCCGAAACGTTGTGACAAATATGGCGACAAAGATGAGGACAATAGTCCGACTAATGTAAATACTATACAGAACATAGTCTGTGGATGGCAGCAGACGGAAGGAACTTGTTGAGAGCTGCAAAGGATAGATGAGGCGTGGAGAGCCATGATCGTCTACGTCTTGAAAGGTCGCAACACATAGAAAGAAAATAATGCGGGATTGTGATATGAATAAAAGAGATGGTGATGATCATGAGGAAAAAAGAGGATAGACAACGATTGTCCTTTGACTTGAAGAGGGAAAATTTATCCTGTTCAAATACGCAAACAGAGAACTTCTTGGGTAACAAGTGGAAGTTTCTTATATATTTTTTTTTTTAATTAATTCACTCTAAATAAGGCGAGAATGGCACTAAGACGCAAAAGCGCTACTGGGATTGAAAGAGAATGAAAACACTTTAGAAGGAACCGGAAACCCAATCTTAAACAAGAAACAAGGAATATCATCTACTCTTGTTCAAAAGATCGGAGAGGAATTTGAAGTGGACATTAGATGAACCTATTTACTACGTTAGAAGTATGTAGTTGAAGTAGACATTGGAAAAAAAACAAGAAACAAAACCCTAAAAAGGAAACAAGAAATAAATCTCTACTCATGTTCGCGGAGGAGTGTGAACCGGACTTTATTTTAAAAATGGGTGGAAATGAGGGTGATTCGACTCCGTGGAAGTGGCTTATGGCAACTATCGAAAGAAAAGAGGAAAATGTAAAAAAAAAAAAAAAACAGAGAAAAAGTGAAAGAGTGATCATAAGGAGAAAAAAAATTTAAAAAACCGAGAAAAGGACAAATGATCACAAAACATACGCACATTCACGCAGACAGGCGTACGCACGTGAACGCACATCCGCATAGACGGGTGCATGGCCGCGCGCGCACAAACGCACACACGAACGCAAATATACGGAGAAACTTACACCAATAATAAGTGTATAAAAAAGAAAAAATCGAAAAATATAAGCAGTAAATTGCTGATACCCCCTGAAGAGTGGACAGACAGCTCCGGCTACAAAACTCTGGAGTCGTGATGCTGAAGTTAATGTCAGTCAGCTAAATATTACTGCCTTCCATCAGCATGACTGATTATGACCCTCAGAAAAGTGACTCCTTTCGCCTTCTTGCCTTCTCAGCTAACATTCTCGGCTGACATGAGTTGGAAAGACAATATTGTATCCACTGCTAGGTCAAGCTGCTAAGAAAGTTGGTACGCTGTGTCGTCTACTCTGTTGTCCTTGCTTAGGATATTGCTGCCAGATATGGTCCGGTGCTACTGCTATTTACCTTGAGCTCCTAGATAAACTCCAAAGAAGAATCAGCAATATTATCAGTCTTGATTGGCGGGTCGGCGTCAGTCACTTGCCCACTGCCGGAAAATTGCCTCCCTGTGCCTTTTCTATCGATACTCTCATAGTAATTGTTCGGTTGAGCTCTTCGCTATTGTATCTAGACTTTATGATTTTAAGCGCACTACTAGCGACGAAGTTATATCACTTAACCATAAATTCTATGCTAACAGTTTCTTTTCTCGCATTTTTCGCTTGTGGAACTTCCGTCCGGCTCCATGGTTTCAAGTCAACTTTAAACTTCAAAAATTTAAATGCAATCGCTCCTGTCATTTACTCGCCAACCATAACGAGAATGACCACAATAAGAAATGCTACTCTGATCAAAGGAGAAAATAATTTACTACTACGTAAATGTCGAGAGAGTGCTTTAATCGCAAGGTCATCTACAGGCTCTAATAACATTTCACCGTGCCTGATAATATCACAGTGTGGAATCCCTACTTTAGGTGATGGAAAGAAAAAGACTAAATGAATTCGGCTAGATAAAAAAAGAAATTCTAAAGTTCCCAGCACCCTTCTGACGGGCGCATGTGTAGTCATACCAACATAATTAATTTAGTCCGTTGAAGTCCTAAAGGACGAACCGTGTTACAAGTAATTTTTTCCCCTTTGTCATACAATTTTGCTCATACATATATATATATATATATATATATATATACATTGGGTTGGTGCAAAAATAATGTCGTTTTCTCACATAGTAACATATGTGAGAAAACGACATTATTTTTGCACCAACCTAATATATATATATATATATAGTCATATTGTTTTTATATAATAAAATAAATTTTCAAATCCAGCCTGTAGGTACAATTAAGATAGATACAAGATATACATCTAGTTGCTCCATTCGATCACTTGGATTCGTTCCGTTCCTCTTTTCAAATTTTGCTTTCAGGTAAGAGCCGAATCAATCAAGCAAACGAACAAGAAGTTTCTGGAAAGTGCTTTCTCTGTCGACGTTAATACGATAAGCTAATTGAAACATGGACATCAAAGTGGCGCGGGGCAACTGATTGTCTTGTCAAGCAGAGATGATCTTGAGGAAAACAGCATCAAATCAATACTGCTTTAGGACATGGTACGCTGTGTGCCGTTTCTCCATCGTCATACTGTCTCCGAACTCTCTATACCGACCGCATACCCCGAGTAAACAAGTGGAAACTCGCGCCTGGCTGAAGTACTTGGTAAGGAGCGGGATAAGAACGCGTTTTCTGAAGGGACTGAAGCAAAATTTTCATATATGCTTAAACCAAGATCTGTCCATGCGAAAATTATTAATTCTCTTATAGCTTCCCCAAAATTATTTCACATCTTTCTTTCGTACGCTCGCCCCAATCTATCTATCTATCTTCTATCTATCTATTCGCACTCATATTATCAGTAAAATTATTCCAATATATATATATATATATATATATATATATAACTTTTCCAGCAGAGAGCCAGTGGCTGGAGCAGCGGAATATTGTAGAGCTCCAACTCCCAGAAGTAAACAACATTTCTTCTTGTCTGTCTTGGAGACTAACATTTAAATACAGATTTGTACGTAGGTTTGAATTCCTGCTTATCCTTATTCCTCTGAACGTTATATATATATATATATATATATATATATATATATATATATATATATATATATATATATATATATATATATATATATATATATATTATTTTGCGGGGAGAGGGGAGAATAAGAAATAATGTCGAATTAAAACTACCTTTTCTGATATATATATATATATATATATATATATATATATATATATATATATATATATATATACTAGCTTAAAAGACGACTTTAAGCTATCTCTTTCGGAGGGCTCTTAATTGGGCCTTCGGCATGTTCAAGAGTTTGAGTGTCAGGAGTTTGAGAGTCAGGAGTTTGAGAGCATATCCTCGGCATTGGAAACTCTCCTGGCTGCCATTTGATCTGATTTTTTTATTTGCACACGTCTTTCTTTTCCTCGCTGCAGCCTTGGCACTTTTGATTGCAATCTGGTCTTCTGTTGGCGGGGATTTCTTTTTGCGAGTCATACTGCTGCCGTAGGCGATAGGCGGTAATAAACTACAGAATAACTCAAAATTGATCACTGCATTTAAGTATTGCATTAAAATTTAAGCTTAACTTTTAAACGTTCCACAATACTTCTTCTGTCCCGACTTATTTTAAAGACAATTTGATGTACGTAGGTCTTTACTTTCTGTACAAACAATTATTTTTATTTCGTGGTTGACTTTCGCTGGATTTAGGAATTAATTTTGATTATTACCAAATTTATTTCCAAGTTGTTATCACACAAAAAATTCGACGCAAAAAAAAAATCTCAGTATTGTAATATTGGGAATACACAATTTTAGTATTGCAGATCCAGATCCGCTCTGGAATGTTTTTTAATTTGCCCACGGAATCGGCCTGATTCCAATATGGTATGATACGTTGTCCTACGGCCTATAGGAGTAACACTCCGACATTCCCATTTATTATATACAAGAAGATGAACTGTTGAAAGTTAGATTTGTGTCCCTTTAATTAAAAAGCGTGGAACAGTGACACATAGATATTCGCATTAATTATATAAAAGAAAATGAGCTCTTGAGAGTTGTGTCCCTTTAATTGAAAAAGTGTGACACAATTACAAACTGACATTCGTATTTGTTACTTAGATATTTATGTGCGTGTGTATGTGTAAATCATTGGATATTTATTTTAATTGAACAAAAATAACGTTGAAAATTATATAATATATACATATATATATTTTTTATTTTTCAGACATTTTTATGTTTATACATTCTTTTTATAGATAAAAATATTTAAGTAAATGCTCTGTTTATAATAAACTTCGACCATACTAACCGAACGTTGAAGTTATTATAAACAGAGCATTTACTTAAAATTTTAAGTTTTAAATAAGAATTTGCCAAGTTTTAACAGCCGACGACCGGAGAACTCATTACGCACTCCACCAAAATTTTGTGATAATTAAGCGTGCAAGAAAACCAGCAGACGCGTACCTAGACAAACCCCTTGCCGTAATATGCCCATGTAACTTAAGCATTAATTCCGTGTAGTGGTCTTTGCAATTCGAGACAGATAAACACGTTAGGTAACATGTGCTGAAATATTTTGGCAGGGGTGCACAATATTTATACAACAATAAAACAGACATAATAAAAGAACGTTCATAACAAAACAGAAGGATCAAATATATATATATATATATATATATATATATATATATATATAGTGTCATCCACAGACAGACTGTTCGCTGTATCACAGCTCAGCAGTGTGGCTAGACGTCCCGTTGCTTCTAGCTAGGAACGAAATCCGACCGAATTGGCGTCAGTCGCGGGAATTCTACCCCTAAGCCGTTGGCGCACGGCAAGGATGAAGGTAAATTTAAGCGTATTTATTTTTAGATAAATATAAAGTGAATGAGAGAACTCGATTCGATTTACCGAACAGTAATGCATTATTAGCCGTAATAGTCACTGTTTACAAACCCACACGTCCTCCCCAGAGAGCTCAACCGAGATAAATTTTTCAAGGGGATATGTTGTCATCCCCGGATAGACTTTTTCGCTGTATCACAGCTCATCAGTGTGGCTCACTGAATACATTATGTCTGCTAATTTTTAACAAAATCCGTTCATACTCACGAATAATCTTTCGTGTATTGATGTTAAAGGGTGAGAGAAATGTGCTATAGCTATTTAAATTTACTTTATTTTCATTTACCAACTACTTTCGATCTTCTTCCAAGATCATCTTCAGGGGATGCAATTAAGACAAAACTATATGTTGTTCATTAGTACAACCATTCGTACAAAGTTGTGCGTTGTTATCCATTACCGTAATTTTTCATTATGTTTTTAGATGCAAAACGGTTTACAATGTGCTAAGCGTTCATTAGAAGGTGAAAAAATCATCCATTATTGAATGTTATAATGTCATAATATATAACAATGCACAACTTTGTATAAATAGTTGTACTAATGAACAACATATAGTTTTGTATTTTGTATTAATTGCACCCTCTGAAGATGATCTTGGAAGAAGATCGAAAGTACACGGAAGTTTATTCGTGAGTATAAACGGATTTTGTTAAAAATTAGCAGACAAAAACAACTAACCCGGTTAATAGGTCCTCTCTCCTCAGAGCAAAAAGTAGAGGACAAAAAATATGTGCAAAGTAACTAAAAATATACAACCCCAGACTAATGTTATATACAAATGTAACGGCAGAGAGCTATGACAAAAAGATTTATTCTCCCAATTATTTCCCCATTATGAGTATTATTAGACCCGTGATATAATGAGACCATCATTAACGAACAGAACAGAATGGCTGAAATGAATGACAAACATGCTTTGTTCTCAGAGATATTTTTATACCACTAAGATATACACAAGACTATATATACATATATACACATGCCCCGCACAGAGAATAATATATTACATATATCTACACAGAAAAGCAGAGTGTAAGGAGAAACAAAACAGAAAGAGCTTTAGATATAAAATGGAGATATTTCTGTATCGAACGAAAAACAGCGAGATTTTGGTTTTCCCAAATTGTGGACTGCGAACTGGAGTTTCTTTTTATATCTGTTAAGCTGTTCCAGAGACAGATTTTGCCCCTGTCCGGGCCATGGTTTCGCATTCCCTGCTCTATAGGAAGATTTATATTACATAACAGTTCAGTTCTCTTTTCTTTGTTTCTAACGATGTGTTTCTTAATACTTTGCTTAGATTTTCGAAGGCATCTTTCGCCAGCCTAATGCGCTTTCGGATTTCAGTGTCGTATTTTCCGTCCCCTGTTATAACACTTCCTAAATCTTTAAATTGTTTTACTTGTTTGATTTGCTATCTCCAATTTGTAATTTGCAAGTTGGGCTCTTCCATTTTGCTAACAACCATGCCGTCCGTCTCGCAAATGATGTTTAGTCCTTCACTACTTTCTGTAGGAGTTAGTGATATGAAAAGAAAAGAAAATTTTTAATATATTTTACAACACCACCAATTATAAATTTGATTTGGTAAAAAAATGAATAACATTGTAAATCTAAAATTCTAATGTTTGAAAGTGCAAAATAATCTTTCATTAGTAAGTATATCTTCACTTCAAGACGTGAGCAAAACATGACTCTCCATAATTTACTATCTTTTGTATCTTTCACAATGTTATGTTTCTCTGTAATTTCGGTTCTCTTATGTAACATCCATTTACATAAGGATGTTAGATAAATTACTCAGGTTTTTGTAACGAGCATGCGTGGAAACGTCCTCGAACTGCGTGTGTGTGTTGTCGCCGGGCACACCTTGGAGTACCATAATGGACTCGACCGAGAACTATAAGAAGAAGATGCGCGAGTCGTTTGGTGTCTTTTCTTGGGCGACAAAAGCCGTTGCGGTCGGTCGGTCGGTCGGTCGTCCGTCGGCAGCAGTCTTGGGTGCCGTTTTGCTCGTTGGCTGTCGTAAATTGTTGTGTCGCAAGTAGGCGTTCGTTTTGGTGTCGCATTCGTTTCTGGTTCGCAAGAAGGCGTTCGTTGTTGTGTAGCAAGTAAGCGTTCATTTTTGTGTAGCTTTCGTTTTTTGTGTCGCAAGAAGGCGTTCGTTTTTGTGTCGCAAGAAGGCGTTCGTTTTTGTGTCGCAAGAAGGCGTTCGTTTTTGTGTCGCAAGAAGGCGTTCGTTTTTGTGTCGCAAGAAGGCGTTCGTTTTTTGTGTTGCAAGAAGGCGTTCGTTTTTGTGTCGCAAGAAGGCGTTCGTTTTTTGTGTCGTAAGAAGGCGTTCGTTTTTTTTTTGTGTTGCAAGAAGGCGTTCGTTTTTTGTGTCGCAAAAAGTTGATTTTTTTGTTGTTGTTTTTCTCACGCACAGTTTTTCTTCTGTTACTCTTGCCTTTGATATGTCCTGTGAGTGTCAAATTCTTCAAGCCTACTTTTCTCATAATATGTCCCAAATCATTCAACAAACTATTTCTAATTTTAATATAAGGCGTCATTTTTGTTTCTGTTATCCTTAAAACGTCTTCGTTACTCACATATTTAGTCCATGATAATCTCAATATCTTTTGTAGGACTAGATTTCTATTGCCTGAAGTCAGTTCTTCATTTTTTAGGAGATTTTTTAGCATTCAGTGCCAGCTAGAATGATTGCTATTACATTGTTCACTATTCTTTTGTTTGATTCTAATTAAATTTATCTCTTTCTTCATACATTGCTTAGCTTTTGGAAGGCATCTTTCATTATTCTAAGACGTCTTCCGATTTCGGTGTTACATTTTCTGTCCTCACGAAAACTTACTTATCTGTGAAGGGTTTTAAATTCACAGATATTTAAATTTTCGAGCTTGGTTGATTTTGGTATTTCCAATTTGTAGTTCGCCCCTGGAACTGTTCTTTAAAATCATACATTATATCTTGTTGCAGTTTATAGTTAGTCCTTTCTTCTCACTTTCCTTTTTTACATTCTCAAGGATTAATTGCAGTTTCTTTTCTGTATCTGGTTTTAACACCGTGTTATTTGTATATGAATTTTTAGTTTACATTATAAAATTTTGTCTAGAACAAATGCATAAAATTTCTTGTTAAATAACGTTTTTTTTTTTTGTTTGTGGCTTTTGTCATCAATCTGGGATTGATTATTCTGTATCAACTTTGTATGTGCGTATATCAGTTTCTGTGTACGCTTCAGTGTGTAATCCCACACGCACCGTCTTGGGTATGATGATAAACTTCATCCGACAGCAAGCCCCTCACCCATTGGGAGATTTTGAGGAACATGGAACCACCTCTTGATTGCTTTTGTTCTCAGGTCCACCTGACCTGAGGTGGTAACATCTTGTTAGGGCCCCAGCTATGGGTAAATAGTTAGCCACCAACTTGGAGCCAAAACACTATGAAAGAATAATGCATTTTTATAGTAGAAATACTAGCAATACATTTTCATAGTAAAAAAATTACCATCAATAAATTCAAAGAAATATTACCATGTGACACTATTTCGGTTGCTAGAAAGAAAGAAGAAGAAAAAAGAAAGAAAAAGGCGAGAATTAAATTTAGGTAGTAAGAAGCCATCACGAAAAGGACACTAAGCGTTGTTAGTTTTTTTTTTTTTTTCAAACAAAGAAAAGTGATTAGCGTTCATTAGCGAAGAAGGTGGGATCTCATATCTGTCGCGTTTGATTTATGACGGCGCACCGAGTATGGCAATGGTGAAAATTTCAGGTGGGCCAAATAACCTACGAAACAGAAACTGAGAGATAATATTAATTAGGTCATGCACTGGGTCGTGGGAAAAATGTCCGTTAGACTAACCGCAGAATTACAAAAACAAAAAACTTAACCATTAGCTATCTACGGAGAGGTCGTTTGGAAAAGGAACCTGGTTATTGTCAGGAGCTGGCTATGATAGCAAAATTATTTTATCAGGACGAATAAGTGGCACCAAAGTGCGATATGTCCAATTGACCACCCACTTATTTGGCGAAGGTCCTGAGTGATGAATCCCAAATGACATTCAGGATAAGAATTGTGATTAAGGGACCACACTACGAGTCTAAGGACTTGTTGTCGAGAAGAAGAAAGAGAAAGAAAAGAAAAAGAAAAAAAAAGAAAGATAATTTTTTTTTCTTTGAGCAAGATTTTTTAAACCGAGGCTAGTCTAGCCACACCCACGCCGCTGAGCGCTCATTGGCTGAATGGTGGCGTGAGCGTTAGGCGAAGGTAAACTATGAAGAAGGAGGGGAGGACTGTTAACGCCCCATGAAGGGACCGGTATGAGATGCCACTGTGAGAGAGAGGGGAAACCTATTAACGTCCCCTGAAGGGATTGGGTGAGATACCGATATGAAAAAGGAAGAATCTAGAAGGACTTCCAAAAATGGAAAATAATAAATTTTCCTGACCGAAAACAAAGAAGTGGACTGTGGATTTAGAATTATCAAAGAACCTCAAACCCCGACAAGCCCACCCCGGTTTTGGTCGGCGTCCATATAAGCAGAGTCGCGGCGAGTGAAAAGCATTTAGGTTCGCAGTTGGGATTGGAGACAGACAGGCAAGCAGTTGCAGTGAGCTGAGAGCTCTGAGGACCCGCCTCGCAAAAGGCTGACCAAGATTCCACGCAATTCTCGACCTCAACTTCTAACCAAGAACAATTTATTTTTGAAGAACGACTTAGACTCACACCACCAAAACAAGTTTTACGAATATCGCCTGAAGATACACCAAAACCAGTTTCTTAAAAGAACAAATTAAGATGTTAAGAATCGTCTAACAAACACAAAGTGTCACGAATCCATATTAGCGGGTTGGTAGAAAGACGCAGTCCTGTATTCAGCAACCAGATATAAATTATTGTTATCCTTTTTTAGCACATCTGAACTTTTCGAGTTATTACTTTATTTTCTTTTACATATACTTGTGCGGTGTTACCCTTGTCCGGACTCAGCTTGCATTACGGCCCGGCGACTGATTGATTTCGTCTACCTAAGATCAAATCACAACGTGGGTAGGTTAGACTAGAAATCAAAACAGTTACTTCGGTAACCAGACGTTGGAGGCGAGCTGGGAACGACAAGGCTGATACCGAATCTAACCAGATTCCCATCCGAATCACCAAGTCACATTTGGTGCCGCGACCAATACCAAGCCAGTTGGTCGTCACAGGACAGGATAGGACGGCGACGGCGCGAGGACAGACGTGGTGACGTCACACCAGCTATACATTATAAAAAAAAAACAAAAAAAAAACGCATATTAGCGGCAATACATTAAAAAAAAACATATTACCAACCGTACATTTTTGAAAAAAGATATATTACCAGTAATACATGAAAAATAATATCAACAATATACTTTTGAATATAAAAGAAAATAATTCAAGCAATATTAAAAATAAAAATTACCACCAATAAAATTTCTTTAAAACATTACCAGCAATACGTTGTTTTTTTTTTGTTTTTTTTAAATTACTAATCCCCCCCCCCCAAAAAAAAAATAAATTTCGGCATTAAATGACCCATGAGGTGATAATATGCCACTAATCAAACTCTGAAACCACACACTAGTTTTTGAAAGTTAATATTCATCTCTTGTTTCTAACCACACCCTTAACGTGACCTTTTTCATCCACCCGACGAGCTGCATCTTATTCATCTACCTGCAATTCCATTAAACTCACTGGTTAATTGCTTGTCTTTCTAAACTGGTTATCTCTTCTTAATTCGTCTTTCAAGTCTGTCTTTCAGCTTTCACTTTTGCATTTAACCAGTTATATCCTAAAATAAAGTGTCGTTAAATGTAAATCATCGCTTCTCGTGCTAAATTCTAATTGCAGGCACCAAATTAAGGTAGACATGAGCCCAAAATCTCTGTAACGAAGACGGCTGCTTTATCTCAGCGAAAGTTGTGTATGAAATAAAATAACAACCGCTGAATGACAACATATAAAAATGATTATGCAGAAAACATAATCATTGGCAAATCTAGGCAATTTTGATCATTGTGTCGAGAACATACTCATGAAGAAATATACGCCGAAACTACAAAGATGAAAAAATTAATAGAATTTAAGAAAATTTAAATCTCTTATTTGAAGTGAAAATAGGCTCACTGTCAAATCACGCTGAAAGAACTGGTTCGCTTTTGATCACAAGATTTAAATAGTATCGACCATACGTAGATGGCTGACCCCTTGGGAACACCGCGTACAGTAAGCAACTTCTTATAATACGAAATATATTTCGGTTTTAAATGAGCCCACATAAGCTGTAGAACAAAATAATTAATCAATCAAAGCACTGAAAATGGAAATAAAACATATATTAACCATTAGGGATTGTCTCCTCATCTCCGTTATTGTAGTCACTTTTCAACAATTGTATCTTTCAATTTTTGTCGATGACGCTAAATATAAAGTAATTTGGCAACATATACAAATTAATTATTTAAATAATTTTTTTGTGGTACAGAATTTAATAATATTAGGTTGGTGCAAAAATAATGACGTAATAATGTCGTTTTTTAACGTCAAAAAAACGACATTATTACGTCATTATTTTTGCACCAACCTAATAGCTAGGAAAAGACCAATTTTCTAAGACATTTTATATTATTTTGTCGATAAGACTATAATGGAGAAGTATATGCAACTTTGATAATTGTGTCAAGAAAACCTACATGGAAAATAAATAAAGTGTAAGACTAGTCTAGAGAACACAATCGTTGAGAAATTTCAAAACTCATATAATTTTCGAAATTTCAGTTTGTTCTTCTACGGAAAAAGGAAAATATATTGACCTCTTCGGGATAACCTCTTAATTTTGGTTGTTGGTGTTTCAGCAGTTTAGAATCTTTTCCCATGGAATGGTCGCTAGATATCTTTGCACTCTGTGAAACAATATAAATTCTGCCATTGCTAACAATGTTCCAGAGAGTCTTCCCCTTTGCATAAAAGATTCCATCATTCACATGCATGACTTTGGTGTTTACATCCGGAATAATTTTCCGGTTACAAGCGAATTCTCTCGAGTCCTCAAACAAATCTTTCATGTGCCTTCGCTTTTCATTATTACACTATGTTAGCTATCGGTTTTTCCTTTATCGCCCTGACAATATAGAAATTGCACTCTCCCACCATCCATCTGGGGACATCTTTGTCTTCGGCGACTTTAATGCACACCATGACACGTGACTTAAACATTCAAATGCTCTTGTTACAACAGAGGCCTATTCGTTGCTGCTCGTAATAAATGTAAACGAGACCTTGAAGGATCGAAGTCCCTGCTTGCTGGGAGAATGAGGCACTGTATTGCATGTAACAACTTACCCACTCGTGATTACTGGAAGCACTTTAATAGTGTATTAAACAAGTGTAAGGTCTCTATTCGTTCTGTTGATAAAGATGAATATTTCGCCCGTAAATGTTTCTTAAAAATCTACTCTTGACTCATCAGGAGTATCCCTGCCTAACTTCCCACTTAGAACTGGGTTTCTGTTAATATGCATATAACCCCTTCAAAGGTTTTTGCTATTATCTCTAACCTGGATCCCAACAAAGCATGTGGACCCGATGGTATTCTTGTAATGGTCATTAAGAAGTGTGCTCCCAAACTGTCCCATGTTCTCTCGAAATTACATAAATGAATCTCTGCCTATTGCTTCCTGCATGTTGGAAGTCCTTATCTCTTGTTCCAGATTTTAAGAGCTCGGGTGAACCGTCCGACTCTTCCAACTATCGGTGTATTAGCCTTCTATTATACATCTTTTTGAGAAAGGTCCTAATCAATGCTAAACTGACCAAGCAGAACCTTTTTTTTTTCAAACAGGCAATATGTCTTTCGTTTTTCCTGGTCAGCTGCTGGTGTACTGACGGTAATTGCAAAAAGAGCCTATCAAGCTCACGATAAGAATGGTGAGGACCGGGGCTGTAGCGTTGGACATCTCGAAAGCCTTAGACAGGGTTTGGCATAAAGGTCTTCTCCACAAGCTGAAAAGTTACGGTGTCTCCAGACAAATATTTGAACTGATCCATTGTACGCTATCAAATTGTCAAATGAAAGTTATCCTGAATGGTCGCTTTTCCAGTTCCTTTCGTACTAACGCGGGTGTCTCCCAGGGTTCCATCCTTTGTCCTACTTTTAATTATAATAAACAGTATTAAACAACATTTACCGGCCTGAATGGCTGAGAAATTTTCCTAAAAAATATTCGTTCTCCGACAGGATTTGAACCTGTATCCTATACGGAACACGTCATATGGCTTGACGTGCCTTTTAACCGATTCGGACACAGAGAATCGTTCGGTTAGCAAGATCGAATTTACTGCTTAAAGGCACGTCAAGCAAAATGACAGTTCCGTATAGGATACAGGTTCGAATCCTGTCGGAGGTCGAATATTTTCTGTGAAAATTTCTCGGACATTCTAGCCGGTAAATTTTGTTTAATACTGTTTATTATAAAACAGAGCATTTACTTAAATATTTGTATCTATAAAAAGAACGTATAAACATAAAATGTCTTAAAATAATTGTCGGACTTTGTCCATTTCATAATGTGTGACGTTATATATATATATATATATATATATATATATATATATATATATATATATATATATATATATATATATATATATGTATGTATGTATATATATATATATATATATATATATATATATATATATATATATATATATATATAATGTATATTTTTATGTAGAGAATTTTCTCAGGTCGAGGATCACATATTTTATGTGATGTTCTGGTCGATCAGACTTGAACGATAAATCATATACATAGTTAGCACGCCATTTACTCAGTATAACTCTCTCTTGCATATCTAACACCAAATAACAACCACTTAATGAATCATACTTGTTTTGTTGTTACTATGTCTTGCTGTGTCTCATTTTCTACAATTATTCCTGTATGTATAAAAGTTAAGAAGTTTATAATTATTTATACAGAGTTATAACTCCCTTACACTTATTGTTTTTTAAATCCAGCAAGTTAATAAAAGCCACTAAGATGCAAGGGGTTACTGAGACTGAAAGAAACACAGAGAACAATAAAAGAAGTGAGTCAGAAGATGATTCACATTGCATTTATTTTTTTGAATATCATAGTTTCAAAAGAAAAGCGGGAAGCCCAAACCATATCAAATCAAAATGGAGGTGGTTTATTATACACCCGTGGAATATTTACTCGTGAAACATATAACAATATCTAAAGGCATTGGAATAGCAATAGATTTTTTTTTCCAAAAGATAAGCAAAGTGCTAAGAAGCAGAAAAATTTCATTAGAAACAAAGAAAAGAGGGCTCTGCGTAATATCAGTCCTTCTTTATGGTAGTGGATGCTGGACAGTCCCCTCACAGATGAAGAGGAGAATCAAGACAGCAGAAGTATGGTTCTACAGAAGGATGCTGAGAATATCATAGTCGGAACTTTTTGAGTAACGAAGACATTTTAAGGAAAATGAAAACAATAAGGACGGTTACAGTTGGAACCAGAAAGAAACGACTGAAATTCTTAGGACACATAATAAGAGAAAAAGGTTTGGAAAACTTAACACTTACAAGTTAGATTGAAAGCAAGAGAAATAGCGCGAAACGTCGAGTAAGTTACCTGAAGAGCTTAAACCGATGGTAGAACAAGGAATAGGAGCGATAGCGAAAAGTCAGACACTGCGAAGAGCTAAAAAGGATAGGAAGCAGTGGAGAGATATGAACGGACACGTCACATAAAAGAAGTGGAATTGCATTGCACATCTTGTTATGTCGCCTTTCTACCTGCTGACTTTTCGGCTTTTCTCGTCTGCCTCGTTCCTTGTAGTTTGTTTTTTTTACATCCAGCATTATTATTCTTACTAATATTAGGTTGGTGCAAAAATAATGACGTAATAATGTCGTTTTTTGACGTTAAAAAATACCTCAAAATACGACATTATTACGTCATTATTTTTGCACCAACCTAATATTATTATTTCCTTGGGTTTCAGTGGAATACACATTTCTCTCCGGGTCCCAACCAGAGACTTAAGGCCAGAAATGACTTCATGACATTTTCCACTGATCATTTTTGTAAAAAAAAACAAAAACAAACTAAGATCACACACATTTTACATAGATAAAGCTCTTTGTAATGTGTGAGCTGTACTTGTGAGTACAATTGTTTGTATTTCTTTAAGGCATAGGCTACCAGGGATCCCTTGAATGAGTCTGTTGGAACCTTTTCTAATCAATCTCCAACTACAACTGGAATTATTGATGTTCTTTTAGGCCACATTTTTTAGATTTCTACTTCAAGATCCTTGCATTTTGATAGTTTTTTTTTTTTTTTTTTTGAAGATCTTTAAAGGTACATTAGTACTGCAGGGGACAATCATGCTGTAGTGGTATTGACGGCATAAATCAACCCACACATTTTTTTTTTACTTTACGAATGTGTAAGAAAACAAAAAACAAACAAGAGAAAGAACACAAGAAAATAACTTTTCATAACAGGTACAATATTTATATTAGTTTGGTGCAAAAATAATGGCGTAATAATGTCGTTTTTTGACGTTAAAAAATACGTCAAAAAACGACATTACTACGTCATTATTTTTGCACTAACCTAATATTTATAAATAACAACAGTTTTGCAATAACTATTAATATGAGTTACTTCCCTTTGACTGGGCTAAAGTCTCTTTAAACATTTTTTTACCTGAGCTCACAAAAAGCTGAATTATCTTGTCGTTCAAAATGTTCACTGAAAGAGAGTTTAAAGAATCTTGTAAAGCTGAAAATATGTTGATAAACTTTTAGCTTTAAAGAAGTTGGAGAAGTGAATGTTCCGTTTGCCTTCGTTGCTCGTAGTTGAAAGTATTGTTCGTAATTGTTTGTACTTAAGTTTCGTAAGATTCATTAACGTGATTGAATAGTTTTAGTAAGTTGCAGAAGTTGGTGAGTGAGTTGTTTCGTTGATATTTTGCAGCGAAGTCATTTCGTGTTAAAGAACTTGAGATTCTAACTTTGTACTTCGCTGCAGTAATGATGCAAGCGTCGTGAACTCGTTTAGCAAATGCTTGTCGTCGTAAATTCTCACTGATTGGGTTCGCGCGTACCTTCAGTTTATATGTTTTTTAATCACGTGATTGGATCCTGAGAGCATTGTTTTTTCGTCAGGTCAAAAACTAGGTTGATGTTATTCGGACGTAGTGGTGAGCAGGTAAATTGTTTTTTTTAAATATCTCTTAACCACTCAGAAAGCACCTTACAAAACTCAGTCTGGAGCCTGATATGTTTTGTGTTGCTTATTGAGAACAATGCACGTGAAGATATACGAGATAATTTTAATATTTATTGTCCAATGAGAAGTTCAGGTTTTCAGAAACATGTATGAAGATGAGATCCGCTTTTTGCACGAAAATCGACATTGATGAAAAAGTGGTAGCGGACAGCTAAAATGCCAATAAGAAAACATATTCTGTTTTTATGGTCTTTGATCACAATGACTGATGACATCGGAAGATTCGGTCAGTTATGTGCTATGCGTGATACACGCTTAGGCGATCATGTATCTTCCGATACATGACTAACGAGGCAGGTTTTTTCCCGCAGTAGGTGGCCATTTCTTTCTACGGTAGACCAGTTGCCATCCCAGGCTATAGAACCCGATTTGTCCTGCTTTTTACTCATAGCTGGGAGGAATAGAAGAGCATTTATACCTTTCCCAAGGGTAGTAACACGTAAGTGAATGTAATGGATTCGACTGGAATTCTGATTCGGCTTTCCAACTGGAAGGTTGGTGATTGAAATAAGGAGCTGTGTAGGTTCAAGGTTCCATGCTGGTGGAGTGTTGTAATTAAAGCAACAAAACTCGAGCAGTAGAAAAACGTGAAAGGAATTAGTCAAATATTCTAAATTATTACACATTTCATGTTAAGCATTAAAAAGTAATGCTTTAATATCGAACGCATTAGTGAAATACAAGCAGCAAAAAATCTAAGGGAGATAACCAGAAGTATTTTATGCCGTGTTTATCTCCCGTTAGTAAACAGCATCTCAGTTGTAATTTTTTTAACACTATGATATTTTATGTGATCGTAGCTCTCCAGATTGTCTTTTTTTTTATTATTTATGAATTACTATGACTTCTATGAAATCATAGTAAAGTGGATTCCCATTTCCTTCTCCAAAGTTTTAAATTCAGTATTATCCTTCTCCTAGACTTGCCACCACCCAAGTCAGTCTACCATGTAGCGGACCGTGGGTTTAGGGGTTGTTAAATTAGGAACACTCCTGATAGAAGAGAGTCCACTACAAGAATATGGCGGACTCAAGTTGAGTCTGTAAACTCGTCTTTTTCTACCTATCACCCCTAGTAACAGAGCAGTCTATACCTTACGTCTACGCACGGAAAACTTCGACCAATAAAAAACCGTACTAGGCGAATCAGCAAATCTCATTGGTTAACGACACAATAATCTGAAAGTTTAACGTGCAAAACAAAATTGCGCCAAAACTTCTTTGAGCCGATTTTGGACTTTCAAAAACATATAAAAGAAGAGTCAGAGACGAACATCCACAGAGAAAATGCCAACATACTCCACGTCACTCAAAATCACGACTTTACCGCGCAAAAGTACATCAACGCTGACTCACTTGCAATTTAAACTCGACCAACTCTGTGGACATCAAATCGCAAACCTAAAACAACTTTGCTTATCCAAAGTGAACTATATTCACTACATTATTAAGTAAAAATCAACATTCGAACGATCCAGAAATATTACAGTCAAAGGTAGACCACTCTATAAGAAATCATTCAAAAAAACACTTAATATCGACATTTTTAATATTAATTAACACAATTCTAGAAAGACTGTAACTGAACATACAAATATAACACTTTGCCATAGTAACATATACCAAAATATCTTGTATATATATTACTTTGAATTGTATGTAAGCAAATATATGGATATAGATCCGACAGTATAAAGAAAAATATACGGAAAAAACAAACAAAAATCCTTATATGCAATTATGTTGTTTTAATGTTAATATAATGTCAACGTCGGACGTTTCGGTCTAATAAACCATCTTCAGGACATATTCATAAAATATAATTAACATTATCAATTCAACATGACAAAGACGATGGGCATAAGAACAGGTCTTATCCAAACAGATAACTGAAAGTTTTATATGATCAGCGTTCCGTTTAAACATGGTCACGTTGTCGTCACGTGGGCGACGCTATGAAAACGTATTCCTAAAATTTGAGTATTTTGAATGAAAAATGAAAAATGAAAAGAATTCTATTTTGATCTAAAATTTATATGTACGCTTGTCGAGCATTAATCTCGCTAGAAAAGGGGAAATACTAAAGAAGCCAGGTCTAGTATTCACCGTGCGTGAGATGGATATTATACCTGCTTCATAAATCCTCCTAAGATTTTTATTATGAAAATATTTTAAAATCTTCACGGTATCAAAATCGAAATTATGATCTGCTTTAGTTGTGTGTACAACTAAAGTATTGTTCAAATTTCCAAGGCGAATATCTCGTTTATGTTCGAAAACACGAGATTTTACGGACATACATGTTTCACCCACATATTTTAAGTCACAGTTTTTGCATGAGATTTGGTAGATGCAAGCATCGGATGTAATATGTTGTTTGCTGGTGCTATTTAATAAACTACGGATAGTTCTTGAAGGTAATATTGTAGTTTTAATTTTTAACGCATTTAAATTATTGGAGATACGTTCGGTCAAATGGTTATTTGGTAGAAAGATGCGACCAAAAGAATTATTATCAGGGGCAGCTGAAAGTGTACCTTTCACTGGTGTAGTTGTAGTGGCCTTCGAGGTGTCATTTTGCACTGATGAGTGAATTTTCAACGCTTTATTATTTTAGCTCTCAGTAATAATTGTCTCGTATATGAAAGATTTGAAAAGGTATCCTCAATATATGTGAATTCATCATCTAAATATTTTGCTGAACAGATGCGAAGAGCCCTTAAGTAGAATCCAATAATAATACCCCTTTTAGTGTTAGTATCATGGTGAGAGTAAAAGTGTAAATAGTCATTTTTACATGTGGGTTTACGATATACTTTGAATTCTAATTTATTTTTATTTTTAATGAGTAGTATGTCTAAAAAATTGAATTGTATATAAATGTTTTTTTGGTTTCTAAATTGAATACGTCTTGTATTTAAAATTCGTTTATTTCTTTGTGGATGCAGATAGTCACGCAACCTAGTCAAATTCCTTCTGATTCACTCAATTACAATTAATTCATTCTGCACATCCCCAACAAGTTCAACCAAAACATGTAAAGGAAACAAAGAAGACCGATATAAATGTATAAACAAGTATATGTATTAAACAACAAAATTTACAAGGGAGAAAAACATTAACATTTGTGTTTGTGTGTGAACGTAAAGATTTCGTATTTTGATGATTGTTCGTACGTACGTGTATGTGTTTCATTGCGTTTTCCCAGAAGTGGGGAAAACGCAAACCTCTGCGAGAGATCACATGAAATGCAAATGAAAAAAGAGAACGAGGCAAGAAATCGTCCAGTACTTATAGTGTAGGGAGAGCGTCCCCTAGTGAACAATTTGGATAATTAAGGAGGATTTCACTCCGATAGCCTTAATATTTAACCCAGGGGTTCACATTCGTTTTCCCCCTTTTTCACTATTTTGCAAAGTAAACGCCCATGCCCATTTGTAAAAATATAAATTAAAATATTTTGTGGAATCTTCCACAACAAGCCAGTTAACCCCTGTTAGAAAATGCACTATTCCTATTGTAATTTTCACCATCACATCTGCACCAAAATTGATAACTCCGACGTCTCAACCAGAAATTCTTTTTCGTCACCACGAGCGTACACACAGGATGCATATCAGACACGTGTAAGCTCCCTGTTGTTTCTTTTCATTCATCTCTCTCTCGCGTCTCATTCCTTGCTACCAAGTACCAAAATGTAATCTTCAAGAACTCCCGTCTTAACTAATGCAGTCAGACGTTAAAGACCATTATCAACATTCACGCAAGTACGAACTATGAAATCTCTTCTGAACTTTTACCAACTTGTACAATACACAATTCCAAACATGCTAAAGAAACTTTATTCTTCTAAACTACAGTTTAATAATTACTTTCACTTTATGAACTTAGGTACAAATATTACCTAATCTAAGAGACACAACTCTGTCTAACTTTTTCACTGAGACCCATACAAATGTGAGAGATGTGTGGCAAATCTAAAAATAGACGAAATAGGAGTCATAAAGTATACGAAAAAGAAGGATATGACACTCAAGGAAATCCATGAGGACAGGATACGGACACTTGCTGGATGGTTTCCTTCCTATGCAACTCTGAAGGAGTGAGTCGCGAAATTCAAGTGAGACAGCGACACCACAGATAATGAACATCAGTCAGGTCACCCAAAAAACTCAACCACTGATGAAGATGTTGATGCCATTCACTTGTTCTTGAATGACAGACGTCTTACTGTCCAGTAGATAGGTAAGTCCATAGGCATTAGTTCTGTTTCGGTCCATACTGTTTTAACCGAGATCTTGGGGATGAGCAAGCTGTCTGCAAGATAGGTTTCCAAGAATGCTGACACCTGAGCAGAAGCTGAAAATTGTTGATATTTCCAGGATACTTCTGACTCGCTGCTATGCTGACTCTGTAAATTTCCACTGCAGATTAGTAACGCACAATGAATCCTGGGTTCACCACTTCGAACCTGAATCAAAGATTTATAAAAAAACAGAGGAAACACTCTGGTCCACCAGCCCCGAAGAATTTCAAACAGGCAGCATCTGTTGGCAAGGAGATGGCTTCTGTTTTGGGGATTCTGAAGGCATAATCATGATAGACTACCTGGAAAAGAGGAAAAATATAAATGGAGAGTACTATGTCTCAGAATTAGGGCAAGTGAAGGAAGCAATCAAATCGAATCACAGATGGAAACTGAGGACAGATGTGCTCTTGCTCCAGAACAACGCGCCTGTTCACACTGCTCAGGTTGCAGTATCTGAAGCAGCCAACTGTGGCTTTGAGCTGCTATCCCATCCCCTTACTCAACAGATTTAACTCCATCTGACTTCTTCCTGTGTGGTCGCCATTTTGGAAACAATGATGAGATCTTATATGCTGTGGAGGAATTTTTGGAGGAAAAGGACGCTACCTTCTTTCATGATGGGATTGCAATGCTTAAGCATCATTGGACTAAGTGCATTGGTTTCAAGGGGATCTATATAGAAAAATAGTGAAAACCTGTCTTAGTCTGTGTGAGGCTTAGAACTTTTTCAACAACCATCGTAGTATTCTGAGATGAATAATTATCAACATCCTTGTATTATTTCGAACTGTTGTTCTTCGTTGATTTAGATGTTATTATAGACACAACATTTGTGTGTTGAATTTATCGATTTACAGTCTTGACGAAAAATTTAAAAGCTGTTGGCAAAAATTGATATTTCTTTATTATTGCAATATATCAGGAAGATCAATTTATTTCCGTTGGAATGAACTGGCTACAGTCTTGGCCTTAATCCCATAGACAATCTGTAGGATAATATGAAGAATAGGCTGGCAGCCAACGAATGTCAAGGCTCTTGTGGATGCTATCAAGGATTTTTAGACCACTAGGATTTCAGTAGAATATTACCAGTCTCACAGCTAGCAATCCTCATCTGGCTGAAGCGGTTGTTAAGATGAACGTTACTTATACAAATTACTAGCTTACGTTGAAATTAATAGAAAGTAAATTGCTTGAAATACATTTGTTGTGGGATGCTTTTTATTTGAGTAACTATTAGTCACATTATGTTGTGGGAATCAACACTTTGGAGAGTAAATATTTACGGGCTCCTGGAAAGTTTATCCCACACACAATAATGGCGGACACAATGTAAGTCCAAGTAAAAATTTAGTAATACAAAGCAATATAAAGCAAATGACAGCTAATTGCATATATTGAAAAAAAGGAATATAAAAAGTGTTCCAATAATTTGGACTGATTTTAAATGTGAATTAAGTTTAAGCGTCTTATGATTTTCTTTTTCTTTTTCTTTTTCTTTTTCTTTCAGATTTAACAACTTAAGTCTTTGGCAATTTTAACCATGGAAAGATTAACAATCAATGTGTTAAAGTTATCGAAGCCTATTACGAAAATAAACGTTCAAACAGAAATGTATTTCGTGTACTTCGCGATCTTTTAGGTCAACATAATCGACCAACCGAGAAACGTAACGTAACGTTGTTGTGGAGAGGTTCAATTCCTGCGCGCGATGACGAAGAGAGGTGCCTGGATTTTCAGCAATGTTTTCAGCTGAACGGCGTAATCGAGCACGCAGTGGTGTTTTCACATCTGCCATCGACCCAGTTTGTTTGAATTTACGAACAATTTTTCCAATTGCACTCTTGAAACTTTAACACTTTTAAAAATGTCATAAATCTAGATAGATTTTTTTCATCTTCTATGTCGAATATGAAAAGTGTGTTAACGCACACTAATGTTTCTTTCCGGTAGTTCCAGTTAGACCAATTTTTCTAGCTTTAGAATATTTCCTAAGGTGTTTAAACGTAATGCTATGGCTGACATCCTGAACAAGCAATAAATAACTGAATAAAATTTAGCGACAAATACAAAATGACATTTTTTTCCAAGGGAGGCTAATGCAATATATTACTGGATGGTTATCTCCCTTGAAATAAAAGTTGATTCCATTATTTTAATAATAAATTTACAGAATGCTTTTTTTGAAAACGATTTTTTACTTAGGGGCTTACCTAATGTAAATGGAAATATTTATTTAAAAGATGAAAGAAAATACATTATTTGACTATGTAATTATTTAAAATTATTATTATTTAGGGATATTGATATTGGATGTCATAGTTCCTTATAAATATCATTAACGTCATAAATGATTTTCTTTAGACAATATGATTATTAATAATATATCCGTATTACTATCAATATTAATAAAGAAAACGAATAAATAAATAATTTTACAATTGTAATTGCTGTGGGAAAACCTATAGAATAAACTCCTTTATTTTATACGTGAAGCCCAAACAAGAAAGAGATGCTTTTAAATAAATCCTACTAAAACTAGTATATACGAAAAAACTTTACAATTCTGTACAAAACACGACTCCAAAATTAAATAAGTGGTTTCTGGAACTTGATTGGATAAGACAAGTCCCGTGATGTGCTCTATACGACGTCTGAGCCGATGACCTCCAAATGACCTGGAAATAGGTTAGGGCTTGGGGTACTGTGTACGTTCCAATGAAAAACTCGAAATTAGCGAAAAAATTTTCTTAAGTTTTTATATAATTAACCAAGAGAACAATAGTTCGAGTGTTCAAAATGAATTGTAGTAAGTGAGTCTTCAAAGTTTGAAGTTATTTTGTGGCAAGTGAGTCTGCAAAGTTCGAAGTTATATGTACGCCAGTATGGTTGTATGCGTAAAGCACACGTCAACGAAACATGTGTGTGACTGCTGCCTAGTTGTGTGCGATACCTGCGATTTCAAAGCACAATTGACAAAGAGAAAGGGATCTATAACTTACTTTACTCGCGACAAAGATGAGGACAATAGTCCGAATAATGTAAATGCACCAAAACGAAACTGTTATCTTTTAGTCATGATACGGAACTTCTTTTGCTTTCCATCTGCATGGACGATGCAACTGATTGCGCCTTACTGGCTCCACATTTCCCGCTGACATGAAGTGAAATGATGATATCGAATCATTCACTCGCTCTTTTGGAAGAGAAGTTGGTTCACTGTGTCGTGCCAGACAATTCTTCTCGCCGAAATTCATCGTGTACATTTTATTTAATAATCTATCATTTGTCCGTACACTGAATATTGCTGCCTTATTTGGTCAGTTACCCCTACTCTATATCTCGATATCCTCAACAAAATCCAAAGAAGGGTCTGTAATGTTATCGGTCCTGGCTTGTCATCTTGACTTCAGTCATTTTCCCACTGCAGTGACATGGCTTCTCAGACTTTTTCTATAATTATTTTCTCAGCAATTGTTCTTGATAAGCTTTTGTTACTGGTACCTGGACCGCAAGAATTTCAGCGTGTTATCTCACAGATTGGCAATATCACAGTTTTAATGTTAAAATAGCTGGATGCAAACATATGTTCTATTCTAATGGTTTGTTCACTTGTACTTCTCGCCCGTACAACTTACGATTTGCTGTCACCTAGATCCTTTAAAAATTTAAATGCAACACCACCATCTTCTGTCTTTCTGAACCCTATTCCATTATTGACGTAGTGTCTTTTTTTTCATTTCCTTTCACTCTCAGTAACACCATACGTCTTAGTGTCATTATCGCCGTTATTGTCGATTACACACACACACACATACAAATTAATATAAATAAAAGTTTGGTCATTTAGCTGATTGATATTACCTTCATCATATATATATATATATATATATATATATATATATATATATATATATATATATATATATATATATATATGGTTGGATAGATGTGAGCTTGTGACCCTGGGTTTCACTGTCTGACGATCGCTAAAGCGTGAAACCCAGGGTCACAAGCTCACATCTATCCAACCATATATGTTAGCTCTATCTCTGATATTGAGCGCTTTCTAATAAGTACCGCGCATATAATATATAAATAATTATACACATATATATATATTTATTTATATTTATATATACACACTTTTCACACAAACATATATATATATATATATATATATATATATGTATAGGTAGGAATCCGTTGGTATAATCCAGGCGAGTCTTATTAACACAACTGTTGTGGTCAAGTAAATGGTTAAAGAAATAACAAAACAAGCGTTGCAGATATATCATATATTAAACAGTAAGTACAACAGAAGAGTATTACACGACTAGTGAGTGTGTGTCGATTGACCCAGCTTTCAATCTATTCGACTGCTAATATTTAACAGCCTCTTAATTTACGAGGAATGTATGTAGCACAAGGCTGAGTTTATCGTGGGTTCTCCGAGCTCGTAGGCTCGGCCAAAAATATCCCCGTAGAACCCGCATAAGCGTGTCCGGGTCTGTCTACCACCCCGGACGAAACTTTGCCCTTCGGCAAAGCCTCGTCCGGGTTCCTCTATGTTCGAGGTTGAGAGTTCGACAGATGAACAATCTATGCGACTGTTCCCCCAAGGCTTTCTCTCCTACTAATCTTATAGTAGGCGGAAGAGTCCAACATAGACTTTTTTATGGATGGACACCACAACAACAACACAGAATTTGAAATATGTTAAAACTGATTCACAAAAGAGCACTCAATGTTGATTTTCATTAAACAGAGCAAATTTTCTTAACAGTTGGATTAAGATACCTTTAGTAAATGACCATTTTCACCTATGAATTTTAATTTTAAAATTCGTAGGATTTTTCAACCTGTTTATGGTATCATTTTGTAGTGGGGTACTCTTTAGTTGGAGAAAGAAAAGGAGAGAGTGTGTTATAGCGGACTCATTGTGAGGTATGGGGAGAAGAAGAACGCATCGTCATATATATATATATATATATATATATATATATATATATATATATATATATATATATATATATAGTTAATAAAAATGAACACGCTGACACCCCTTGTCTAAATGATTGGATCTCTGTTTCCTTCGAAACAGTGAATTATGATTTTCTGTGGCTTTAAAACTCAGTAAATTTTTAAAAAAAGTTACTCCAAAATTCGCTTGAGGATGAAATGGAACTAATGTTTTTAATTTAATTACAAAATTAAATTTGAAGATTTTAGCTTCCATTTTTGAAACATGGTTATTACTGTGTAGCGAAAAACATTTTAAATCAGTTAATTTATAATATTAATGCTCTGTAAATTTTCATTGACCACTATTTTGCAAAAATAAAAATATGAATAAGAAAACCGGATTATATATCTTACTGTTCTTTCTTTTTATTATATATATATATATATATATATATATATATATATATATATATTAATTCTCTCTCTCTCTCTCTCTCTCTCTCTCTATATATATATATATATATATATATATATATATATATATATATATATATGATAAAAGTCTAGTTTTACAGTATGCTATATTTATGTGTTGAAGTTCTCATTATCAGGGATAGAGCGTATGTAAATATAAAAGTAGATATTGACGTTAACACCATCAGCGATTGACTGTTTCATGCACTATTCAAGCCATAAATGTTGTCTGGAAAATCAACAGATAACGAAGAAAAAATGTACATAGGTGTAACAGAAGGACCCTGGAAACATATAAACTACGAACACAAAACCTCATTTACAAATCAAAAATAGACGAACACCGAAATAATTTCTGAACATATATGAAAAATAATTTTCCCGATTATTACTATTATTGTGCTTAAATCTTTCATTAGTTGGTGTTTTTATTTCCCGATTTCGAAAGAGTCCGCCTTTATTATAGCAACGACACTGAAACCTGATGTTACCAATGAAAAGGAGATAACTCAAGTACAGCCAAAAGTAACAGACATTAGAGATAAAATACAGTTGGTGTATTATCTTGTAATATATCTTATGAAGTGTCATTCAAGTGACAGCAAGTCTTCTGAAATCTCTATCGCAAGAAGATCAAGTGACAGCAAGTCTTAGTATTCTTGTTTTCTTTAATAGCGATGTTGTTATCTGGATGATGTCTATTCTTCAACAGATTTCAATTGCTTATTTTATTTTGCAAGGTATTTCAATGCAATTCCAAGTTCGGCACAATTGTCTCTTTCATATCTGAATTTCTGTGATGAGGAGTTATCATTGTTTCCATTATTTACACGCGGACTACCGTCCTCATCTTTGTTGTTGTTATCACAACCTCTCGGCCGTTGTGCTCTCCGACCTTCATGAGGTGATTCAATGAATTTCGGTATGAACACTTTATTCACTCTACGCAGGTAGATTAAATAGAGTCCATGGATCCACCTCCGTATATTTAAATAAATAGTTCAGTTTTAAATTCCCTGAAAATCAGCCGGATCGACAAGTACCTCATGAAATCCGAAAGGTATGACGGCCGAAACGTTGTGATAGCAACAACAAAGATAAGGACAATAGTCCGCGTGTAAATAATGCCTATTTTCTATATCACATTCTTTAAGCTCTCTGACAAAGTCCATATATGTTCAGAATATTTTTTGTAGTTTCTTTAGTACACAGAAACTGCAACAACTACATTATTACATATTTTCTTCTTGGTTCAAAGTCCTAGAACCTGTTTCCCTGTCTGGAATTTATCGATACGTTAGAATTTTAAACTCCCATAATATTCTCTTTCTATATTCTGTTCGACGCCATCTGATTTATCGAAGCACTTTTCTTCGAAATTGTAAAATCCCAGCATTTGCACAATTCCCAGTGAGGTACTGTTCCCAATCAATCAGATTTACTTTTTTTATCCCCTTTTCTATTTAATATTATTCATCCATATGCTTGTTCGCACTGGGCATCCAGGGGTTACTGCAGGTAGTTTTATAACAGATCTCACTATTCTAATCAAAAGCTAAGTGTCGCGGTCACTAAACCTCAACTAAAGGCAGGAGTAACCAACATTTTCACATGTAAATGACGTATCGTGATCATATATAGAGGAGAAAGGACATGGAATAAATTTCAACATGGAAGTATTTCCATGTATTTCTGTTTTAGGATATTTTTCCACTTATATATTTTTCATAACTAATAAATAGTTAACAAAACAAAGAAAATTATACTAGTGTGTACACAGGTAAAAAAAAAAGAAAAAAAATACATTAAAACTTACTGTTAGGAAATGTGTCGGTGTATAACAGTTGTCATATACCCCAGTCGACGAATGGGTTATAGGGCGATCATACGCAGACTAGGAGATATATACACTCTCACACCTGTGGAGAGATACAAGCTATCTCTCTAGGATCGTGTGAGTGGACAATTGGTAAACAAAAATATTTTTAAGACCACTGTTCGATTGGGATAATCGAACAGTAATCTTTCCCAGGTCCGCTTCGTTTTCAACACGAGTACTGATCCACAATACAAGGATGAACTATAAGGCTTAGCGATTTTTGATAAATAATTTTAATATATACAAATATACATATATAAAAAAAATAAACGAACAGATGAGTATGAGTTAAAACATCCTACGATCGGATCTCGAACTTATTTTGGGATATCAAATTCGCCGAACACCAAATGGATTCAACTGAACCCGAACATATAAAATACAAGTATGAATTAATATGAATTGAATGCAGAAGCCAACACACATATAAAAAAGAGATGGGAGAGGAGTTACAATTATTGTTTTACATGTGGAAAGGTGTTTGCGAAAAAAAACAATATTCATGTGTGTGTGTGTATATCTTTTCTACTACGGGTTCAAAATGTGATTACTTATCTTTTGTATTCAGTTCTCTCTTCTTTTCTTTTTTTTATATAAATGTCCTTTCTTTCCTTTTCTCGGCACAAACACAATTTCACACACTGCTAGTCTGTAATAGAGGTATACACTTTCTTTCTCTCTTTGTTTCGTCTTTTTCTTTCCTTCCTTTCTTCTGTAGACGGCTCGATTTGCAACAGGGGTGTACACTTTCTTTACGTAGGTTGAACCACCAAGATATATATTTTATCCGCGTCTTCAAATTGAGATTCTCGAACAGGAATATTTCTTTATACTTCTGTCCGGAGTTGCCTGGATCGAACTGGATAAGTCATCACTATCAAATGCATATTATCTTTCCGTTCGTGAACCACTAGCGCCTCGGCTTCGATCTTGCCTTTTCAAAGTCTAGAGAACACCTGATCCTCAGTGAATCTTTGACTGTCACGTGACTTAGGTTTTGGGCGCGAATTCTAACTTACTTCCGTCCCCTGTCTAGCTTCTGTCTAGACGTTTTTCTTTACGGGTAATTGGGTCAGTCGACCCTTTTGACCTGCCTTCCCAAAATGTCATCAGACTTCACGTAATCTTTATTCTGTTGCTAGGCGGAAATTAACCATCATATGTGCGTATATGCGTGTTTAGCTTATCTGCTTTTAATACCCGTCATACAGTTCAGTTGTCAATCGTCCGGTGGAGCGGTATTATCCCCAGTGGGGAGAATGAGTGACCGGTATCTACCACTTTCTAGATGAAAATTTAAAAAAAGAGAGAAAGGAAGATATATATACCCGTCCTTTTATAGTACTTAAACAGCGCCACGTAACGGCATCTTGTTAAGCCATATGGGGGTAATCCCCACAACAGAAATCGAAATATTCTCATTCGGTGCGAGCGGCTGCATGAGGCCATTCCATTGCATATTAATTCAGAATTTGCTTTCTTCTTGCTAGCTATTAGAAAATGTAAGATCGATCAATTTGACTCCCTAACGACCTCATGGTGTACATTAGCTGACTTAACGATTCCTTTATTCTTCCTCCGTTTAAATTTAGTTGTTTTTACAGTACGTAAACGGAAGGGAGTTCTTTAGGTGGGAAATGCGAGAAAAGAAACTGTTGTAGTAGAAGTGTTGGTTGAAGTTAGGTATTTCAACAGTAAACGGGTGGGACATAATGCCGATCTCGTAGCATGCTTAAATTCATCTAGTCAGGGTATCAAGGGAAAAAACTCATTTACCATAAAAATATTTGTAGAAAAGACAGAGGAAATCAACATCATATCGGTAAGAAAGCGACTGAAGTCAAGATTTCTGGGCATGATTGTTGAGGGGATGGGGTCGGAGATGTTGTTGTTGGAATCTATATTATGATAGTAGCAGTGGTTACAAAATTATTCCGGGTGCGGTCCGGAATAAAACAATCTTCACCCAACGTACATTGAAATAGGCGTAATCACATCATGGTGAAGCATTGCGTTAAACAAGTGAATTTTAAATGAAACTGAAGATAATGATGTTTAACAACAAATAACAATTTATTTGAATGTTTTCTACATCGTGTGGTATGATGTATTTAATAAGTCTGTTATGCAGAAAGGAAAAAGTTCTTATGTACATTACTGAGATCTGTCTAATAAAGTCCTGTAAAAATGTAAAAGTTTGTACCTAATTTTGTTGCAGAATCTACATAGCCAAAGCTGGAAATGGTGAGTCAGTAGATAAGTAATCCCTCTGAGTTGACAACGCGGAATCCCTTCTCCAAATGCTTTTCCTTTTATAACTTGGGTATTTATAGATTCCAGGCAGCAGGCGCTGACTCACAAAGAAACTCTTCAAAATTGCAAGGTAAAACTGTCATTGATCGAATTATAATAGGCATTTTATTTCGGATATTTTTAAAACTCTACAAAACGTGACACTCGGAGCCTATGCGTAAATGACTGATTTTGGTCATTTGACTCCTGACTTTGAGACGGCAACTTCCGGATCTATTACGTTACGGATCCTTCTTCAGATTTTGTCAAAAATCTCTAGATGTACAGCAGGAGCACTATACCAGATATCGCAACGGTATTCAATGCATGGACGAATGTGATATAGAAATCTGAAGGCGTGTAAGAATAGCGGAAGAGGACTTCCAGAAATTAAGCAAAGTGTTGAACAAACGGAATATTTCCTAAAAACAAAGAAAATTGTGCTGAACTGCTATGTAATATATGTTTTGAGTGTTGGAGTAGCTTAAAGTCAAGTGGAGCCTCGAGAAAGAATTTGCACACTAAAATTTGTTCACGGCGTTTTCACAGAGGGGTTTCAATTGATTTTCTAGCGATGAGCATGTATATCTACTCTCCTATATGGCAGTAAATGCTGAACAATATTTATCTCGGCTGAAGAATCTGGAAACGACACAGATATGCTTATACTGATTGGTGCTGAGAACATGAACAGGGAAGATGAGCAATAAGTAAGCCTTAAGGAAAATAAGAACTCCAATTTGAAAAAGACAATTGAAATTTTCTGTGACACAATGAGAGAAGAGAGTCCAACAGAGTTGAAAACTCTCAGGATACATTAAAGGCAAGAAAAGCAGAGTGAAATAGCAAATAACCTAATTAACAATTTTGTCTGAATGAAAGACAAAACAACGACAAAAAGGTATAAGAAATAAACCCCATTTCCAACACAATTACATACCCATATACAGGCTATATTAAAACACACCCAAACATTGTTTTCTGCACAACAAACAATTTTACAAATATGCAAAACAAATTCTACAATACAACACACACTGTTTAAATAAAAGTGTCTGTTGGTTAGAAATTAACATCATCTTGTGAAATATTTGACCAATTAGAGAAAACTATAGCCCTATTTTCGCGGGCCTACTTTGCGGATTTTTTTTTTTTTTTTTTTTTAGAAAATCCACAGATTTCGATTTTCAAAGAACAGAGATGCGACTGTCTCCAAATCGTTCAATACGTGGCTATGTAACTTCTTCCTCCCCCACTTCCAGCCTGTGTTGAAAGGAACACGTGTCGGCGACTTCAAAGGAATCAGATACAACTTAGAATGTACGACCAGTTGGCAACTTCAAACAAATCATCTCCAACAACAACAAAGGCGGTGAGTGAAACTTTTCTAAACCACAAAATATTTTCTATGTACCAGCTACCCGAAGATTTTAACTCAACTAAAGACTATTTTTAGTCCTTTTCGACTACAGTGTAACCCGGATATAAGAGAAATCCCGCATATAAGAGAAACCCGGACATAAGAGAGATTTTACCTGGTCCCAATTTAGTGCCTGTGTTAATGTATATATAATAGACCAAACCCGGATATAAGAGAAACCCGGATATAAGAGACTTCTCCGGTCCTGACAACTCTTTTATATCCGGGTTACACTGTATTTTGCATTCATGTACACTACAATTCAAAAGTTTGAGGTTACCCCTAGTAATTTTTTTTTAAATTGGCCCCAAAAATAGTTGATTTAAATAAGATAAAATTATTATACATTGTTAAAAAAGTGAGACATGATTTTTTTTTATATTAGAAATCTTATTATGACAAAAAGGAAAAAATAGCATTTTATGATTAAATTTTGCATTTAGTTATCAAACAGCATAACAAATTTTTAGCGTTTCTTGCAAAAGTTTCTCAGAGTGTAAGTTTGATAATTCATTCCATCCTTATTTCAATGACTCTAAGAGCGCATCTTTATTTTTGGGATGGGAAGGTTTCACTCTTCTGTCAAGTCCATTCCATGCTAATTCTGGTGGTAACTGACATACCCATGTTTTTCTTTTTTTGTTTGTTTGTTTGTTTTTTTGTTTGTTTTTGTTTTTAAATTTCTATTTTATTATTCTTTGGAATTCGGACGTTTGGGTTTTTCATAGAAAAAATATTGGACGACTGAATTTCCTACAGAGGGCTGGTAAAATAAAAATTACGTAGACGAACAGAAGACAGGAAAACTGTGGAAAGATCATGGATCATATCGTAGATAATTAAATAGTGACTAATCATTGAGTTTTTTTTACAGTTTTTTTTTTTTTTTTGTAGTAGAATTGGATTTTTAAATTTCTGGAAGAAGAGGACTGCATGTGTCCAGCAATGACATTAAAAGTATGATTGACAGAATGAGAATATTAGCTTTATAAATTAAATGCATTGCTAATTATTTTACGAGATAAAAGTATTTTAAATAATTTTATAATAACATTTAATTGGAAATGATTTCTGTATATAGAAACGAATTGAAATGTAGGACGAAAGAAGCATTCATCTTTGATCAGGAATTAATTTAGATAATATTACTAGAACAAGTCTATAATATATATAAATCAAATGCGTTGTAAATGTTTTTTACTATAATAATAAATTACAAATAATGTTACTTCATAAATACATTCTAAAAGATTTTATTTTTATTCTGGCCATGGACAAAGAATTATCGGTGGTTAAGAATTTATAAATGCAAAACTAAGGGAGATAATTCATTCGTTCTTCTAATAAGGGAGATAACTTTGTCCGCTTCACAACACACTTCTTCCTCAAACAAACACGTTACGTGTACGTAGGAAGAAAATAATGCTTACAGCGTTGTTTCTATTTTTCTATTATTTTTTATGATATTTTCTGTACAATGTTTTAGTCATAATGTCGACCACTCTTAGTTACCATGGATTAAGGTGTGCACATCAAGCCAGAGAAGCAGTAAGCGACAGGTTTTTTTTTTTAAATCGCTTCACTAATTTTTATTTTAATTTTTCAATCGTTTCTTCATGCTGCAATCAGTTAAAAAATTATAATATCTTCTTTATTTTGTTTATATATTATAATAACAGAGTTTATTACATTATCTTTGTTTTCATCTATATATGTTGTTCTTTTTATAAATACGTTTAAAAATGAATTTAATCTTGCATAGCATCCTTAGCGACGGTTGCTAAGGAAGACATGCATTTTTGTCGTCCCGTCCGTATTCAACCTTCAATAATTATTGTAGATATTTCGCTTTCACCAGGAGAGTACGTTCCACGTTTTTATTTATAAAACCTGGGATTTTCTTCTACAAATCATTAATAAATTTTCATTATGTACTAGGTGCCTGCGTAGGTGAGTCAGTGTCTGGATGAAAGAGAGGAGGTGTGTTTGTGAGGGAGTACGTCTGTTTGAGAAAGGGTATGTGCTTAAAAGAAAGAAAGAAAGAATGTGCATATATGTGTGTGTGAGAGAGAGAGAGAGAGAGAGAGTGAGTGAGTGAGAGTGCATGTGTGAGAGAGATTGTATGCTTATGTATGTGAGCGAATGTACGTTTGAGAGAGACAGTGTGTGTAGTAATTAGTAGGTGCCTGCGTAAGTGAGTCAGTGTCTGGATGAAAGAGATGAGGTGTGTATGTGAGGGAGTAAATCAGTGGGAGAAAAAGGGTATGTGCTTGAGATAAAGAAAGTGTGTGCATTGCATATATAAGTGTGTTTGTGAGAGAGAGAAAGAGTATGTGTGCATATGTGAGAGAGATTATATGTTTGTGTATGTGAGGGAGTGTATGCGTTTCAGAGAGATAGAGTGTGTGTATGAGTAAAGGGAGTCTGTGAGAGATAGAAAACGTGCAAGATATTGTGTGTAAGGTAGTCTATGAGAAAGATTGTGTGTGACCGAGAAGGTGTGTGAGAGAAAGTGAGTGTTTGTGACGAAATATGTCAGTTTGACAGAAAGTGTGTGTATGTGTGTGTGAAAGAGTTTATGTGAGGGATATTGTGATTGTGAAAGAGACTATGTGTTTGAGAGATAGGGAATGCATCTGAGAGAATGTATTTGTGAGAAAGACTGTATGTGAGGGAGTATGTGAGAAAAAGAATGTGTGAAGAAGGATGTACGTGAGAGAAAGCATACATCTGAGAATGAGTGTGTAATTGAGGGAGTAAATTAATATGAAAAAATGTGTTTATGTGAAGGACCGTTTGAGAGAGTCTGTGTTTGAGAGAGAGAGAGAAAATGTGTTTGCGTGTAGGCATGTGTATGAATGAGTGAATGTTTATGTGAGGGTATATGTGAGAAAGAGAATATGTATACATGTATCAGAGAGAGAAGGAGAGTGTATATAAGGGAATGTGCATGAGTAGGACTTTGTGTTTATGACAGAGGAAGAGAGAAAGAGAGTATGTGTGTAATGCACATATACTGAAAGATTGCTTTTTTTTATATTTGTTAAATTTTTATGAAGATCATTTCAGACAATAGACTGGAATCTGACATAAAAGAAACTTTTTGTACATTTTCAAATTTATATTTAAACAAAAATAATAGCCTGCTTCTTTATCCATTTAAATTTTCAACTGATGCTGACAAATTTCTTTGGTTTATTTGTTTTACATATCAACACCTTGTCGGAGTTAGCTGCTCCTCAGCTCCTTACCTTTCAACAGGGGTCTCTCTCCTCTGGCTATAAATACTCGCTGACCCTTCGCCTCGACCTCTTTTTCCCTCAGGCCTTTGGGCCGCCACCTTGAGGTAAATCTCTTTTCCTCAGGCTTCGGCCTTATACCACTTCGCAAATGTGAACGCTCACAGATACAGCGTTTCCCAAATGCTGGGAACACGCTAAGAACAATACATGTACGTACGAACACTCACCACAACACACACATACTATTCACCACATGCACTGTCCATGTAACTTGTAACCTTTCTTGTTATTAATACATATATTTGTTTACATATATTTATCGGCCTTGTGTTTGTTTTGTTTTGCCTTCTTTGGACTTAATTAAAGTCCAACTTTCTCATGTAGTTGGACCGACTAGCAGGAAAATTTCTATCCACATGTATTCTTCTACTTTTACTAAACATTGCTGACATGGTCCACTACAACCTTACTAGGTTATTTAATGCTGACAAGATTTTTAGAATAGGTTTGTATGCATAGAATATGTATTCTTTGTAAGAAATCAGTTTGTAGATGAGGTTTCATTCATTGACATACTTAGGGTTTTTGTCGAGAATCAGATGTATTGCTGGTAATATTTTTTTTCCGAAAAAGTATTGCTGGTAATTTTTTCATAGTGTTTTGAACGTTAACTATTTGTCAATAGCTGGGATGCTAAAAGGTGTTACCACCCCAGGCCAGAGTGGACCTGGGAACAAAAGCAATTAAGAGGTGGTTCTATGCTTCACAAATACCCAATCAGAGGCCCTGCTGCCAGATGTAGTTTATTGTCATACCTAGGACAAAAATTTCTTTGGACAAATCACAAATAATTTTGCTGAAAATTCAGTTTGCTGTGAGCACATTTTTTTATTAGTCTTTTTTTTTAATCATTTCACCCCAAGCAAGGCAGTAACACCACTAGGATGCAAGGAGTTACTGAATGTTAGAGAATATGAGAAAATAAATTAACAAGAATTAAAAGGACAGAAGGTAACAATTGAAGATCAAAGTTGACTGGCAATCAAGAAGCCTGAAATGAGTTCCACAAGTGAGAAGTGTAATAGAACTGTTAACATAGAATTTATAATTACATCTATTCATTTCAACTGTAAAATGATGAGCCCTAGCCGCCAATCTAGTACTGCACTTAAATTCTAAAGTCTAGGTGCCATAATGGAAAGTTCATCGGAACAATTACCATGAAAGTATAAAAAAGGTACAGGGAAGCTACATTATATCTGTGGGAAAATGTGTGACACCAAGATGGCAGGTCAGGACCAATAACATTGTAGATTCTTGTTTGGATTTTATCAAGGATATCTAAATATATAGCATTAACACTGGTCCAAATATGGCAGCAATATTCAAAGCAAGGATGTCTGGTAGACTGATAAATATGTAAGATAGATTCTGGAGAGAAAAATTCTCTTGCCCAATATAGTGAACCAACCTTCTTAGCAGCTAACATAGCAATTGATTCAGTATCTTCTTTCCACTTATATCAGCTGAAAATCTTAGTCCATATTTTTTACTGAAGGTACCTTAGCCATTTTCACTTCAGAAAACCATACATGTAAGTAGCCACCTTAGAAATGAGGAAAAGATGATTGTTTTTTCTCTAAAGAAAAAATTATTTTCTATAATTAATAAATTGAATTCTTATTCACATTTTTGTTCCATGATATACTGTAAACTGTGGTAACTATGTTCCACTTTTTAGGTAAAAGTTGAAAATTCTGTTGTTTAGTGGATGTATATTTGATACAAATAGTGTATGGCAAAAGGCTTTGCACAGTCTGGCCAATGCTACCTAGCAATGAGGGTAATTTTGACCATTGTAGCTGTTTACAACTTTTCCTATGTATATAAATGCTTGTTGCAGTTATTTCTAGGACTGGTAACTTTGACCACCTATAAAATAAGGCTTCTGGCCATGTTTATTACAGGATTTCCATATATTCTTTCAACATAATCCAATATGTTAAAACTAAAGATAAATTGCATCTAGTACATTACTTGGAAAAGAAATCTTATGATTGATTGATGATATCAAAAAGGATAAATCAAGAAAAATCACTGACTTTAGTTTTCCAATGACCTTCTTCCTTGAAATTTTGACAGGAAAGAAAAGACATGCACAGTATTGTCAGAACAATGCATTAGGAGAAATAGCTTGTGCCCAAGCCTTTTAAAAATTGCTTCCAGCTTTGTTGTTCAAAGTTATCCCAAAAGTTCTGGCCATCTTGGAGCAACTTTGACCATCCTAGTTGACAAGTTCCCTAACAATCATTGACCTTCAAAAACATGTTTCTTGTTATTTGAGCTCTAAGCTTCTCAAATAACTCATCTATTTCCTATAAAGTTGCTTTAAAAACTTCACACCAACAACATTTTGAGAAGAACTTTTTATACACAGAAATTATTGTGTGCAAATTTGCTGCCTTTCTTACACGAGGAAAGTCTTTGAAAATCAATTATGTCTATAGACTGACAAAAAGTGGCCACTGTCACCAGTAAAAGAATAAAAGTTGCAGTTGCATTTATAAAATTACAGTGGTGGTCATTTTTTCAAAATTCCAAAAATTGGTCAAAGTTACCCCAGTTTACAGTATTATCACTGATGGCAGTGGATTTATTCCCTTAAGTGGAGTGAAAGGATTAAAATAAAAAAATATTAATTTGAAATATGAAAAAAAAATTAAATAAAAAATATATTTCTTCTGCAGAAAAAAAATTGTGAAAGTTTCCTGTTTCTAAAGCAAAAGATATTTACATGTATGATATTCCATAGTGAAAATCGGCAATAGTTTTAAATGGTGAAAAAGTTACCTTCAATGAAAGTTTGCATAATTCAAGAAATATTATAATTAATCATTCTTTATGTATGTGACTATGTATGAGACAATGTGAGTGAATAGGTGAGTATCCTTTAGAAAGCAAAACAGACTCCACACAGTTCATGGGGTGCAGTTTATCCGTGACTGATGTAGACAATTTTTTAAATATCAAAAACAAAAATTTTGAAGGGCTGAATACACATACCTGGTGCAAAAAAATTATACCTCATTTCAAAAATAGGATGAAACAGCTGTCCAGTGCTTTCTGCATTCTGTTGAGGATTCTTTGAGACTTGATGAATTACTATAATGCTGTATGTATATATATATATATATATATATATATATATATATATATATATATATATATATATATATATATATATACATACATATATATATATATATATATATTATACTAATAATGAAAATACATAGTTTCATAATTTTAAGTTTTAATGGTTTTCTCTCAAGTCAAATTATGAGACAAGAAATTATCCATTTACATTATTTACTTTGTTTGGACTGTTGTCCTCATTTTTATTGCCATTTTCACAATTTTTTGGCCATTGTACTCTCCGGCCTTCTTCAGATTAAATACTTTGGAATTTCAAACCGAACCTTTTATTTAGTCCATGGGGATAGATTATTCTAATTCCATGTGCTATACCTTTTGGTTATCTCTGTTTCAGTTAATTCCCTTTAGTAACTCACTATACTTAGTCACATTTTTGGATCACTCAACAAACATTTTTATCCAATGGGCCATATCAGCTTGGGGATATCAGTGAGTGAAGTTTGGGATTTTCGAAACCTTATGTCTCAGTAACCATTTTATCCATTAGTTAACCTTGACCTTGTAAGTTTTATGATGACATCAGTTGCATTACATAAGGATATTAGTCTCAACACATTACCAATAAATAAATTCTTACTTAGAATCAACTGACATCATTAAACAGTTATCTATTGTGCTTTTATTATTTACTTGTAGTACCTATAAAAATTTTATTGCTTTCCTATGTGAATTTTATGATGAATCATAATTTTCAAGTTAATGATTGAATAATCTCCTTGTGATTTCTATGACTATAGAATACCTGTGGAAATTTCCATACTGCCTCCTGAAATATTTGCGCTTAACAACTTTAACAAAATATTGCAATAACAATCATAAGTATGAATGAAGGTCATTATTTAAAGAAGTAAGAGGGTACAAATGAAAACATTTGAAATTGGCACATTTTTTTTTTCCATTTCACTAAAGCAGACAGTCACATGATCGTCTCTTTATTTCTTTCTCTTACTCAAACCAAAATCTCAAATCTAAAAAATGCCACCAAAAATATCTCCTGGCTTTACAAACAAAGTTTGCAACTTAATTATTACTAGAAATACCATAAAAAATTTCACTGATTTACTATTTGAATTTTCTGAAAAATCATAATTCTTAAGTTAATGATTGAATAAACTTCTCATGAGTTCTATTACTATAGAATACTTGTGGAAATTCCCATACTGCCTCCTTAAATATTTGAGCTTAAGAACTTAAACAAAATATTGCAATAACAATCATAAGTATGAATGAAGGTCATTATTTTAAGAAGTAAGAGGGTACAAATGAAAAGATACAAAATTGACAATGTTTTCCCTTTCATTGAAGAATTTTTTTCTTTCTCTCACTGAAACAAAAAGAGCATCTCTGATATGTGTTTTCCATCTTTCCTGTATGAAAATTAGGAAAATTAATGACAAAGAAGAAAAATATTTTGTGTCACACATTTTGTCTGTTAGGTTTTCATCAGACTAAAGTGGTGTTTACATTGATGTAACTACACAAGTGCATGACTGAGAGAGAACACTGAAATTTAAATTAATATTTTTTTCTTAGGCGTCAGTTTATTTTTTGAAAAAACACTTTTTTAAACATCACTTTAGTCCGATAGTCCTAAATGACAAAACACATCACAAGATCAAAATGGAACAATCCATTATCTATAAGGTATTGGCAGACCATAATGCCCATGCTAACTAAGGAACCAGCAAAATTCTAATATGATTTTTTTTTATTCATCAGATACTAGTAGTATCTTTTATCATCAATTGTCTAAAATTTGAGATGAAGCATTATTATTATTAATTTTTGACTTTCTTTCATCATGTTCCTTACACTTTTTACCATAACTCCAAGATTCTTGTTCCATGGCTCTTAGCAAGCAGTGCGGATCATGAATAAAGAATAAGCTTTCAGAGCAGCTGCATTACTGTTTAAGCTTCAAAGACCAACCAGTTCTAACCAGATAAGTTTTTATTTTCATTTCTACCAAAGATGCAAGGAATTACTGTGAGTGAAAGGAGAGAAAATGTTAGGGAAGAGACGAGACAATAAATGAAAGAACAGAATTAAGGAAGACAGAAGTACATATCTATAATTTTTCCATTCATCTATGCTTAGAATATTACTGCTAAAAATTTAAATACAATTTGAATTGCTATCTACTTTTCTCCTGATTACTCTTTTTTCTTCTCACTCATTATTAATGTTTCCATTCCAAATTCTTCCACACCCTGTAACCCATTGTGTCTTAGTGGGTTTAATACCTCACATGAGGTGATACTTATTAAAAAAAAATGTTGGAAATTAATGGTGCATTTAAACGTTTGAAAATTGTACACAATAAGAAAGCAAGAAGTCGAAAGTGCAAGAAAAGAAACTATTAGAATAGAACTTACAATTACATCTAGCTATTTCTACAGTAAAATGAAGAGACCTAATTGCCAATCAAGTACTATGTTTCAATTCATGTGGTGAAAGTACTAACAAGTAAAGCTCATCAAAACATTTGCCATGGAAATATTTATAGAAGAAACACAAGGAAGCCATATCACAGATAGGAATGTCACTGAATTTGTGATGCCTGATAATGACAAATAACATTACAGACCCTTTTTTTGGATTTTATTGATTATCTTAAGATATCTCTATATGCAAGAGAAAAGATTTTTGGGATGACCCAGTGAACCAACTTTCCTAGCAGCATATGTAACAATTGATTCAATATAGTCATTCCTCTTCATTTCAGTAGAAAACATGAGACCAAGAAGACGCATTGAGTTGATCTCCTGGAGATTAGCATCAGCTGTGCTGATGGAAGATAATAAAAGCTTCTCTACAATGACAAGAGTTTCATTTTGGAAGTGCCAAACTTTACAAGCCAGTTCTTGCTCAAGCTAACAACAGACAGACAGTCAATTTGGTGATCAGTTTCACTTTAAACAATCTATCAAACTTTATCTGATCTAGTAAACTAAGATAGAAGTAAATAGCCGTGTCATCTGCATAAATATTGAATTGGGAACTGAGGACATTCAGAAGGTCGTTGATGAAGATATGAAACAAAGTATGTACATAGATAGAGACCTTTTAGTACTTATTGTCTCCATACGCCTGATACACTACTGTCATTGTTTACATATATTAGCAATATTAATGGTTACAGAATCTGTGAAACTGCAGGTAGTATATAATAGATATTGCCACTGAAAGCAAGTTCATATTTTGACATAGATACTTTTGTCCCCTTTTGCTGAAATGTTCTTGGTAAAAGTATGAATCTATCTTTTCTTTACCCAAGTTATGGGTTAAATAGCAGGGTAGACTGAGCTCTCTAACTTTGCCTGGCAACCAATCAAAAACTGTGAATTCCAAACTATGCAAAATGCAATGGGAAACCACTCCACTACTTTTTCCAAGAATGCATGAAAATACATAGATAATAAACATCTGTGGAAAGTCATGATCAGATATGTCTGACAAAATGTCATTTGAATTTCTAAGAGGAAGCAATGTCAGTTATTATTAATTTTTCACTATTTTTTCTTTCATTTTATTTCTTTTCCTACAATGGAATTGGGTGGTATATGTCAAGTGGCACAACTTAAATTTCATTATTTTAAATTATGTTGTTCTTACTTTTCAAAAGACAATTGTAACAATAAAAACATTTTTGGGGGTATTCTTAAAAAAAAAAAAATTTTTCAAACTCTGGACAATAAAAGACCCTGACTCTTTCCCTGATTATTTAGTAGTTTATATGAAATAAACAAGGATTGCATCTCCTTATCACACATTCCACTTGTTTTTTTCTTAATTTTTTTAGCTTTAACTGCTTTATTTATGTTAAAAACTGAAAAAGCTAAAGAGGTTTAATTCTTCTAATAGCTTCTTCACCAATACAGAAAAATCATTTTGTATAAGTCTAGGCTTTTAATCTGATTAAATATTAAAAAAAAAAAAAAACAAGTAATTTTTAAGAAAGATTTGTATAGAACAAGGAATTTGTTTTTTTTTTGCAGATTTAGTCAAACTTAAACAGATAATTCCAAGATACACAAGTAAAATCAATAACTTTATGCAGCCATAAATGTGTAATATAATGGCACATTTTATTCACTTCATCTAAACTACTAAATCATGCAATACTAAAAAGCAGTCTTTAAATATTCCTTTAATTTAAAAAAATAATGTCTTTCTTCAAAAGTATAGAAAATGCTGTGTAATTGATCAGATTATAAGCAAAAATATATAATTACTTAAAAACTAATACATCAGAGGATGGCTGGAGAATAGACCAGCTGAAACATTTTCAGGATATGTCCAAAATGTGTTCATGTTACATCCTGCTTTATTTATTAATATGTTTATATTAAGATACATTCACTTACATGCTAATACCCTTGGGAAAGGTATGAATCCTTCTTCTCCCTCCAGCTATGGGTAAAATTGCAGGACAGACTGGGTTCTATAGCCTTGGATGGCAACTGGTCTAGGAGAAGGACAACTCTGAATTCAAAACCTGCGGAGGGTTGTTTGGGGACCTTGTGGCACTTAGTGCACCAGGTCTCTGTATTCGTCCCTTCAAAAAGTGTGGATGGTCCTGCACGAAACCTTCACCACTATAATCAAATCTCATGTGTCCTTGTCGAGCTGTCGTTTTCCTGGAAACTGATCTGCTTGACCCTTATACGTCAAATTTGACGGGAGAGTCGACTATTAAGATAAACATTTTTTTGTTTCTCTTTATGTATATTATATAGTTATTTACTATATTTGTCCAAAGGTTTTGACGAATGGCAAGAATAGAAATTATTATTTTCTTAAAAAATGTCCAATGTTTCTAGCACATTTGTGTGTCATTAATTAAAACTCTGCATCATGTAATATATTAGCAGATAGCTGGGGAGTGGATCAGCTAAAACATAATTAGAACCTTTCACCGGGTAATATATCACAGGATGGTTGGAGAATGGACCAACAAAAATAATAATTAGAATACTGCACCAAATAATATATCATAGGATGACTGGAGAATAGACCAGCTAAATTATAATTAGAATCCTGCACTAGATAATATCACAGAATGATGGAAGAATAAACCAGCTAAAACAATTAGAACACTGCACCAAGTAATATATCAGTGGATTGACCATCTAAAGCATAATGAGAACCCTGCATTAGGTAAAATATCAGAGGATGGTTGGAGAATGAACCAGCTCAAACATAATTAGATCCCTGGAGAATGGACCAGCTGAAACATAATTAGAATACTACACCAAGTAATATAGCTGAGGATGACTGGAGAATGAACCAGCTAAAACATAATTAGAACTATGCAACAAGTAATATATCAGAGGATGATATGGACCAGCGGAAGCATATTTAGAACTCTGGAAAATGGAGCAGCTAAAACATAATTAGAACAATGCAACGAGTAATATATCAGATGACGATATGGACCAGCTAATGCATAATTAGAACTCTGGAAAATGGACCAGCTAAAATATAATTAGAACAATGCAACAAGTAATATATCAGAGGATGATATGGACCAATTAATGCATGATTAGAACTCTGGAAATTGGACCAGCTAAAACATAATTAGAACTATGCAACAAGTAATATATCAGAGGATGATATGAACTGGCTAATGCATAATTAGAACTCTGGAAAATGGACCAGCTAAAACATAATTAGAACAATGCAACAAGTAATATATCAGAGGATGATATGGACCAACTAGTGCATAATTAGAACTCTGGAAAATGGACCAGCTAAAACATAATTTGAACCCCGTCCCAGGTAATACAACTGAGAATGACTGACAAATGGACCAGCTAAATCATAATTAGAACCCTACACTGAGTAATATATCACAGGATACCTGGAAATGGACCAGCTAAAACATAATTATAGACTTGGAACAAAGGTCTCTATCATTTTAAACAAATTTCAAAGTGAGTTTCCATGTTTATGCATAGATTTAGTCAACCAATTATGTGCCATTTTGCTCCACTACTTTCGGTTATCTCTGAGGCATTTTCATGATTCTCTCATCTTAGAGTTTGGCATTTTTCTGTCTGATGAACTGGTTTAAGTGGTTTTAATAGGCTTCCTAATAATTGAAATAAATTTATAGGGTTCAAAATAAATGGAAATCCAAACATATAATGTCAGGTGAGTATAAACAAGCTGTACCAATTTCTACTGGGTATGCAAATATATGTGTTATATTCCATGCTAACACAGTGGATAAATAAATAAAGGTTTATTGTAAAAACCAGTACAATAAGAAATAAGGTAACAGCTATGCACACAATCGTTGCAAGTCAATCCAGTAGTGAGTGCTACTATTGGATGGTAGGTAGTAGGTAGATGGCATAAGTCTGAGTCGTACTCAACAGATACCAGCTAGACTCCTGTAGCCTGTTGACTTAACGATAATTATAGGTAGTTACTACCTATAGTGTAGTTACTCATGAGGGTGACAGGTTATTTCATTACATAAACATGTGAGGTCTAGTGTTGTCCTGATAGAAAAAAAGACCTTTCCAATGTTCAGTGATTATTGCCTTTAATCAGTCCAATTAAGAACAGTACTTGTCTGAATACAACATCTGACTTGGTGGATCAAGGCTCATAATAAACAACACCCTTCCAATCCCAACATATACACAGCATCATCTTCCTTGGCTGTAAACCAGATTTAGGTATATATTATCAATGGCTCATTTCATTTTCCACCAGGACATTGTTGTATAGATTCCATTTTTCATTACTTAGGCTCATTGTTTAATGATTTTTGGAGTATCTGTAATGTTCCTTTTCTTGTGACCTGGGTCAATTTTAATCAGCATATCAATTTGGTAATCAATGACCACTTTGAACCCAGTGAAGCTCTTATATACAGTACTGTCGAATATAGCACAAATAAATGGCATATGTCTTTTTCGCTTTTTGTAAAGCGTTTTCTCCTTTACAAAAATAAAAGAGCATAAAATGATGAAAATGTATCTTATTTCTTTTTGATCATTTCACCCCAAGCAAGGCAGTAAAGCTACTAAGGTGCAAAGGGTTACTGAGTTTTAAAGAATATGAGGCAAAAAAAAAAAACACTATTAAGGAGAAAGAACATTAAAAGAACAAAAATTAAAAAGACAGTTAACGATTAATATTGCATTTAGATTTTGGAAGATCTATATTGACTGAAAAGCAAGAAGCTGGAAGAAAGTTTCTCAAGCGAGAAGTGCAATAGAAGAAACTCTTACCATAGAACTTACAGTTCCATCTAGCCATTTCAACAGTAAAAAAGATGAGACCTTGCTGCCAATCTACTATTGCGCTTAAATTCCCAATGTCAAGGTGCAATAGAGGAGTGTTCATCAGAACAATTACTGTGAAAATATTTATAGAAAAGGCACAGAGGGCTACATTACAACAGTTGAAAAGTGAAGGTGAGATGCCAGGTGAGAACCAATAATATTGCAGATTCTTCTTTGGATTTTGTCAAGAATCATCTAATTGTGTGCTCCTGGAAGCTTTTTTCCTTCATTTTACTTTTTAATGTAAAAACATTTAAAATTTACAATTCACATTGGAATCATATCTAAAGACAGGTTGAAATGTCACCTTTCAGAGAATATGTATATGTTTCAGTCCGGTGTGAAATTAAATCCTATGTTCAAAATCCAATGATTGAAAAATGCTAAACTTTTAAAATTTTCAGTAAAGGGCTTGTGCTGCCGCGGGGACCCCCTATGATCAAAATGAAATATACGTATCCAAGTATCCTAGAAGTCATTCTTTGTTCAAATTTAAATTTAATTTATATCAAAGGGAAAAAATTTTCACTGGGGGGCTGTGACCCCCGAGGTACACCTTTGATCAAAATGATCTTGCTAATGTAACTCCATCTTCTGGCTTTCTCCTTCTATATTTTGAATAGGAATCAATTTAAATCAAAGGGAAAAAATTTTCAGTGGTGGGAGTTGTGCCCCTGTAATCAAAATGAAATATACTTATCCAAATACCCTGGGTAATATAGTTTCAGAATATATATGGTTATGGGGTCTATATCCAAAACCCTATGAGGAGTTTGATAACAAACAGACAGACAAAGGCTACTACTTTATATATATATAGTTTCAGTGGTTTCTTTTTAACTAACTACTAAAAATTATCAAATATTAATCTTGCACCATTTACTGTACATTTTTTGGCCTATATCACAGTGTTATTAGATTTTTTGCTGTATTGTGGTGAAGTTTAACAATTCTAATAGTATTAGAAGACCTACCAGTTGTTATTATTTATTTCTTCCATGCTCCAAGTGTAAGAGGGTAGTCCCATTTTAATAACTTTTACCCAAGAACTGTCTTTTTGCAGAACAGACACCTGCATAGCTGCTTCCATTTATATTATAATCTTGACCTCTTCAAGTCAAGAGTCAGTCATTCTCCTCATCCTCAGAATCCCCACATCCTACCACTTTCTCAAGCATTAACTTTTACACACCTCACTCATCAGTACCTTCAATTAGGTGAAATTTTGTAAAAAAAAAAAAAAATACTCATAAAATAAATATTCATGGCAAACATAGAATTCTAACCTGTCTATATTTCTGAGATGAGGTATTATGTACACTATTTACATTATTTGGACTATTGTCCTCATCTTTGTTGCCATATTTATCACAACATTTCGGCTGTTGTATGCTCCAGCCTTCTTCAGGTGGTTGGAATGTCGAACTGAACCTTCTATTTCATTCACTGTTCTAGACCATTCTAATTCCATGTGCCATGTCTAAAGGATGCCAGTAATCAGTTATCTCCTGTTAATTCCCTTCTCCTAATTCTACACTGCATTAACCAGGTATTGAACTCACAACTCTCTGGGTCCTGTCATGGGATCTAAACAATGTGTTAATCCACTGTGCCATGTGTCCTTAAGGCAGTGTAGAACATGGAAAAGGGAATTAACAGGAGATAACTGATAACTGACATCCATTAGACATGGCACGTGAAACTAGAACAGTCTACCACAGTTAGCAAAATAAAGGGTTCAGTTTGACATTCCAATCACCAGAAAAAGGCCGGAGTCTACAACAGCTGAAACATTGTGATAAATATGGCAACGAAAGATGAGGACAATAGTCCGAATAATGTAAATAGTATAAAATTCTAAGTAGTTTGACAAAATATTTTTCAACTTAGATAACTGGTCAGATGTGTGTGCATCCACAATCATGTATTCTCTGCCCACTTCACTTCCTCAGGAATGTGAAAGTTCAGTTAATAATAACATGCCAATCAATGCAGTTATTTGGTCAACCCCCTTACCCACTCCTAATCACAAAATCCACCTGTGTATTGCATTTGCTTATTAGATATTGATTAAATATGTCTCTGGAGTTACTGTATTTGTTTCTATTTAAAGATTGTTTGATGGAGGAGGGAGACAGATATGTGCCATTAGCTAATCTTAGAGTTGCTGCTTGCTAAGCTTAACTTAGTCTGTCACAAGGCCAATGGTATAATGAATCCAGTTGAAATAGTCAACCCAACTAGCTTGTTAACCATTCTTTGACCTTTAGGTGCCTTTGTCTACCAAGTCTAGCTGGTTTAGATTTGCTGCAATATTTGAATGCTGCACAATTTCGGGAAAAAAATTAACAGGCCATATTCCCTTCTCTTAATGACCATTGAGGAGGTGCATTGACTCGAACATGGAGCTCCACCAGATGACCAGCCAGCCAGCCAGCCAAGCATCTTCCAAACCATTGTTCAGCACCATGTTTGCTGGCTTGGTCACATTTTGTGACAACTTGATGACTTCTCCACTAGAGTCATCTAGCAGTTCAACCTGCCATCTGCAAACTGGAAACAACCTTCTGGCAGACCATGCAGTCACTGGAAGGACATCATCTGCCAGGATGCTTCAGCAGATCAATCTGGTACTGAAGAATACTCTGACACTCTACCAAGACCATGAGAAATGTAGAGCCAAGATGGTACTCGTGGGTTCAGTGTCTTAAGCAATAAAATTAGCATATTTCCTTCTGCAATTCTCTGCTCAAATGCAACAAATATGATCCTTCTTTTTTTTTTTTAAGAATGACTATAAGTTATAAAAAATGGATTATATACAACAAATTGGAATGAAAACTGTCCTTAGGACATCCACCGAGCTACAGGTAACCACCCCAAAGGCCCAATCTGTATCCAAAGAATGAGATGAGTGTATCTGCTGGGATGTGAAGGGCATTGTGTGTTCTGCAAAAATCAGATGCTGAATTCAGATATGTACTGTTCTTAACTGAACTGATTAGATGTAGCAATGAATCAATAATTTCAAGAGTGTCATTTTACATTAGGCCAATACCAAACATTGCATTGATTTGCAAACCCAGCAGAAATTGGCTGGGATGTTCCACCAAGGAATGATGTCAATGGTATTGGTCAAGCCAACTAGTTCAGTAAGCACCATGCCATGCCAAAGCATCCATAATAGTAATTTACTAAGCTTAATAGTCAACCCAATTAACTTGCTAGGCCCCTGATTAGGAGATTAAATATTTTGAGGAGCAACTTACTATCTTAATTGCTATCTTTCCTGTGTCCTTCCTAACCCAGGGTCATAGCACATGTTAGGGCCCCAGCTATAAGCAAATGGTGAACCTCTAAACTAAAATCTAAATGAAAGTATAAAAATACATTTTTATAGTGAAATTACCAGCAATAATTTTTTATAGTAAAATTGAAGACATGGTATACATTGTAATTAAAATACAATTTGCAATGATAGAGGGTGTGACGGATGAATGGACAAACTAGCAGAAGTCATAGAATTTTATATATAGATACAAGTCAGACGGTTTCTTGTAAAAAAGAAACAAGTTTTCTTTTTTTCATTTAAGATTTTCTGATTTTTTAAGATTATTTGCTAAAAAAAGCAATTAAGTAATTATAATTTGATCATGAAATAATGTCATTCACTTAAATTAATTATAAAGTTTGAACCAAACAAAACCAACTAACTTGCTAACCATTTTGCTACACCAAAGCACCATAAATATTTACTTAGCTTAGTTTGTTACAAAGCCCCAAGAATAGAATCCATAGTAGTGGTCAAGCTGACTAGGTCACTAAAGATTATTCAATGCTGAATTGCCCAGCTTTGTCTCAGAGTTATTTTATTTCTGGACTCAAAGTTTCATAACACATACAGATACAGCAAAAGTCATTTATCATAATCATAAATAATGTTACCAAATGGTTTTTGTTTCTAAGATCAGATGGTCCCAAACAATTTGTAAGATCAATACTAACACAATTAGTCATTTCTCAGCATTCAATTTTGTAATTTTATAATATAATCTTTTTAAAATAAAGAATTTTTAACAATGAATGTAAAATGTTTCAATTTTTATATCCCATTTTTTTAATGTAGTCAGTCAGTTATTGTTCTCTAAAAGACTATCCCAACATGATCAAAATATTAAAATAAAGACTCTTGTAAAAATAAATCCTGCCAAGAGTCATACTCTTCCTGGAGAGATAGAATGAGCTATTTTTCCCAGCATGTTCAGTAAAGGATTCTATATATGATTTCTATTTGAAATCTGGGATGAACCTGGGTTCCAATATACATTCAAAACAGAGATTATCATTGACATCATAACTGTGAAACATTTTGGAGGTATTAGAAGTTTCAAGTCAGGTTTTCCCCATTGAGGAGATATCAGTTTCAAGGCTCTAATCAGCCAGGTGGATACTTGTAGACTCAGGTAAAAAATGGTTATATGTGTACCTTTTTGACAGTTTATCATGATTTTTTGTTCTCTGAAGACCAAAATGTCTTTAAAGTCAATAACCTAATTTAACCAAAACTTAAACCTGCATTCCTGTTTATTCAATTCTTCTGTCTCGGTTTAGATTAGAATTATAGTTTAGACACTTTAAAGGTTTTTTTGATTTTTGCACAAGTTAGTCAGGTTTAGTTCAGATATGTTGTGAAGGGATCAAGCACTCTGTAAAGAAAACCATCATTTAAAGGTAATCAGGTATAATTCTTCAAGGTCTTGGAAATCAGTCAGAAATGTCTACTAATTGATTTTGCTAAAATAAAAAAAAACTTAAGTATGCCATTATCTGATTAAAACCTCTCTCTCTTGTTTTCTTTGCAAATTCAGGAAGAACACAGAACAGCCCAAAGACGGAGAAATACACTCCTTCTAGTCTTGCATTACCTTCAAGAAGAAGGGTAAGTAAATATCATCTGTAACTTCAGCTCTCCAGATGATTTTTAACAACTTTTACAGCCACTCTCAGTTTTTCTCTGATTCTATTGTTGGTTATAAACATTCGTTTAAAATGCTTTCTTTATCTTTGTTGATGTTCTCTCTCTTTTTTATTCCTTCCAAAAGTTTAACACCATCAGAGGCTGATGCTAAATACATATTTGTAAGAAAATTTTGGCTTTTTTGGCACAAAGACTCCGTTTCTCAGGCAGGAATGTTTTCTGTTGCATGCTGGAAGAACATTTATTATTTTGGTTTTATTTATTTTATTTTTAACAAAGTTTTAATGTTGCCATCCAAGGCTATAGAACCTGGTCTGTCCTGCTATTTGCCCATAGCTGGCGGCAGAAGAAGAGGATTCATACCTTGCCAAAGGGAATTAACACGTAAGTGAATGTAATGGATTTGACTGGAATTCGAACTAGCTATCAACAGTAAGAAGGCAGAAAATATGTTTGTCAGCAAGAAAATCCCAAGATAGCTACTATGAATTGGAGATGTCAACATTAAACAAGTACAGAAGTTGAAATATCTGTGAAGTATTTTAATAGATCATGGAAAATCAGTCAGTCAGTTATGTGCCATGCATGATACATGATTAGGCGATCATGTATCTTTCACTATATGGTCTGTCCTGCTATTTACCCATAGCTGGGGGGGGAAGAAGAGGATTCCCAAGGGTATTAGTATATAAGTGAATGTAATGGATTTCAATGGAAGTCGAACTCAGCTCTCTGATTCTTCAATCTGATCTGCTATCCACTACTCCACTGTGCCTTGATGGCATGCTTCACCAAATGGATTTGCCATCAATTTTTTTTGTATATTGTTTGGAGAAGCATACATCCTTTTTGGTTAACACATGTTCTGACATGACTGATTTAGTTATCTCAATTTAGATAATGTTTTTCATATATTGTGAACTGCATGAATGAATTTTGTTGTAATTTTTGCTCATATCCACTATTGCAAACCAGCACCTAGGGTAATGTTCATATAAATACATACTGTATGTGTAGCTGATTTTTGTAGTAATTAATTCATTTTCTTCACTCTTTTAGAATTACGCCTACAACAACACTATTCTTTCTGACCATTGAAGATCTTTACTTTCTTTATTTCAGCATTCAGTTCCTTGTTCGCCTGTTAATTGTAGACATTAGAATTGATGATATGTGTATGCATTGGGGATGTACAAAATGTAAGTTTTCCTACAAAGCAATAGTGTAATACATTTAGCAGTGAAGCTTACCAACTAAAGATTATTGATAGTCTGATCAAAGAATATATCTTTAATATTTAAAAACAGGATATGATTAAATGAAAATACAATATTTTATGAATAACATGATTACATAACCTGGGATGAAGTGGTCAAGTACATGATATCAAATACTGAGGTAAATTTGGTAAGGAAAACATATAAATGCTATTAAAAAAATCCTTCAAAAGAGAGCATTCATGCAGTGGTTGTTTGCACTTTTCAAATACACACCATTTCAATGTAGAATGTAATGCATCCAGCACTATTGGAAGTTTGTGATTGTTAAGAAGATTGTGGGTTTTGTGTGTATTTTTAGGTGAAGGTGCATGTTCAGTATGTAAACAAAGAAAGTGTTGAAGAAGCATACAAAAAACTTGTTTTTCTGCTACAAACCTTTATTCCTTTTATGTTGACCATATTGAAATAAAGTTAAAAGGTACCCAGCGGGAACACTGTTACTGTGTGGTTGATATCTTGAAGCCAAGAGGAGAAAGAGAAAGATTTTGTCCTTTCCAGAAGTGGGGGTCATAAAATCACACATGTGACCAGAAACCCTTTCTGATTTCTTTATAACTTGCGTTATGGGTAAATTAATTTTTTTTTTATTCATTATTTGTATTTTATTTATTGGGTTTATTTCATTTTCCCCGCAATTGTGTAGACAATTCAAGTAAAGGAAAACTAACTCTTGTTTGATTTTGAGATGATTCAAAATAACATGACATTGTACTTTATTTGACCAAGAAATCTTTGTTTTTTTGTTAAAGCTAAATGATTTAAAAGTAAGCAACCTTATCTCTGGTTCAAACAAGAATATTTAAAATAATGAAGCCTTGTTCTTTTTTGACTAGGAACATTTGAAATAAAAAGCCTTGTCATTTGAATGATTTAAAATGAGGAAAGCTTATCCTTTGTTTGACCAAAACTATTTAAAATAATGAAACCTTTTATCTTTTTTTTTTTTTTTACAAAGATGATTTGAAATGAGGAATCTTTGTTCCTTCTTTGACCAAGACTATTTAAAATATAGAAACCTTGTTCTTTTTTTTTTTTTTTGAGAAAGATTATTTGAAATAATTGAATGTTGTCCCTTGTTTGTCTAAGCCTATTTAAAAGGAGGAAACATTGTTCATTTAACAATATGAAACAAACAACCTTGCCATTTGTTTGACTAAAACATTTCAAAATGAGGAAAGTCTGTTCCTCATTCAACAAATCATTCTCATTCTGCTCCATGTCCAAATAAAATGAAGACTCTTAATTGCGGAACAGGAAGTTCTGTTGTATTTTCCTTCTTTTAACCACTAGAAAATCACCAGTTGTTACACAAACCTTTTTCTATTACATTTAGTGTCTGGTTATTAGCTGATATTATCATAAGAATTCAATAAGAAAATGCTTGTTTTCAACATTTTATCATTACTGTTCCCAGACAAGTTTATATATCACCAATTAACTGATTATTAGAACCAAACTTAAATTTAATTTTGTCTATTTGCATTTACCTTTTAGCTACCGGGAAACAGCTAATTGTCTTTTATCAGAAGCAACCATTGATGTCAACCGATATGAGGTCTGCGACAATATTGATTTGGAGACCATCATCATGGATTATGAGAACTATTACCACCTCAAGTTTTCCAAATATCCACGGATTGCCAAAAAAATATGCCAGAGTGGTAATAAACAATTTGTATTCATTTCTTTCTACCTGATTATAGATGCAGTCATTGGTCTTTAATTATGCATAATTGAATCTTCCAATTTTGGCCTTTGTGTATATGTGAGCATGTGTGTGTATAAGCAGCAGTCATTCAATAGTACATGTCTGTTTAAAAACAACAGACAAGGAATATTTTGTGATTTTTTTTTCCTGTTGCATTTTCTTGTCTAACAGGACATATATCACAATCGAATGAATATAAATATTGTCCAACCATTTTGAGGTGTAGCACTTTTTAACTGTACATCTGCCCATTATCAAAATCAATGAAAAAATTGATTTTAATTGCTTTCTTTTTCTATATGCTTTCAGGATGTGGGCAATCACAGCTCTCCGCAACATTTTCCTCTCTGTAGCTCTTAGCAGTGTTTGTCTTTTTGCTATTGATCTTACTGCCTGTTTTGATAACCATTTACACAAGTTTGTTAGGTAGGTTATTCTCATCAAAGGTGCTAAGGTCACTAATGTTAAAAATATATATTTATGTTAATTGTATCGACTTCTCAGTCTTTTGTATGCCAACAAAGAAATTTAACTAAATTTAAAAATAATTTCTTTCATTACTTTTTTTAAGCAAACTTGTACAACCATGTATACTAAGAAAGATCCAAGCATTATACAGACCAAGCCAATTTAATTTGCTCCCCTGACATGAATTTGCTAGAGAAATTTGTGCATGCTGTAAAAAAATTGATACACACTGTCATAATTTGACCAGCTTGATAGGTTTTAAAATTTAGACAATCATTTATTTAATTTATTACATTTTAAATTTATTAAAATATAAACATTGTTTACACGTCTTTATACATACTTTATTTCTGCTGATTGCCAAACTGTGATCTAAATGCAAAGGTCATTGCCACTTTCAAGAAAAAAATGCCTTTATTCAAGCAACTAGTATTTTATAAAATACATCACAAAGAACTGCTAGAACTGCTAAGTAACCCTTGGCATATTTGAGAAGGATATTAGAATAATCCAGAACCTATAATTGGCAGAAAACCATCTGCTTATGGAGAGGAAATAAGAAAAGCTTGCATCTATTTCTCACCAGACCTTTTCAACCTGTACAGTGAGGTCATTGTGAGATAATTAGAAGTCCAACCAAGATTAATTATTCGCTGCCAAAATCTTAACAACATAGAATATATACAGATGACACATGTTTGTTTGTAAAAGGAACAGCCAAATATGCAAATTACACATTGAAGATACTAAAATTAAACAGATGCAGCAATTTAAATATATATTAACGGAGGATGAAAGTGTTACACAGATATATTATGGTGCAATGCAATAGCAAAAGGTGCATTCCAAAAACTAAGCAAAGTATTAAGAAAGAGAAAAATACCATTAAAAACAAAGAAAAGAGTACTGAACTGTTATGTAATATCAGTTGTCCTATATGACAGAGAATGCTGGACAATAGACTTGAAGTAACAGGAATATGGTTCTACATAATGATGCTAAGAATACCATAGACCAAATACGTGAGCAACAACAATGTTCTAGGGACAAAAAGGACACTTATGCTTAACATCAGGAAGTCGTTGCTGAAATTTCTGGCTAGCAAAATGAGGAAAGAAAGGCTTGGAAAATGTGATACTCACATGACAGGCATTCTGCATCTTTAACAAAGAGACACTCCAGAAGAGTTGCAGGAGATTCTGAAGTTGCCTTGGAGGCTGTGGCTGAAGCCAATGTCGATTTTATTGAATAAATTTACAATTTAGTAATTCAAGATATTTTTGTGTAATTTTGGTAAATATATTTGATAAAATGTTATTTTCATTTTTGCATAATTTAGACGATAAATTATCTTTTGCACCCTATATATATAATATATATATATATATATATATTGGGGAGGCACGGTGGAGTAATGGATAGCGGCTTGGATTGAGGAATCAGAGAGCCAAGTTTGAATTCCAGTCAAATCCATTACATTCACTTACATGCTAATACCCTTGGGAAAGATGTGAATCCTCTTCTTCTCCCTCCAGCTATGGGTAAATAGCAGGACAGACTGGGTTCTATAGCCTTGGATGGCAACTGGTCTAGGAGAAGGACAACTCTGAATTCAAAACCTGCAGAGGGTCATTTGGGGACCTTGTGGCATGTGGTGCACCGGTCTGTGTATTCAGCTCTTCAAGAAGTGTGGATAGTCCTGCATGAAACCTTCACCCCTATAATAAAATCTCATGTACTGTTGTTGGGCTGTTGGTTTTCTAGGAACTGATCTGCTTGACCCTCATTCGTTGAATTCGACGGGAGAGTCAAGTATATATATATATATATATATATAATTATTTATTTAAAAATATGATTCCAACTCGCTACATAAGAGGTCTCATGTTTCAAAACAAGAGCTGAAAACTTCAAAATAATATTTGAACTAACTTGAGTTAAAGTAGGCTCTGTTCCATCTTCAAGCAAAATTTTTTTGGGAATAACTTATTTCTGAAATTTATGAGTTTTAATAGTATATTCAGAATTGAAATCAAAATTTCCATGGTAACATCAAGGGCGGATTGTTTAGAATAGGCAGGTGTGGGGTGTTAATAATTTGTATCAGTATAGAGTTGCTTTCATAGATGCCGGGTCAGGGTAAGGTGGGGGTGGCTAAATTAACGGCGGAGGAAGTTTTGGCATAGTCTGGCTTGAGCGTCTATGGAGATTTATTTATTTTTTCATTTTATTCTTTTATTATATCTCTTTATGAAAGGGATTTGTGTCTATAAAAAAGCCGTAACGTTTGTTTTTTGACGACTTCATAGAGGGTTATCTTTTTTTGTAGAGTATTAAAACTATGTATATGGGCTATGGATTTTAAAATTTATTTTATTGTATGCGTGTTTTTAGCTAGTTATTCAGAGCGTAAGTTTGGTAGTGTCAGCAGAAAACCGTTAATTCATGCCTGTTGTTTAATAGATTTTTATTGTTTAGAAGCTTAATAATGTGTATTTTCTCATGGAGGCACAAAGGGCATGGGTCATCCCAAGTTTTGCAAGTTCTAGTCCTGTTAATAATTTTCCATTTTACTTTAGGTGTCCTATTTTTTCTTTCTGGTGCCAAAAATATTTAGATAGAGAGGTCTGATGTCTTTTGTTTATGTTGTTGAAGGAGCATTTATGCTGCCTCCATCTGGTTTTAAAAGCATTTTTCGTGGACCCAATGTATATCACATTATTGTTAGGGTTCTCAGTGGATGATATAGTGCATTGGTATACCACAGATTTGATGCAGCACTTATTTTCTAATGTGCAGTCTTCCGGGTTTCTACAATCACATAATTTTTCCCTATTATTATCTGATTTAAGTGTAGAGTTTTTATTAAAACTATTCAGGTATGGGGGTTTGTTCAGGATTTTATTATTGTGTCTTCTTATTATACCTTCTAGATTTTCAGTGCAGCTGTAACTCAATTTTAGTGTGTTCTTATTAAATATATTACTAAGCCTACTTTTGGTGGGGAAGTGTATATCGATTAGAGCTAAGAACTTTTGTCCTAGTTTAATACTAACCATTTGGTTGAACGGAGGTGTATACCAAATGATGTTTCTTTTCCTGTTTTATTTTCCTTTGGTTATTGCAATTGTCCCTATATTTAATGTTAGCATTTTTATAACCACTACTTTTTAGGGCAGTGTTATAGAAGTCGTTAAAAATACGCATACAATAAAATAAATTTTAAAATCCATAGCCCATATACATAGTTTTAATACCCTACAAAAAAAGATAACCCTTTATGAAGTCGTAAAAAACAAACGTTACGGCTTTTTTATATACACAAATCCCTTTCATAAAGAGATATAATAAATGAATAAAATTTAAAAAAAAAAACGTCTCCATAGACGCTTAAGCCAGACTATGCTAAAACTTCCTCCGCCGTTAATTTAGCCACCCCCACCTTACCCTGACCCGGCATCTATGAAAGCAACTCTATACTGATACAAATTATTAACACCCCACCCCAGCCTATTCTAAACAATCCGCCCTTGATGTTACCATGGAAATTTTGATTTCAATTCTGAATATACTATTAAAACTCGTAAATTTCAGAAATAAGTTATTCAAAAAAAATTTTTGCTTGAAGATGGAACAGAGCCTACTTTAACTCAAGTTAATTCAAATATTATTTTGAAGTTTTCGGCTCTCGTTTTGAAACATGAGACCTCTTATGTAGCGATTGGAATCATATTTTTAAATAAATAATTATATTTATGCTCTACTTTCGTATCGAGCACTATCTTTTAAAAATAATAACAAAAATACTAAGGAAGTTTGGATTATTTACCAAACCAGTTTCTTTCCTATTTTCTATAATATTTTCACACATACATATATATATATATATATAGATAGATAGTTTATGCAAACTTAGGTAATCCGTATGGGTAGACCCGAGGAGGATGATATCCGGAGAGCTCAATGTAAAATTCAGAGCAGATATGTTTGAATAAAAACAGACCACTTTAAGGTTCCATGTAATAAATTATTTCACCATAACCCTTTTAACAGGGCTCTGGATCATCAGACTTTACTTTACGTATACTTGATGAGGTCCGTCAAAAATGTGGGAATTTTTTTTAATTTTTCATTTCAATTTTTGGAAGTAAAGTCTGATGATCCAGAGCCCTGTTAAAGGGGTTATGGTGAAATAATTTATTACATAGAACCTTAACGTGGTCTGTTTTTATTCAAACAATATATATATATATATATATATATATATATATATTTGGTTGGATTGATGTGAGTTTGTGACCCTTGGTTTCACGCTTTTGCGATCGTCAGAGTTTGTCTGACGATCGCAGAAGCGTGAAACCCAGGGTTACAAATTCACATCAATCTAACCAAATATGTTAGCTCTATCTCTGATATTGAGCACTTTCTAATAAGTACCGCGCATATAATATATAAGTAAATATATATATATTTATATTTATATACACACACTTTTCACATATATATCCAGGTAAAATAAGAACAAATGGAGTATAATTCCAGTGTATATAACATTTAATTTAAAAGAGGGCTCAATACTGAGTACAACTATTTTTTTCTTAAAGTATTCTGCTTTTGAAATCAAATTAGTCTTTCACTCGCCAATAGTTTATCATCACCTAAGGAGACACATTTGTAGTGATGTAACATCATTGCCATTATGTAGGGATTTTTAACATGTTTTAGTATCCTAAAATAAATAATATTTAGCTGTACTCTATACTGAGCCCACTTTTAAATTAAATGTTATGTAGAATGGAACTATGCTCCATTTGTTGTCATTTTACCTGAATGTTTTGCTCCATTCACGATGGAGCACTTTTTACATTGATTTAATACTCAAAGATGGAAAAAACAAATTTCAGAATTTCACTAGAAACATTCTCAATTCAAACAAATGGAAATATTTTGACAAACTGGTTTTGAAGACTGAAGATCTGATTAGAAGAATGAGATGGAAGGCTCACTTCTTCTTTCTTGATTGGTAAGTTTCAAATATATGGTTTCAAAAGTTTGAAAACTACACCTCACATTGACTGCTTACATGGCTTTGAAAACAATCTAAGCATTATTAACAATATTTCTTTTCATAAAAATACGAATCATTTTCAGAGACATTTAGATTCTATTGCTAAAGATATTAATAGATCTAACAAAATCTTTGTTAAATCTGACAAAACTGCTAATTTTATAAATTTAATCCTAAAGATTATAATGCTTTAATTAAAAAAAAAATTTAACCAAAAATTTTAAGAATTTGAATATTAACACTATTTATTTAGTTGACAGAATTAACACTACATGTAAAAATATAACTGATAAACTTAAAATTAGCTATAAGGTTAGTAAGCTCTGTACCAAGGAATCATATGTCCTAATTAAAGATCATAAACCAGACTCTTAGATCAAACTACCTACAAGCCAACCAAACCAGAAATCTGAAGGATAAGCAAAATCATCCTGGATAGATTCAACAAACAAATTAAACGACTCCTAGGACTTTTACAGTGGACTGGTACCACAAATGTTATTAATTGGTTCAAAGGAATTAACAACAAAAGAAGGTGCTCTTTAATCCAATTTGATACTGTGGAATTTTATCCCTCCATTTCCAAGCATCTTTTCACCTTAGCTTTGGAACTTGTGAAGGAATTCTCTAACATTTCTAGTGAAGACATAAATATTATAATGAACTGTAAAAGATTAAAAATTCTGATGTTCACTTTGATCAATCTATGGGATCATTAGATTCTGCAGAGTCTTCTGACCTGATGGATTTATTTATCCTATATAATCTTAGCACTTATGATGATCTTAATGTTGATAGTATAGGGTTATACAGAGATGATGGTCTTATGGTAGTAAGAAATTCTACTAAAATCAAGGTTGACAAATTAAGGAAAATGATTCATAGGGTATTAAAAAGCGTAAATCTTAAGGTTATTGATCTAAGTAAAAGAGATAGGGATAGGAAACTCATTTGGTATATATCCCCATTCAGCCAATTAGTCGGTACTAAGTTAGGCCAGAAGTTTCTACATTTAATTGATAAACATTTCCCTAAAAGTAACCCTCTTAGTAAAATATTTAACAGAAACATGTTAAAACTAAGTTATCGCTGCACTGATAATCTTGAGAAGATCATAAAGAAGCATAATAATAAAATTTTAAACCAATTTAAATATCTGGATAGTCATGCCTATCCCAAGATTAATACTGTTAATAATATTAATCAATGTAATTACAAGGATTCTAATGAATTCCCATTATGAAACTAATGTTTAACAACCTCTCTTGTTTATCTTAGTACTATTTCTACAATAGACAATCCGACTGTTGAAAACTTTTATATTGGTATTTTTGAGAATTCTTTTAAGACTAGGTAGTATCAATATATGTTATCCTTCACCAACAGTATTTATAAAAATAGTACATCTCTTTTTAAATATTTTTGTAATTTAAAAGAAGCTAATAAAACTCTTAAGGTAAAATGGAAATTTTAAAAAAAGCTAGAACATGCAGATCTTTAAATGAACCCTGTTTTCTATGCTTACATGAAAAATTAGAAATTATCAGATTTCTTATAGAAACTCATTATTAAATCAAAAAGTGAATTGACTGTAATATGTAGGCATAGCCTATCTTTTACATTACAATATGTTTAAGGTTTGAATTTGATAATCCTTTTTTTTATAGTAATAATCAGTAGATGAAATGTTGTGCACCTAATGTGGCTTACTATTCTATTTGTATGAATCGTTTTGATTTAATATTGCTTTGTATTGAAGTTTGGTTAGCATTATTAGCATCTTACATTGTTAAGTTGGTATTATTAACATCGTATATGGATGCTCTTTGCAAAATAAATAAAGTCATTTTTTTAAAAAAATATACTACTTTTGAAATTAATCTTTCACTCACCAGTAGTTTAACCTCACCCAAGGAGACACATTTGTTGTGTTGGAACATAATTCCCATTATGCAGCAATTTTTAACATGTTTTAATATTCTAAAATAATATATATATATATATATATATATATATATATATATATGTGTGTGTATTACAAATTTTAGGGGTGGGTTCTCTCACCAAATCAAGGACAAAAGTCTATATAAACATATGTCCACAAATCCTTCGTTTTTGAGTTATTAAGTTTAAAGAAAGTTTACATTAGACTGCTGTCACTATGAATATCCTGCCATTGTTAAAGGGAACATTCCTCAGTTAAGTCACTACTATACATGATAAACATTGAAGACATACTAGCCACAAACATACATGAATGACAAATGTGACCTAGTCTATATGGCAACTCTGTGCAATCTAGCATGAACTTGCTTTAAACTTAATAACTCAAAAACAAAGCATTTTCGGACATATGTTTCTGTGATTTTTTCTCCTTGTCTTGGTGTGACAAAGTTTGTTATAGTATTTTTGATACACCCTGTATGTATATATATATATATATATATATATATATATATATATAATATATATGTGTGTGTGTGTGTGTGTGTGTATTGTAAAGATGATGCTGATTAAGATGTTAAGTGGAATGATTATAAAAATAATAATGATGATGATGTCAGCCTGAAATCTTTCTTTTGAATAGCCCTTCCCAACAAGCATCATTGCTGTTGTTATATTCATATCATCAACATAATAAAATCACAGTAAACATGTCCTCAGGGTAGTTTGCTTTTCTTCTACGAACAGAACAAATTGCTTAATGCATCTACTTGCATAGGAAACATCTGCAAGCGCACCTATGGAATTACAGACGCATTCTAAATTAACAATAGACACCTAGTAAGGGCAGGTGTTTGTTTTCTATTTATCTCCCACCTAATTCCTGATGTTTGTTTAATGATATCGTGTATTACCTTGGGACAGAATGTTCCAAGCATAAAATGTGAGGATGAAAAAGAATGCCATTTCTCAGAAGACTTTTTTCGATGTGAAATTTAGAAGATGCCAGTAAGGTGACATTTCAGATTTTGATAGCCAAGTTGCCTTTTCTGAACTAGTATCTTCTTCATTGTTCTTTTGATCACTTCATTTCAGTCCATGTTTTAGGTAATTGAATGACAAAGTGGAAAAATTCTCTGTAACATGTTCTATCCACTAAAAGTACTTCATCAGACTAAAGTAATGTACTTACAGATTGCATTTATATGTGCAGTGAGAAGTGGAGAGATATAGAAGTAAACGTTGATTATAAATATGCACCAAGGCAAAGATGTGGAAATGTTAAATCTTAAATTTCTGAACTGAAAACTTTTTAAGTTTTAATTTTTTTTTTTTAATTTTAAAATGGGCTATGGGTTAAATAGTATAGGAGACTTGACTCAACAGCCTTGTTTGGAAATCAATGTAGGAGAAAACAATCTCTAAATACAAAAACCGTATCTATTTATAGTGAAGCACATTACTATGCAGCAAAATGAATGGATCATTTACAATGACACTTTGATCACAAATGAATTTGGCCTGTATTTATATATATTCTCTTTTTCTGCTGTGTTAGTGACCCAAATGTCTTTCTAGAACTCGCAGTGAAGAGTTCTGCGTGAAGGGTTATAAAACAATTAAGATTGGTCCGAGAAATGGAGTAGTTATTGGAATTCTTATCTTTTAATGACCCCTGTGTGTTCTTAGATCTATTTCCATTTCCGTGTTTTTCTGTCAGCATGCATGTATATATGTGTATATCCCCTCTCCATACTTACACGATGTCTCACTACGAGGAATCAGTGAACTCATCTGTATAAACACATATATATACACACACACACACGCATATCATCCCATTACAAGGAATCAGTACACACACACACACACATATGTACATACACGTATTTCCCAAGTTACATGGAATTAGTATACACACATACATACATACACACATACTTCCTAAGTTGTGTAGGGTTTGCGTGGATACCTGTGAGTAGTTCTCCTGCTTTCTGTCAATATGTGTATATATATATATACACATTTGTGCCCCACAAACACTCGTTTGTGAGCGTGTGTGCATGCATATGAGTTGTTTGATCACTGTATTTGACCATTATCTGTGCTTTTGCATGTCGGGTTATCATTTATTTATGAAGTTTTTTCTTGTATTTGTAGGTAAGAATAATTGTCTGTTTGATATATTGGCATAATTTAAAATTTTCCCTGGTTACATTTGAAGATGTGTTGTGATACAACATTAGTCTGAATGTAAGGTCACTAGGGTTTGGGATGCTAATGTATTCAGATTTTCGTGTCTGGATAGCTGTTTTTATTTCACTCGATTTGTGAATTTTAGGTAGTCCGTAGAAATTGCTTGTTTTTGGTGCAAAGTTTATTAGGAAATCCTTCTCGTTTTTTGGTAATATTTTATTATATGTTGTGCAGAGTTTTGTAATTTTTGTTATAATGTTTTTGTCTATGTTAGTGTCAATTACTTTGTAGCTGTTCCTATCCTCTAGTGTTTCTAGAATTTTTGTTTTCTCTCTTCTTTTTAATATACACACTTCTCTCTTGCTGAAACTACTATAACCTCTTCCTCTTATATATATATATATATATTGGTCTTTATTTTAGGATATTACATCAAAAAACTTGGCAAAATTGCTACACAATTGCAGTCGTGTTTCAATGTGGATCAACATATCTCATCAGGCAATTGTAAACACTGGCAAGTGAAGGATTTATTCAGATTGCATTATATTACTATGTATATTATATTATATATTATATTACTATGTATAGTATATTATGTATTATATTCAGAATATTGCTCTACTTTGTATTGAGCCCTCTTTTAAATTAAATGTTACAAATGTTGGTATTGTACTCTATTTGTTCTCATGGTTACATATATATATATATATATATTTATATATATATATATATATATATATATATATATACAGTGCTCTGCAATGTATGTATGTATGTATGTATATATATATATATATATATATATATATATATATATATATATATATATATATACAGTGCTCTGCAAAATTAAGTGAACCCATGAGATAATATTAAAAAAAAATTGTCTCTTTTTTCTGGGTAATCAACACATCTTAATTAAATTATATTCATAAAAAAAAAAAATTTCTTGCAAATATTTTTATCAAGCTTTTTGTTATCAATTCTTTTCAATCACTGTATTTAAAGTAAAAAAAAAAAAAAAAATTCTGTATTGGGTTATCTTGAAATTTCTTCTACATACTGACTTCTCTATGGTTTTCCTCTCCTTTTAGCTATGAAGTATATCCAGCTAATTAATATTAACAAAACAAGTATATTTTCTAGGATGATGGGGACTTAGTCTTCTTCAACATTTCCCTTTTGGACTTCACTCACATATCTTGGCATCAATTACACTCTTCAGAATAGTTTGCAAAATTCTTTTTTAGGGATCATCCTCAGCTGTTTTCTCTTTAATCTTATCCATGGTCTGAAATCTCCTTTTTTACCAAAAGCCTACATTTAGACAGTGACAAATCTTGACCATTAGAGATACTGACACACCTGGTTGGGGTACAGTTTACTAAAAATCCTTCTACAACAGTGATTCTAAACCACTGTGCCATGGCAGAGTAGTGTGCTACATGATCCTCTTAAGTGTGCCATGCGATATTGTTATCTGAAGAAGAAATAAGGCTCTGCTTATTGCACATTCAACCAAGCACTGAAGAAATTAGGAATACAGGTTTCACACTAAATAAGCTGCACAAATAATTGAATAAAAACATTGAAATAAGTTCATATTTGTGTGTGTATTGTTTTTAAATCTATGGTTTTATTTCATAACATTTAAATGTATACCATATGAAAATTTTTGCTGAGTGTGCCATATTTTCATTTGCTTTTAGGTGTGCCATTGCTTAAGATATTCAGAATAACTGATGTAAATTATATTAAAAATGTTTGTTTGATTGATGGATTAATTTCAGCTTACATTCACTCGAGCGGATTGGACTAGCATTATTTCTGCTTACATGGTTGATACCCAATGACAACTACTCACCAAACTGGACACTGAATGAAACAGTGTAATGTGCACAATATTTCACATAATGAAAGAAACTGTTATTAATTACATTGTGCACAATGAAATGTTTTAACCATTTAAATAAGCATCAATATGTTAGCCTAATTACTACCAGTGGAAGATGATGGTTGTAATAGCAATTCAGGATTGAAACCCAGAATGCTTGATGACAATCTTGACATAATGGATATAAACGAATAGTAAATAAATTAAAGAAAAGTTTTGGTGTGAACAATTCGTTCCTATATTTTAGGAACAAAATATTATGGATATTCTTCCTATTATGTTCAATTGCAAGTTTTAAATGGTAACATTTGTGTGTGTGTGGGAGTGTTTCTAGATCAATAAATCAATAGCCCAATGAAAAAAAATAAAAAGAAGTATTTATTTAATGGAAAATATTTTTCAACACAATCTCCTTATTTGCTAATGCATTAAATCCATTGTTACTCTATTAATCACATAGATTGAACATTATTATTTAAATTTGGATGAGAATCGAGTGGTAGGTCAATTTGTAAAATCTTTTATGTCAACATGTTTTGCCATTTGATTGGAAAAATATGTCAACATAAACGTTAGTTTCCAAATATTCATATATTTACTATTGAACATTATACAGTGACCATTTGAGATCAAAATTCAGTTAATAACTACCTCAAATTATGGATATTTTCATTTAACCCTCTTACATACATACATGCATATATATATATATATTAATCATTTCTCCCCAAGCAAGGCAATAAAGTCACTAAGATACAATGAGTTGTTACTCCTTGCTTGGCTTTAATGTAATAGGAGTGATATTCTTTTCCTGTTGACTCTCTGGTTGTTCTTGGTGTACGTATATATATATACACACACACACATATATATATATATATAATTTAAAACAAAATTTCTACTTTTTTAAGCATTGCTTATTTATACAAGCTTGTCTTTGTGAGGCTCTGTTGTGTGTGAATCGGAACCAGATAGCCCTGTTTTATTAATTTGTTTTTTTTATTGTTAACTATTTTTTCTCTTTACGACTTTATTTTCTTATACTTACTCTTTCCTCTTTGTTAGTTGTTTATAAATTTTCATCTTTTTTGCATTGAATATTGCTTTCTTTGATTATTTGACACGGTTAGAGATATGGACTCTGCTCTGTGTAACACTTAAATGGTTAATGAGCCATACCCACGTTAATATCAATGACAATATAAATAGCTGAGCAGCTGAAGAGTGAAGATCATCAATGGGGGTGGGGAGAAAAAAAGATTCCAGGAGGTACAATCATTTAGCTAGATATCAGTTTAATCAGAAATATATAAAGAACGTAAGCCTTATTGCCACTCATGCAATGTAACAGAAAAATACATCTTTTTCTCACACAGGTCACAACAAGAAGCAGATTTCAGACCCCTTTTTTTCATTTAATTTAATTTTGTAGATCATATTTTCTTTCTTGCATTGACACCTTTTTTCCATATTTTGTGACCATATTAATTAAAGTTTGGACATTTACCAATGTATTTCAAGGAAATTTTCTTTTTAGGAAATTTATGTTTTAGATCAAGCATGGGCAGCCTTTATCAAGCAGTGAGTTGCTTGAGATATGTCTCAATATAAGGTGGGTCACACTACTAAACAGATTCAAAGTAATTTTTCGTGGAAAATGCCTCGGCCATTTTCAGTACAGAAGACCAAACATGTAAGCCTTAGAAATGGGGAAAAGATTTTTTTTTTTTCCATTGGAAAACAAATTTTTTTCACTAATTAAAAAATTGAAATCTTGGCATGATATTATCAAAATGAAAAATGTGATTGACACATTCTACTGTTTGTTTTTAAATTATTCAATATTAAAAATACAAAAAATAATTTTTTTGAAATAAGAAGTATATTTCTTCTTCCAAGAAAATTTTTTTTTTAATGTATGTTACTTGTTTCTAAACCAAAAGATGTTAACATGCATGATATTCCTTATTAAAAAGTCACCAATCTATGCATAAAATTCTGTCTTTCCATCCATCCATCCATCACAGCCTCTAAAATAGTCATACATTGAGCAATCAAAACCAAAGTGCAAACAGATAAGGAGATACAAAATACAGTTAGTTTTACTTGGGTGCATAGATTAGTACAATAAATTTTCATTAATTTTGTGCTAAAAACTAAGTTTTATTATTTAACATACAAAATACTCTATTTTAAGAAAGAATTTACGGATTAAAATAACAAATACTGATTTAATAAAAACGCAATATTGCTTTTTGCATAGCTTTTTTTAAAATTTTTATATATATATTTAATTCTGGTTTATATATAATTTATTAATAATTATTATAATTTCCTATCTTATTGAAAAAATTATTATAATTATTAATAATTTGTTAATAATTTTATTAGTTTATATGTTTATATATATTTAATTCTGGTAAAATATAATGCACAGTAGTAGCTCTGGAAATATGAACACCGTAGGGAAAGTAGAGTTTGTAAATCTTGACAGAAAATGTTAGCAATAATTTCAACAATACTAAATATTGTGAAGATTTCCACATGTGTCAGCAGGTTGCAAAAAATTCTAGTAGTTTAACATTCTGAAAATGTTATCAATAAAAAGTTACAAAAAATCAAGAAACTTAATTATTGTTTATGTATGTGATGATGCTTAATTAGGAGAAAAGTAAATTGAACATAGAATAGGCCAGATGTAGTTTTGCTCAAGACCACAAATTGCTTCAAAACATCAAACTGAAAATTTGGGTCATGTTCTTAAATATCCTTGTCAGATTGAGACTTTCATATGGATGTCATGCATGGCACCAAAGCTATAAGGAAATATCTAAACAGTCAACTGTATGTAGGCACTTTCTAAGATCAGTGTTTAAAAAAGGCTTCCAGTGAGTAAAGACTGAGGGTTTTGGCAAAGATTATCTTTCTTTGAACATTATGGACTGGTGCAACAGAATTACAAGGAAAGAACTGTACCAAATAACAGAAACCAAATCATTTGAGGACTACCTACAACAGCAACAACTAAAATGGATATCATGTGTAAATCAAAGAGAAAATAATGACATAATAGAGATGTTGACATTCACAATACTTCAAAAAAGGAAATCCCCATCAATACTAGAAAGAAAGATAACAGTGTGTAACATAAGAATCGTTACGGAACTATATAAACTTATTTTTTCTTCAATCTCTTTTTGCGCATGACAAATGAACATTTCTCATTAGTAGATTTTGACTTCCCAAACACAGCTTTTCATCTGATTTCTCCGGAACAATTTTTAAAATTCAAATCTTTCACGTTTTCTTTCTTGGAATTGTGTTTTGTATTTGTTAAGAATAAATTTTGGTATATTTATTTGAATTCCTCATTTTTGTTGTCCTTGCTTTTGACCTGTCAGATTGTTGAGTTTATTTTTAAATGTTAGCGGGTACCGTCTGAATGAACCAACTCAGGCTCGTGTCTCCTGCCACAACACCTACAACACTTAAAAAACCTGTTTTTTTAAAAAAAATGTTTTTAGAGAATGATTTTATAAATACTGTCTGCTCGGTCAATAAATGCCAAATTTTTCCCTATAGGGAAACAGCTAATATTACCATTACCATTAATCATTGTTTATGTATATGTTTTTGTATGTGAGGGAATAAGTGAGAATGAAACGAAATAAAGAAAATATTAGTAAGGATTTTTTCCCCCTCATTTATTTAGGTGGGCCATGCTTAAAGCCCAACATTGTTTATGGCTAGTTTAGATATATGAAAAAAAATGTCTCCGTTTAAAGTGATGTCAGGATGATATGGGCTAATATTTAACTCTCGAAGATAATTTAACATCTCCCACAGGTCATCACATACCAAAAAATAAAAGGAAAAATAATAACACTTTGTTTTTCTTTTCCTCTTTATTTTCTTTCCATCATAAGAAAATAGCTGTCTAAACTTGATCTTTATTTGTACAATGAATATTATTTAATTTCAAATGACTTCTTTTCCTTTAATGTGTAATGACCCTTCAGGACATAGACGATCAAGGCTGTTAATCCTTCATAGATCTCACTAATGGTTATTCCCTTACTATCTCTACCAAATCATGTTCTGTCATCCACTTGCACAAGCTTGTTAAATCTGTTAATCATTGTTTCTTTCTGTACCTTTTCCCTTCAGTATGTTCTGTGAGTTTCTAATTCTCCAAGCCCCCATTATATGCCACAGAAATTTTAATTGTTCCTTTTTTATCTTAAGCACTGGTGTCCTTTTTGCCCCCATTTTCTTTAAAACTTCTTTGTTGATCATATCCTTCTTCCATTATATTCTCAGCATCCTTCAGTAGAACCACATCTCTGTTGTCTTAAGTCTCCTTTTCATCTGTGAGCATCTGAATCCAGCATACAGTGATGTATAGGAAGCTTGATATTGGATAGAAGTTTGGCAGTTTTTTCTTCCTTTTTAATGAAACCTTCCTGTTTCATAATACTTTATTTAAGTTTTGGAAGGCATCTTTCACTATTTAAATACACGTTCAGATTTTTGTATCACATTTTCCACCACATAGTTAAATTTCTCTACTTTCTTGATTTGGATGTCACCAATTTGTATCTCACATCTCAGTCAATTAATGGCAAATGTTTCCTTATAGGGAAACAGCTAATACTACCATTACCATTAATCATTGTTTATGTATGTGTTTTTGTATATGAAAGTGTGAGGGAATAAGTGAGGATGAAAGAAAATAAAGAAAATATTAGTAAGCATTTTCCCCACACTCATTTAATTAGGTGGGCCATGCTGAAAGCCCAACATTCAACAGTTTGCTTATGGATGGTTTAGATATATGAAAAATCCTTTAGATTGTTGTATCTCATTTTCTACCACAGTGTTAAATTTCTCTACTTTCTTCATTTGGATGTCAACAGTTTGTAGCTCACATCTTGCTTGGGATGTCCCACCATACATTCTCTTCTCATACAATTGATAGTTTATCCCTTCTGTTTGTAGCTCACATCTTGCTTGGGATGTCCCACCATACATTCTCTCTTCATACAATCGATAGTTTATCCCTTATGTTTGTATCTCACACCTTGCTTGGGATGTCCCACCATACATTCTCTCCTCATACAATTGATAGTTTATCCCTTCTGTTTGTAGCTCACATCTTGCTTGGGATGTCCCACCATACATTCTCTCTTCATACAATTGATAGTTTATCCCTTCTGTTTGTAGCTCACATCTTGCTTGGGATGTCCCACCATACATTCTCTCCTCGTACAATTGATAGTTTATCCCTTCTGTTTGTAGCTCACATCTTGCTTGGGATGTCCCACCATACATTTTCTCTTCATACAATTGATAGTTTATCCCTTCTGTTTGTAGCTCACATCTTGCTTGGGATGTCCCACCATACATTCTCTCTTCATACAATTGATAGTTTATCCCTTCTGTTTGTAGCTCACATCTTGCTTTGGATGTCCCACCATACATTCTCTCTTCATACAATTGATAGTTTATCCCTTCTGTTTATAGCTCACATCTTGCTTGGGATGTCCCACCATACATTCTCTCTTCATACAATTGATAGTTTATCCCTTCTGTTTATAGCTCACATCTTGCTTGGGATGTCCCACCATACATTCTCTCTTCGTACAATTGATAGTTTATCCCTTCTGTTTGTAGCTCACATCTTGCTTGGGATGTCCCACCATACATTCTCTCCTCGTACAATTGAGAGTTTATCCCTTCTGTTTATAGCTCACATCTTGCTTGGGATGTCCCACCATACATTCTCTCTTCATACAATTGATCGTTTATCCCTTCTGTTTATAGCTCACATCTTGCTTGGGATGTCCCACCATACATTCTCTCTTCATACAATTGATAGTTTATCCCTTCTGTTTGTAGCTCACATCTTGCTTTGGATGTCCCACCATACATTCTCTCTTCATACAATTGATAGTTTATCCCTTCTGTTTGTAGCTCACATCTTGCTTGGGATGTCCCATCATACATTTTCTCTTCATACAATTGATAGTTTATCCCTTCTTTTACTACCTTGTCTGCAAGTTCTGCAGGGTTTTTTGTGTTTCTGCCTTCAACACAGTATCATCTGCATTTCTTATACTGTTAAGAATTTGCACACAGGTAATAAATCCTGGTAGGACTTGTAATTTTCTTAGGATTGTTTTCATTGGATAGATTAGGTTAATCAGGTGAGAAGATTTCTATATTTAAGCACTTAATTCATTTCATGTCCATATACAGGATATTTCTGCCAAGTAAATGCTCTGGTTTATTTTGACATCTTTCTCAAATAAATCAAGTTTTCCTAGCAATTCAAATAGACCTTTGTGTTGTACCATTTCAAATACTTTGGTATATACATATATTGTTGTAACCTAGGGATGGTTACTGAATAGGTTGGTAATGAACAATAATATTTAGGACAAAAACAACACATATAAGATTTGCCAACAGCATGTAGAAGAAGTATTCAACTGCTAGAAGTGAGTCATGTGAATTAAACAACCACCCCATGCAGTCAGATGTGGCCCAAGGCTAGATTTAATGTAGGGTATCTAAGCCCATAGGCTTGGCCAAAAAATCCCCTATAGATCCCAAATAAAATAAGGTCGGGTAGCTGTTTTCCGAGATAAGATTCTGCCCTTCAACATAGCATCATCTGAGGATCCTCTTTGCCCGGAGGCAGAGAGTTTGACCAGTACAGCTGTAGACAAATCTCCACCTGCTGACCAACATAAAGTGTTTATGTGAATGTGGTCATACCCATTATTGTCTGTAGGTATGCTACAATATATATATATATATATATATATATATATATATATATATATATGTTGTAGCATATATATTATGAAATGGACAAAGTCCGACAATTATTTTAAGACATTTTTATGTTTATACATTCTTTTTCTAGATACAAATATTTAAGTAAATTCTCTGTTTTATAATAAACAGTATTAAACAATATTTACCTGCCTGAATGTCCGAGAAAATTTTCATAGAAAATTTTCGTCCTCCAACAGGAATCAAGCCTGTATCCTATACGGAAACGTCATATAGTCTGACGTGCCTTTAACTGTTTTGGTAAATGTTGTTTAATACTGTTTAGTATAAAACAGAGCATTTACTTAAATATTTGTATCTATAAAAAGAATGTATAAACATAAAAATGTCTTAAAATAATTGTTGGACTTTCTCCATTTCATAATGTGTGACGTCATTTGTTTAGATTTGATACGCCATGAGCAGATATGAATGTACGTGAGAGATTCATGGAAGATTAAAAGTTTAAACACAGTAAAATCGACCTTGCTAACCTCTGTGGCCGAAATGCTTAAAGGCACATCAGGCTACATGATGGTTCCGTATAGGATACAGTTTCAATTCCTGTTGAAGGATGAAAATTTGCTATGAAAATTTCTCGGGCATTCAGGCCGGTAAATGTTGTTTAATACTGTTTATTATAAACAGAGCATTTACTTAAATATTTGTATCTAGAAAAAGAATGTATAAACATAAAAATGTCTTAAAATATATATATATATATAATTGTGTATTTCGGCAGCAAGCCCTCTTTTATGCATGTTTCACTAAAGATAATTGGCAAGGTACTGTGATTAAGCATTTTATTCAATGTTTCTTGTATTCTTACAATTGATTTCTTTTATGGACATGCATTGTGTGCAAAATGTCTGATTGTTCTCTATATCTAAACATTTTCTGCTATTCTGTTCGCCATTACCAAGGATATTTTTTATTCTTAATTTTTAACTGAATGTTTTCAATTTTATATATTTTTCTAGGGTGGGTGAAATGATTGTAAAGAAAAAAAAAAGTAACGCATTATTTTACGTTTATTCTCTTGCTTTCAATATGTCCTGCAGTATATTGGAGGAAAGAGAAGGCAGATGACTTCCAAGAATTTTGTTTCTTGACCTGTCCACATCTATTATATTCTCAAAATCTAAATTGCTCAATTGAAATTTGCACAAGTAAATATAACAACAGTGACCAGATTTTTGCACAACCAATTCTAGATTTCACTTTTTGCTGCCTGTTCTTTTCTAGCAGGAGGACGAAGATGCTTTGAAAACAAGGTCAACAACAGGTTAGTTACATTTTTATATATATTTTGATGAGACTGAATACATGTCTATATACATAGGTAAATTAATAAATACCTGCAAATTAATGATTAAAAGTGTTCATTTTGCATAACAAATACATATGTTTCAACAAAATATCATTCTTTGTCAATGAACTAAAAAGTGAAAATTTCAGATCAAAACTTAGTGATCTTCCTTTATATATATATATATATATATATATATATATATATATATATAAACAACTATATATGAAGATATATAGTTTTATGGTGTGCTATATTTAAGGGATAAAGTGCTAAATATCAAAGATAGAGTGTACGTAAACATAAATGTAAAAGTGACCCTTGAAGTCAACACTCAAAGGCTGTTTCATGTGTGACGATTGCATCTAGCATGAAACCGCCTGTCAACTCTGGGTGTTGACTTCAATGTTGACTTTATATATATATATATATATATATATATATATATATATATATATATATATATATAATGTTTGTGTGTCTGTCCTATCAAGTCAGCCACAGTAAAGTCATTATGAAACAGCAAGTTTGCTTACTTAAAAAATGCACGTCCCTCTATGGGACATTTCAAAATCTATAAATACAAGCTATATATTCATCTGTATATTAGGTTGGTGCAAAAATAATGACGTAATAATGTCGTTTATTGACGTATTTTTTAACGTCAAAAAACAACATTATTACGTCATTATTTTTGCACCAACCTAATAATATATACAAATGTCAGTGTGTCACTGGTTCACACTTTTTTCAATTAAAGGGACACAACACTCTAATAGTCAGCAGCTCATTTTTCAGAAATTTTGAATTCCCAAAATTGTATTTGGCAATTTTTTCATGTTCTTCTGTTACAAATTCTTTTGTACAATAACAATTTTTATAACTTGGAAATAAATTTGAAAATAATCAAAATTAATTGTGAAATCCAGTAAAAGCCACTCCTGAAATAAAAATAATTGTTTGTATGCAAAGTAAGGACCTACACACATCAAATTGTCTTTAAATTAAATGGTAGCAGAAGAATTATCATTGAACTTTTAAAAGGTAAGCTTAAATATTAATGCAACATTTTAATACAGTGATAATTTTGAGTTCTTCCATAATTTATTGTTGCCTATCACATACAGCAACAGTATACCTCACAAAAAGAAATCTCCACCAACAGAGGACCAGATTGCAAAAGAGCCAAGGCTGCAGCAAGGAAAAGAAAGTCCCTGCAAATGAAAACCCAGATCAAATGGCAGCTAGCAGGGCTTTCAATGCTGAGAATATGCAAAGACTGAGGGACTCTGAAACTGCTGAACAAGCTGAAGCCCCAATCAAGAACTCTCTGCAGGAGCTAACTTTAAGCTATAAATACATAAACAAAGTAATTTTAAATGGATAGATATATATATATATATATATATATATATATATATATATATATATATATATATATATATATATATATGAAAACAAAAGGAAAACTTTTCATTACCTATGCATTTTATCAGGGTAATTGTAAGAATTTGTTTGGCAACATGTTTTTATAAACAGAAATAAAATAAAGGGAAAATATCAATTTTCCAAAATTTTTAAATATAAGAACTGCTCAGGTAAAGGTAAACTATGAATGCTGGTAATTGATATAATTTTATGCCTAATAAATGAAAAGGAGCAAAAATTTATTTTTTTTTATTTTATTTGTTTAAATGCACTTATTTTTAATGTAATTATTACTTATTATTTTAATTTGATAAATTTTTCTGTATTTATTTAAGTAATAGACTGTCTTCTTATTTGTTTTTTTTTTTTGATTTTTAAATTTTTTAATATTGGCTTGAAAAGAAGGTATTTCTTTTATGCGAGGAAATGTCTGAAAAAATGCAGGATGTAAGTTAACATTTTTGCAAGAATCAATAGTTGCAGGTTGCACACTCAAGAATTTGCCAACTAAATAAGCTATTTTCTCTTTTAATAAATTTGGCAAGATTTCAAGAATGCTAGACAACACAACACATTGCTAAAGAAAGTTTTCCATTTTTCTTTATTCATATTGTCTTTTTACGGTATATTTTATTTCTATCTGAATTTTTACATTATATATATATATATATATATATATATATATATATATATTATAATGTTACATATTTCTCCTTTAATAAATTTGGCATTATCTCAAGAAAGCCACATTTGTTAAAAGATCTCAAGAATGCTAGATGACAAAAACGCAATGCTAAAGAAATGTTTTCCTTTTGTCTTTATGCATATTGTCCTTTTACCATGTATATTTTATTTGTATTTGAATTTTTACATATATATATATATATATATATATATATATTATGAAAATGGACTAAGTCAGACAATTATTTTAATTATTTTTTGTTATTTTTATTGATACAAATATTTAAGTAAATACTCTGTTTATAATAAAGAGTATTAACAACATTTACTGACGTGAATGTCCAAGAAATCTCAAAGAAAATATAGGACAGTTCTATGTATGATACATGTTCGATTCCTGTTGGAGGATACATATTTTCTTTGAGATTTCTTGGACATTCAGGCCAGTAAATGTTGTTAATACTCTTTATTATAAACAGAGCATTTACTTAAATATTTGTATCTATAAAAATGTATAAACAAAAAATATATTATATATATATATAATACATAGGATATAAACAACACATATAAGATTCGCCAGCAACATGTAGAAAAAGTAGTCAACTGCTAGAAGTGTGTCAAATGAATTCCACAATGAATATTCAAATGCAGAATATCTACCAACTGCCCCACACGGTCAGATGTGGCAGAATGCTGAATTTAATGTGGAGTATCCAAACCCGTAAGCTCTGCCAAAAATTCCCCGTAGACACTGTATAAAATGGGGTCAGGCATAGCCTTGTCTGGGGATCCTCTCTGCCCAGAGGTAGAGAGTTTGACCAGGACAGCTGGAGACAAATCTCCAATTACAGACCAACATACAGTATTTACAACTGTATTTATGCGAATGGGAACATACCCATTATCATCTGTAGGTATGCTACAACGATATATATATATATATATATATATATATATATATATATAGTATGATGTTACATATTTAAGATCTTATTAAAATGTGATAAGCAAAGATGTAAGTAAACTTTTCAGTGATTGAGTATGTTCTACTTTAATAGAACCTATCACCATGATAATTTTGCTGATTTTTGGGTTGTCAACATACACTCATTGCCACTTTTGTAATGTCAACAAATACTCATTGTCACTTTCGTAATGTAAACGAACACTCATTGCAATTTTCCTAATGTCAACATATACTTGTTGTCACTTTCATAATGCTTGTTGTAGTAGAGACTTTGTAACTGCAGATACCACTATATTAATGCCGTTGAACAATACTGGTGCCAGACATCTTCGAATAACACTCGCACTAATAGTAATTGCTTGATAATACTCACTCGAAAAGTAATCACCAAATAGTGATCCAAATTGAAATCCATATAGTGATTGCTAAGACTCTATGGTAATTCCCATATATATATTTCCTTTACTATCATGTGATCTAATTATTCAAAACAGGATCACCTGTGTTTGCTGTCTGGTCATCTGTGTTCAAACTCCAGTGTCAGGGGCAACACTTTATTACTATATAGCAGTGATATAAATAGTAATCGTAATGGTGTTGGTAATAGCTGATTCCTTATGCTTATCATGTTATAAAATCTAAAATATCTGCCATTCCATATGATGCTCTATCCACAGGATACCGAGCACTGTATACAACAAAAGCAACATTAACCTGTATTTAACTCGAGTGTAATTCCAATTAAATAATTAATTGCTCATTTTCCATATATATATATATATATATATAATATTCTCTTGTCAAAATATCCGGCTTTAGCCTTTGGCATTCATTACAAAAGTTTCTCAAAGTCTAAGTTTGATAACTGATTCCAATCTTTTTTAAATGACTCTAAGAGCTCTTTTTTAATTTTTTTTTTACTCTTCTGTCTAGTTCATCCCATGCTAATTCTGGGGATGGCTTTAAAAGTTTTGAACTGTAGTGTATATATATATATATAATATACACACACACACACACACACATATATGTATGTATTGTCGGGCTTTGTCCATTTCATAATATATATACATATATATAAATACAAACATACATATATATATATATTAATAAGAGCTCTTATTATGAAATCAATAAATATATTTAGTTTTTGTTCTTTCAGCAATAACTTTTGTCGACCAACTGGAACTCTACCACACATTTCGGGCACAATCAGACCGCCAAGTTCTCCTCCTTTTCCAAACCATTCAAAACAATTTGCATGCAAACAAAAGCCACTAACCCCAGCTAATAAAAAGGCCAACTCTGTAAGTGTAACAACTAATTGTCCAATACTTTTCTTATTTTGCACAAGGGGTGCTCCAAAAGTAATATTTCCAGTTTTATTGTGTTGGCCTACAACATCAGTGGTGGATATTGTTCATATGGCTCTAGAGGTTGACCCATGCTTTTTGTGCATGTTCCAGATCTCCAAATGACATCTGATATGAAAGTGAATACAGAGCAGAAGTTTATCATTGATTTCCTCCATGCATCTATACAAATTACACCTGATGACATTCTTCAAAGCTGCTGAATGTTTATGGAGACCAAACAGTTAATGTGAATACAGTAGCACAGTAGGTAATGCATTTCAGTAGCGATAAGAGCCACATGTACATTCCAGGCAGGCCTGAACAGCTCACGACACACAAAATGTTAACCACTGGAACAAATGCTTAACCAGTGGGGTGATGACAATGTGGAAAAATGTGGAGTAATGGATAGCAGCTTGGATTGAGTAAACGAAGAGCTGAGTTCGAATTCCAGTTGAATCCATTACATTCACTTAGATGCTAAGACTCTTGGGAAAGGTATGAATCCTCTTCTTCTCCTCCTTCCCAGCTATGGATAAATAGCAGGAAAGACTGGGTTCTATAGCCTTGGAATGCAACTGGTCTACTGCAGAAAGAAATGACAACCTACTGCAGGAAAAAAATCTTCCTCGTCAGTTATGTATCGAAAGATATATGATCACCTAAGCATGTATCATGCATGGCACATAACTGACTTGTCTAGCTAATGATGTTTATGGATTATTGTACTGTATCCATTGTAGTTTATATGAAAATATATAAGAAGCATTACTTTGGAAGCATCACTTGTTGGTGCCAATTTGATATGGATGATTGCTAAAAATCCGAATTCTCCAAATTTATAGATAAATCCTACAGACACATGCTGGGATTTCTTCTGAGCCAATAAAAATGGGCAATTCTCAGTCTTATCCATTCAGTTTTTTATTACCTTGACATCAAAATTTTATAACTGTTTGACTGTATCCCATTTGTGTATGAACACTGCTTATTTTTTATAATTGCTTCATTTTGAGTTGCTTTGTATTACATTGTACATTTCTTGTATTGGTCTGTTCTTCCTATTTTTATTATTGTTTTTTGTCAAGTCAACTTAAAAATGACCACTTATTAAACAATCACTAATAAGGAAAGAAGCATGTTAAAAAAAAATCCTATCTGAATTTATGATTTGAGAAATTATCATTTCCCATATATATATATATATATATATATTTCACTCACAAGGCTTGGGTCAACCTGTGGGTATGGTTTTTCAGGCACTTTCCAAAGGTACCACACGCTGGGATCAACCCCCACTCCAGACCGATAGTATCAGGAATCTCCTTACTGACAAATCAACCATAATGAGATTCAAACCGAGGTTCCATGGTCAGAAAGTGAAATGTAAGTGAAATTGGGTTGACAGAACACATGGGGCTGTTGATAGCTGTGCTAGCATGAAGACACAAGTCATCATGACTGAGGTTTTCAGTGTGCTGGTGTTGTTCACATTGTTGCTCATTCTAGATAACACTCTATCTCCCAGAAATTATAACTAAAGTCTGCTCAGCCTAGTTGCATTATGAACCACAGGTTGGCTCTGTGGGTGTTGAACAAACACACATGTGCCTGAGTGAAAATCTGCAATAGGGATTGGATAAAATGAGCATCCTTAAATATGAGTGGCCAGGTATTATATATATAATATATATATATATAGAGGGAGAGTATGGATTGGAATCTGACAAAATAATATGATAAAGAACAAGTGGGAAACAGGTCTTTATCTAAAATATTTCACTTTATTAAAGTTTTGTTAGCGATCAAGATAGAATCCAATCAAAACATTCAATCAAAGCATCTGATCTCATCTTACTAACTTTTACACAATTTAGCATAGAGAAGGTTTGGCACACATATTTAAATATTATCTGTTACTTTATTACACATGACACATATCTAACCAATAAGAAATAGCCAAACACAACATACCATTAATCTACAGCTCTTTGCTTTTTATCATTTCTATCTTGATCTCTGATGAACCTTTAATAAAGTGAAACATGTTAAATTAAGATCCATTTACTGTTTGTTCATTTTCCTATCATATATATATATATATATATATATATACACACACACACACACATATATATATATATATATATATCAATGGATTTTAAGTTTAGATCATTTCATTTTTTATTGTGTGTAATGTCACCACAAATGTATTCACACTTTTCCAGTGTCTGTTTTTTAATTTTAGGTCAGCAAATCGGTAGTGATTCATGCATCTGAAAATAATTCATATTTTTATCTGTATCTCACTCATTTAAACTGTTATTTAACTCCTCTCTTTAAAACTTCTCTTTGTTAAATTTTAATCCCCCACCTTCATCTTTAGGCCTTCCTGTTCTTCTTTCTTCTGTTACACCCTCTCTCTCTAGAGCTTTCATACATTTCCCTCTCACACTTGTTTCCCACTCCCATACATACACTCTCACTAGAATGTTTTTTATACCCAGTGTTATATTTTCCAATTTCTTTTTGAATTTGTAGGTCTGATGAAATGAATCGTGATTACAATTCCAATGTAATAAATTATAACCATGAAATATTAGTGTTTGAGCCTTTTATATTATATATATATATATATATATATATAGATGTCAGAATTCATTGAAAAATACATCCCTACCCCTACCAAACCATAACTAATAACTGATACAACAAAATACAGCGACAATGAACAAGCAACACCCCGTTGTCTGGATGAATGGATTTCTCTGTATCCTTGGAAATGTGAATTATGAATTTTTGCAGTGCCTTTAAAACCCAGTAATTTTAAAAATAAGTTGCTCCAAAATTTGCTTGAGGATGAAATGGAACTAATGTCTTTAATTTAATTACAAAATTAAATTTGATTCCATTTTTGAAACATGGTTAGAAGTGTGTAGCGAAAAAAACTTATTTTTAAATCAATTAATTTATAATAATTAATGCTCTGTAAATTTACATTGAGCACTATTTTGTAAAAATAAAAATATCTATAAAACACTGGATTATATATCATACTGTTCTTTCTTTTTATTCATATATATATATATATATATATATATATATATATATATATAGTAATTAGGAGGATTTGATAATTATATTAATTGATTCATCGAGTCTGATAGAAACCTCAACAGAATGCAGAAAGCACTGGATGGCTGTTTCGTCCTATATTTGGGACTCATCAGCAGTGCGCATCCACTACCGAGGGAATCGAAACCCCGACAGTTAGGTTGGCAAGCGAACACCATACCACCTGCTCCATCGGGCCTCGGTGACGAAGAGATTGCAAATCAGACTCAATGTAGCGCCGCTCACTCCCATATTCCGTGGTGGAACTCAACTGAGATTCTCTCTAACCATTAGGCTGAGCCCCCTGGAGCCACGACTACTCTCATCAAGCCGCTCCAACTGGATCATTAGAAGCCGGTTCCTATATATATAGGGTTAATACAAATAAAATTTGTCACTTAGTAATTGATGTTATATCCAGCCCCTTAATTCCAGAGACATAAACTGATTTTTCTGTAATTGTTCAATCCACTCTTCAGGAGATTTCATCAATGGCTGCTTTTTCTCATTTTTCATATCTTTGTACTATATTTCATGTAATTAATTCATGCACTATTTATGATTCCTTATTATTGGTGTTAGATTCAGTTTATTCTCTTTCTGGTGTGTGCATGTATGTATTTCTCTTTTTCATCATTTTCTTTTTAAACTCTCTCCCTATTCCTTTTCCTTCTTCTCTTTCACCTCTCAGTGGAGTTAATATATATATATAAATTTATTCAGATGAGTTTCTTCATCTTGGTTGTTACAGTCACAATTTTACATCTTTCTGACTTTCAGTAGGAAAATCAAGAGAGACATCACAAGCACAAATTAACTGTCCATCTCTCGAGTTGTTTTGTCTTGTTCTTTTCTTTAGTACTGCTCAGTTATTGTTAGTCCTGTTTCCACAGAGGCTGAGTCTATAACACCTGCTCCAGGGACTGAGAAATATCTACTCCTGTAGATGGAATAAAGGGTTAAGTTCAAAATTCTCTGAAGATTACATGGATTGACTGCCACGTGAAGAAACCCAGAAAGGTGAAACTGCCGAAATATGAAATCAACAACAAAGATAAGGACATTAATCCAACTGTAAATAATAGAATGTCTTCAGATGACCCCTGAATGAAAAACAAGGAGATGCTTAAAGTTCTCAGCCTAAGCAAAAGAATTTTTTTTTAAATTCTGTTTGGTCACTGGGAAGTGTGCTCGTTCAAGTGAACTTTGTGTATATATAATAAGAAATGATTAAAATCAAAATAATATGCAAATATCAAAAAAGAAAAATGACACAATTATATACATTTTTTTTAATCATTTCACTGCAAGCAAGGAAATAAAGTCACTAAGACACAAGTGGTTACTAAGTGTGAAAGAATAAGAAAAAGAAAACATTATTAAGGAGCAAGAACAGTAAAAGAGGAATCAAGAAGGCAGTAATGATTTACATTCCATTTAAATTTTTGAAGATCAAAGTTGGTTGGAAAGAAAGAAGTCAACATTAATCTGCAAAAATTTAAATGCATTGTCAATCATCATCTACTGTCCTCCTGATTATTCTTCCTCTGTTATTGCTTCTTTGCAATATTCCAGTTTCTAACTCCTCAACACCCAGTAACCCCTTGTGTCTCAGTGGCTTTACTGACATGCTTGGTGATGAACTCACTAAAAAAGTAATAATCTTTTACCGAACAATAACACTATGCTTTTGAATATTTATTAGGTTGGTGTAAAAATAATGACGTAATAATGTCGTTTTTTGACGTTATACGTCAAAAAACGACATTATTGCGTCATTATTTTTGCACCAACCTAATATTATACAAGTGGCTATTGGAAAGTTTTTCTATTTGAAAGTGGTAGAGGATGCAAAAAATGTTGGGAACCCCTGATGTACGCATTTATTAGACAAGTATCTTGCTGTTTCCTTCAGTCCTCTTTCCTTAAATATGAGCTGTGAGTGATAAGTACTCCACACCTTCCTTCCTCTCGATATCTTACAGAAATTTCAATGCTATTTTTCTCATTTTAAAAATGAATATTTCTCAGATGTGGGAAACAAATGTTCTTTAATGTGTCTCCCTATTCTGTGTAGCGCTAATCAATGTTTTCTTCCTGTACTCTACTTCCCTGTCCCTATTCCGCCACCCATTTATACAACTTCGTTAGGATGGTTACGTTCTATTTCCTTCTGCCCACGTGAGTATCCTCTATGAGAGTTAAATTATCCAAGCCCTCCTTCTTCACTGCGTGTCCCAGAAATTTCAACTGTTCTTCTGATTTTAAATATGTCTTTTTTTTATCCTTATTTTCCTTACATCTTCCACATTGCTCAAATAATCTGGTCATCATACTGCTAGCCTTCTTCAACATAACCCCATCTCTGTCAAAAGAGAGCTTAATACTTGAAATTTATAGAGCAGTGATCTTTGAACTGGAACTCATTTTTGTCTCTTTTCTTTAAAGTCAAATACCAATTCCAATTCCTCTTCAAACTCACAGTCAACTGAGAATCTTTGTTTGCAAGCAACATCTCTTCTCCGAGAAGGAAGTAATGGAGAGCCTGCTTCCAACATTAAGAAACAGAAATTGCCTTTAGGAGGACAGGTAAGGTTAATTACTTATCAATTTTTGTTGTTCTTTCTGTTGTTTTTGTTTTTGTAGCCTATTTTCCTTTAAATTTATTTTGCTCTTCATTTTTGCTATTTGCTCATGATTACGGATTTGATATCATCACTTTCTTCCTCTCCTTCTCCTACTGCTCCCACACCCCCTTCACTTTCTCAGCTTTTCTTTTCTCTTTACCTTCCTCTATTTTCTTTTCTTCATTTTCTTATTTATTTTCCTCTCTCTCCCTCCTCTTCTTTCCTTTTACTCTGCTCCTATTTCCATTTCTTCTCTTTTTTATCATTTTTCCTTACTCTCCTTCTTTTCCTAAGTTCTTATTCTTTCACGGCACCTTCTCCCCTTTTGTATTTTTTGCTTCACATTTTTCCTTCTCTTCTCATTTCTCACCTTTTCTCTTTTTCCTTTTTATATCCTCTTTTTGCTTTCACCTTCACCTTTTCCTCTTCCCATGCTTTTCTTTTTGCTTTGTTACTCCTTCATTCTTTCTTTCTTTCTTTCTTTCTTTTCTCCCTTCATGCTTATATACTTTACTTTTTCTTTTGTGCTCTTTTCCTTTCACTCCTTCACTCTCCAATCTTTCTGTCTTCTTCTTTGTCTTTTTCTTCCCATTCCTCTATTTTTCTCTGTCCCCTTTTCTTTTTTTCCTTTTCTCCCTCATTTACCAGAGTATGACACAATAGGCCCCTTGTTAAAATGCTCAGAATCTATCTTACATACATACATATATATATATATATATATATATATATATATATATATGTCTACCATTTCCCCTTGCTTTAAATACTGCTACCACATCTGGTCTGGCACTCCTGCTATATATTTATAGTTTCTTGATAGCATCCAAAAAAGAATCTGCAATGCTATTGGTCTTTAATCACTTTCCCACCACTGTTATGTAACTTCCCTGTGCCTTTTATATAAAAACTTTCATGGTAATTGTTCTGGTAAACCTTCCTCTATGGTACCAAGGCTTTAGGAATTTTAGTGCAGTACTAGATTGGCAACAATGTCCTGTTTGTATACAGTTTAAATGGATAGATGTAACTGCAAATTCTATGCTAACAGTTTCTTCTCTTGCACTTCTCACTTGTGGAACTCTTTTCCAATGTCTTGCTTCCTAGTCAAGTTTGATTTTAAAAGATTTTAATCCAATGTCATTCATTATTTTCTGTCTTCTTAATTCTTATTATTTTAATCTTCTCTCTTCTTAACAATATTCTTTTTCTCATATTCTATCATACTCTGTAACTCATTGCGTTTTACTGGATCTATTACCTTGCATGGGTGAAATTATTTAAAAAAATATACAATATTTCTGGAATTTTGTAGCTTTCATTAAAGGTAAATTTTTTCAGCATTTTAAACCATTGGCAATTTTCATTAAGGGTGATCATATGTGTAAATATATTATGCTTTAGAAACAGGAAATGCTCATCATTATATTTTTTTCTCTGGTGAAGAAATATTTATTCTCTTTTAATTTTTTTTTTTTCTACAGTCAAGTGATCATATTTTACCAAGGCTTCATTTTTTTTTTTTTTAATTATAGAAAAAAAATCTTTTCTCCAAGGGAAAAAAAAACTAACTTTTCCTCATTTTTAAGGCAGATGCTTACACGAGGGTACAAAAAATTTACCACTTCCTATTATAGACAAAGCTTAAATACCTTCATATGACCAACTCAAAGCACCTGGCAAAAAGCATAACAATAAACAGAATGGTACAATGATAGGAAATGTTTTGAACCTGGTCAAATTTATTTTATACTAGGAAATATGCCAGCTGGGCTGAAACTGACAAGTACTTATTTTTCCAGCCTTGACAGGGTTCAAAAGCTTAGATGCAGCCTTGTGAGTGATGAAGTATTTTCCAATTTACAATCCCCTCCCCACCGATGAAATCAAATGTTACCAGCCTCTTGTTACTCTGTTACTAGTTTCATGATAAAATTTAAAAAAACTACATTCCTTTCTTCCAGCAGTTTTGACCTTCACAGATAGAATCCACCATGCCACATGCACAGGATCAACTCATTGTCATTCCCTTCATATTCCATTTGTAAGGAAGCAGTTACACTCAGACAGCATCTTCTCCAGAATTGCTATTTTTGCAACAGACTCCTAAGAAGATGCTTCCCTGATTCATACAATCTTAACCTCTTCAAGTCTAGGGTCAACCAATATCTATCCTATGTGTCCTCACAAGAAACTCATTCAGTAACCCTCTACCTTGTGTGGCTCTTGGGCCTTATATTAGGTGAGCAATAGTATATAAAAGAACTTCCTTATATATTTTATGTTCTATTAGATTTTCAGTGGAGTGTTTCAGTGTTTTCTCACAACTAGAAGTCTAATTAAATTCATTTTCTGTTGGTACTAAAATTATCTGCATTTGAAAAACCACCAGACAACATTTTCCAATTTCCACTGACTTAACTCCTTATCAGTAAGTATTATTTTGGTACAATTGCAAAAGAAATTTAATTTACATTTAAATAAATAGGTCTTGCGATAATCAATTATTGATAGTGCTCAAGATATTTCACTTATCACAAATACATCATTTAATTATAATTTTCAACTAGGCAGCTTACAGCCATATCACATTGAAACAACAGTTCTCATACAATTATTTAAGTTAAGCAGTGGCAAGCCTGGTCAGTATCTAAATAAGTAACCACTTCGGAATACCAAGTGCTATAAGTTTGGAATTAGAAATCAAAGAGCTACGTTCCAATACCAGCCAGTTTTGTTATATTTACTTACATATAAATGCCCTTGGGAAAGGTATGAATTCAATTCTTCTTCCCCTTCTAAAGCTAGAGGTTAATTAGTATAATTGTATTAATAAATTTTTAGTATCTCCCCAAAATTATTACAATCTAAAAATATATTCTGGCTTTAAAATAACCTGTAAGAGGTTGATAGTTCATAAAAAAAAAACTAATCAATCAATAAACAATTAAGCCATTACTCAAAGTATTAAAAAGATTTATGTCTCTTTCAGGCTAAGGTTCAGCAAAAGTGTGAAGTTAGTTCTTTGCAGCCCCCTCCTGTGAATTAGTTGTCAATGACCTAATGCTTTTAGTAGATATTGCACTGCTTTCTCATGATCAGGAAATGGTCTGTGAAAAAAACATTCTTTCACAATGTACATATTCTTTCAATATTTAATTATTTTTATTGCTTATCATCTGCTCTCTCAGATTGCTGCTTTTCATTCATCTTTTTTTTTATTTTGTTTTTCAGTTTGGTCAGGTCATTGACATTCGTTCTATGCTGAATGATGCTACACGGATGAATCTAGAAGAAGGTTCGGAACAGCATCAGGTAGGTTCTTCCTTTCTTCTAAAAACAGTTGCCATTAAAACTGAGCAAGTGGTCAGTATTGTGTTTGATATTATTCTACACAGCCTAGCCATAAGGTGTGGACTTGATGGTGTAAGATGAATGAAGTTGACTGGAGATTTATTTATTCCACACATTTTCCCCACAGGCATCCTTATTGTTGTTGTTTGTACTACATTATTTCAGGTGTGTTTGTCAATATATTTTTTTTTATATCACTTCACCCACAAGAAAGGCAATAAAGCCACTAAGATAAGGAGCTACTGTGGAAGAAAGATAATAGAGTGAAGGCAACTGAGATAACAATACGCAGGAGAAAAGGCAATAAAAAGAACAGAATTCAAAGAGATAGAAGATGATAATTGATATTGCTTTTTTTAAAGATTTTAGTTGACAGGAAAGCAAGAAGCCAGAAGAGAGTTCCACAGCTGAGACGCGCAAGAGAAGAAACTATTAGCATAGAACTTATGGTTAAATTCATGAAGTTGCTGTACCAAAGTGGAAAGCTGATCAGAAAAACTGCCATAAAAATATTTGTAGAATCTTCTTCAGGTGTATAGAACCTAGCTAATTTTGTAGAGGGCTCACACAGTGAAGCATCAGTTCTCATCTGATCGATAAATTTAAGCAATGTCAAGCCTGGTCAGTACTTATGTGGGTGACCATTTGGGAGTACTGTAAGCTTGGATAATATTTTTGAATTGGAAAGTGAAAAGCAAAGTTTCATTTCCAGTCAGGTTTGTTATATTCATTTACGTACAAATATTCTTGGGAAAAGTTTGAATTCAACTCTTTTCATCCACTAGTAAATCATTATCGCCAAAAATTCTTACAATCCAAATATATTTCTTGGCTTTAAATAACCTGCAAGAGGTTGATAAGTCATAAAAAACAAATCATTCATTTTATTTATTTTGTTAAGTCAAAAAAAAAATACTACGGAGCTTCCATAATGAACGAGTCTTTCTTTCTGTATTTGCATATATTTTCAAAAAATTAACATATCTAAATTTTTGTTTAAATTTCTGGGATGAGGAAGTATTATTTATTTGTTTATTTATATTCAGAATCATCTTGTTGTTGTTCTTCCCACAACACTTTTGACATTGTGTTGCCCAGCGTTTTTCAGATGTACATCAAACATGTTATCCTCCAAGGAATTCTGAAAAGTGAAAACTGTTCCCATTCCACTGCTCATGTCTAGGGGTATCATCTAGTTCTTATTTTTATCTATTACTGCTTAGTTATTGCTTGTCTGTTTCCATGGGAAAATAAAGGAAGTTTTAACAAGTGAATAATTGACAAACTTGCCTCAAAGCCAGTATGTATCATCAGTAAATTGTAAATTATAGACAGTTGAAATTAGTGAAAAATGCTTATCATTCATGATCACAATCCTGAGTCCCATAACCCATTAAGGTCATAGGGTCACGGTATGTACTGCAGCCATGGCCACAGTGGTGTGTCTTGGGTAAGATAGCCTGATGGAGCCATCCATCTCCTTGGCCAGTTGCCAACTCAGACTATAGGACCCATTCTGTCCTGTGATTTACCCATCGCTGGGAGGCAGATGAAATAGATTAATAACTTTCCCAAGGGTATTTGCATGTAAATGAATTAAATGAACTCAGCTGCAATTTGAACTCATATCTCTGTTTTCTCATTCCGAGCTGCTATCCATTACACTACCACACACCTACTGCATTATCTTTACAACTTTCAATTACAGATGACAATTAATTAGCATTGCATATAAACACCTGCATTTACGCTTTATCTAACAAGTAAACATGTTTTGAATTGATTCCAGACAATCAGGTTTTTAAGGTGAATTTTGTTTGAGACTGTCTGTTTTCCTCCTGGAAGCTTTTTATCAGTACAAGACACAATTGGATTTCATGGCACGCTCAAGACTATGTTTAAATTTGCGATTCTGTTTTCTGATTGGCTGATTTTGAAGTTGCTAAAGGCAAGTACTTGTGCATGATTAAAAATCACGTTATTTCTTTGGAGGAAATATTTTTAAAACATCAAGAGTTTTTCTTTTTTTTTAAGAATCTAATTTGAAGTACTTTCACTACTCAACATTGTGTAATTTCAGGTTTTGACTAATTTCTCTTGCTTTTTAGCAAATCTTTAGCAAGTTATTGAATTAAATTTTGAAAATTCAAAACAATGAAATTTATTTGAAATTCTTAACATTTATGCATATGATAATGCTTTTCTTTCAGTCAGTAATGCTTGTATTAATTCCTAATAAATGATAATCTCTTTTATTTTTTCCAACCCTCACAATTACAGAGGATGGAAAATATGACACCAAAATCTAAAGGTGCACTAAAATAACAAAAGATGCCTTCCAAAAACTAAGTAGAGTAATAGAAACAGAGAAAATTCATTAGAAATAAAGAAAAGTGCTGAACTGCTATACAATATCAATTCTGCTATTTGGCAGTGAATGATAGATCATTTCACAGAGGAAGAGAAGACTGGAGGCAACAGATATGTGACTCTACAGGAGGATGCTGAGAATAACATGGGCAGAGCACATAGGCAATGAAGAAGTCTTATGAAAAATTGAAACAAAAATAACAGTTATCCTCTGAATCAAAAAGTGACAGCTGGAATATCTTGGACATATAATGAGGATATTCTTTAAGAGTTATCAACCCTTTGAGATTTATTTAAAGCTGAAACATATTCTGGATTGTTAAATTACATTTTTTTTAGAATAACAATAATTTTTCAGGATACAAATATTTAATTTGGAATTCTGAACATTTATATACAGGTTGATTGAAAAGTAACTCCCTATTTTATGCATTATGGACTCTGCCATCTAACTATATTTCTTACAAGACGTGAGTGTCCATCATACATAAAATAGGGAGTTACTTTTCAATCACCATGTATGTGACAACACTTTCCTGTTAATCAATAATGCTTGTATTAATTCCTAATCAGTGATAATCCCTTTTATTTTTTCCAACCCTCACAATTACAGGGCATGGAAAATATGACACCAAAATCTAAAGGTGCATTGAAATAGCAAAAGATGCCTTCCAAAAACTAAGTAGAGTAATGGAAACAGAGAAAATTCATTAGAAATAAAGAAAAGTGCTGAACTGCTATACAATATCATTCTTCCTATATGGCATAGAATGCCAGATGGTTTCCTTTCAAATGAAGGCGGGGGGCAACAGAAATATTTTTCTACAGAAGGATGCTGTGAATGGCATGGATGGAGCATGCAAGTCTTAAGGAAAATGGAAACAAAAAGGACATTTCTAGTCACATTATGAAAGGAACAACTGAAAATTCTGGATCACATCATTAAGAAGGAAGTTTTTGGAAAATTTGACACTCATAGGATATATCAAAAACAAAAGTAACTAGAGAAGGCAGTGTGCCACATACATGATAAGATATTGCAAAATAGAACTGAGAACCAATCTCTCTTAAGCTAACATGAAAACAATTACAGCTTGCCATCCACTGCCATTGAGGAGACAGGAAAATTATCTCATCCTTACAACTATAGCATCCTTCTGGAAGTGTCTTCTCACAAAGAAATGACTTTCCCAGACTCTATAGCTAGGGACTCAGTGTTGGACATTGGAGATCTGGGAACAGCAATGGAGCACTAAGCAGTGTGGAAAAGGATTATCAATGAAATTCTGACCAACCGTAGGTAGCTCAAAGGATGAAGATAATGATGATGATGATTGCAAAATGGGGAGTGGGAGTCATGGTAAAAAGACAAACATTACTAAGCACAACAAAGGATAGGAAGTTGTGGAGAAACATGATCGCCTATGTCCTAAAGTGACACTGTACATAGAAGAAAAAATCCTCAAATTGAAAAATTTGCTAAACTTGCTAAAAAAATATTTACATTATTTACAGTCAGACTAATGCCCTCATTTAGTTTTTATTATGACAATGTTTTGGCCACTGTATCCTCTGGCTTTCTTCAGCTGCAGCAGCAGGCAGGCAATAAAAAAAAATTAAAAAAAATTCTCCAAGTTCTAGATTCAGGATTGTCCTACAAGACAGTAGCTAAGCAGAATAAAGTAAGTTTCCTGAATTTGGTGACATAGTAACTGTGAATTCAATCCCTGGGCCAAAGAAACGCAATGAAACAAAGGTTAGCAATAACTTGGCAGTACCAAAATTATATACCTCTGAGTATGGAGAGCAGAATGAGAGCAATATATCCTCTGTAGATTCAATAACAGATTCAGTTCAAGACTTCTTGAAGGTTACTCAGATTGGCAGAAACCTTAAGAAATCTGGTGAGTACAATGGCCAAAATGTTTTAATCAGATCTAAAAAGATGTGGATATTAGTTCAACTTTAAATAATGTAAATAATGATAATTCCTCATCCAAGAAATTGAGGTAGAAATTGCTAGAACAAATTTTACATAAAATCTTTGCAGAATTTTGGTATTTCCAAATCCTGTTATTCCTCTCATGATTTTCAGTCAAACAAAGCTTCATTAATAATGTCCACATGTTCTTTTGATTGGATACTGTCATAATTACATTAGGCAAGAATTTTCTATTTTCTCCAAGCATTATTTAATCAGACCATTTGAGTGTATTTGATTTTGGTGGGCAACTCTGTGTGACAGAGAAGCCCACACACTTGACCAGAAGTGCCTCCTTCATGGCTCAAAGTGGATTGAGACAAGCAAGATCATATAAACCTGGTTGCATCAGGCTGTTGGATTCTTTGTCTGTCAAGGTCTGCCTTGCTTATGCCAGCCTGACTGGTGTTGTTTTTTTCTACCGGTTTGACCATTGAGATTGTGTAGATCTTTGCCTATTCCAGTGTTGGTGTCTTTGGGGGTTGATCACATTCAGTCTGTTTTTTCCTCTTTGACCTTACCAGTGTGGGTGGCTCTATAAGAGTTGGAACTAAAGATGGCTTCTCTCTTGGGAACACTGGGACAAGTAAGCCTTCTACCATGACAAAGAACAACCATATATTTTACACTAGATGTCAGAGTGAACAGTTTGTTATCAAATGTACCATTTTAACTTATTATTATTTGCAGTCATCTCTACCAACACTGCCATGGAAATGAAAGGGAATAGGGATAAAGGATGATGATCATGATGCTCAGATGTGAGCAGGTGCTGACAACAACATTTAATCAGATGTGTATATATATAAGTCAATAATATGTACACACATTACACATTATTTAGGAAACAAATTTAAGCCCATGAACAGATAAAGATTAAATCACAAATATTCAAGTTTAAATGTTTTCAGGAAGGTCCTCACAAAGCCTGAGATGAACTCTATAATCATGGAGATTAGAAAATCTGCTAAGCGACATAACTTCGATTTAATTATATGCTTTTTATTTTATTTTATGGTTAACCCCAACATGTCCCAATTGCTGATACCTCTTTTGTTGCAGGTTCACTTGTAGATGGTTAACTGAATCCTGGATAAAAACTGACCACCTAGTGCTCATTCCTCAAACTCTATTTTCCCTGTTTTTTGTATCTTGTGAATTCTGTTGAAACAAATCAAATGTTTCTAACAGAATGTACAATGGAAAAGCTGAATTAAGACTTGTAATTGGTTTACATTTGGGGGCCAAATGGAAGATTGCACATCTACATTTTCAATATGACCCACAATGAGTCCTTCTATCCACATGTCAGTGCTGTTTAAGACCTGGGGACCTGGTATAAATGTGTTTTACTGCACTACAATGGTAGTTGAACTGGTAGTAGTTTGGCTTTTTTTCTGATTGATGGTCCTTGTATTGGATGAACTACCAGTAAATTAAAAAAGAAGCTGTTTATGATATAAGTCTTTTCCTTACCAAAATTCTCTTTTGTATCTTTATGTATTACTTTAAATGTTATTTTTAGTTGATACTCATATTTGAGTAGGTGTTTTTTTTAAGCAATATGCCTATTTTATATTCACCTATTGGCCTATTCATCTCTCAGGCTGGGAGAAGAATATAAAATAAACATGTTGTTTTAATATATAAACAGTACACATGCTCAAATACAAGTATCCACTAATAATACCATTTAAAGTGATACAAATCTGTCACATTAATAAAACTCTATTCTAATAAAATCTTCATGTATCTTGCAGCAGGATCGTCTCCTAAAGCCACTTGGTGGTTACCTTGCATACAACAATGAATGGCGAGATTTAGCACAACTAATCAGTCGGGTAAGTTCCTTGGCTCATTACACACTGTACTTTTTATACATCACTTTGAAATCTATTTTCAACCTTCCTTACTTTTCATCAAAACTTTTGTTGTCTAATCTTGTTAGGTTGATGCACACATTCCAAGCATACAATCTTTTTACAATGTGAAAAAGTGAAGATTATTTAGTTCTTTGTTGCTTGTGCGATCAATCACCTGTAATTGCAACCATTAGGAAAAAAATTGAGGAGTTTGAGTTCACATGAGTATGCAAAATAGATACCAAAAAAGAAAAAAAAGAAATTGCTGCATCAAAGACAGCTTTTTATGTCTCAATTTAAATTTAATGGGGTATGACAGTTGTTCTCTGTCATATTTTATTCTGATACCCAAAGCAAGTTCTTGATTATAAATTATCAAAACTGGAAAAACTGTTACTGCAGGATGCTACAGTGAGCAATTGGCAGATTTGAAGGATGCAACCCATCAAACACTCATGAGGCCAGGATGGTAAATTCTTCTACATGCATTATATACTCCAAGCCCATCTCTTTAAGGATATATTTTTAAAAGGGTAAAAACTTTTTCTAAAGTGATAAAAACAAACATGTTAAAAGAAGATATGTAACCAAAAGTTGGCGGTAACAAATATATTACTATGTGGTAGTATTGAAATTTTTGCGATGTTGGACAGCTTCACTTGTCACTTTTGCTACGTCAAGCAAAAGCTCATTATTACTTATATTATATTCAAGACTTTGTAGACACTGGTACTAGTAGTAGTGCCTTCCAAAAATATCTGCACTAGTAATACTTCTTCACATGGTAATTGCCAAATAGTATGATGATCTGAAGAGAATGATAATCTGTATAGTAGTAGAGTAGAGAGAGTGAATGTATAGCAATAGAGGATAGACAAAGAGAGTGAACAGAGTTCCATCTAGTGATAGTAGAGAAATAGTGATTAGTTAGTATTTACTCACTTCCTTTCTGATCACATGATCTACTTAATAATGGAATCACCCATGTTGCTCACTGGCAATCTAGTTTCAAACTACAGTGTCGGCAATGACACATACTCTTATACAACAGAAATTTAGCACTATTAACAAAAGACAGCCGAACTGGTACATATGTCTTCTCTCATCTGAACAAAGCCTGAGGATGAAAATGTACTAAAATGTACTAATGTACTAAAAATCAAAAGACAAGACAAATTTTATATGAAAGAAATTATAGCAGTTATTGGCTAATTACCTTTCTGCCCACCTACCGCTCTTATGTGCCCAGTCTTATAGCCAAGAAATATTTTCAGTAAAAAAAGATTATTCTGGAATCTGTTTACATTAAGTCCAGCCAGCCATTTCTCTCTATGCTGAGGGAGTGTTTGTTGAGCTTAAAGGCAATTAGCTTTTACTATATATAACATTTGTGTGTTTATTTTGAGTCATTCTGCTAATTTTAATCCGTGATCTTAGTTCTGATGAGAAAGGTCTGTTAACCTGGGATTTTAATATTAACATGCTATGTTAATAATTTTTTTATACCCCACCTTTTTGGTTATAAATCTTCTTTTTTTAACATGACTGTTTTTATTGCTTTAATAAAATAGAAGTTGTTTTAGTACATGCACATGTCAGAAGTTCTATTAAGTTGAAGATGTTGAAAAATTCCTTCATATTGAATGAAAACCAGAAACTTTATTTTATGACAGATTATAAAATTTCAGTAAAACGTGGCATAAGGTCATAGGAAGGGAAGGAAAATATTTTAATGACTGAATAATAATGCTATGAATTTAGAGAAATAAACAATTTGTCAAGAAGCTTAGAAACTTTTACATCAATCTTAAATGATGGTTACTATCTCTAATAACTCCTGGATTATGGCCATATCTTATTGAAACAACAGTTCTCATATGATTGCTGAAGTTAAGCAACATTGAACCCAATCAGTACCTAGATGGGTGACCCCTTAGGAATACCAAGTGCTATAAGCTTGGATGTACAGATGGTGTAATGGTAATGGCTTTGAATTGATAATCAGAAAGTTACAATTCTAGTTGGGATCATTATACTCATACACAATTACCCTCTTCTCCTGCCCAGCTATGGGTTAATTAGTAAGGCTTCTATCACTAATTGATTATTATCTAAAAAAAAAAAATTCTTAAAATCTAAAATATTTTCTGGCTTTAAATAACCTGAAGAGGGTTGATAATCCATAGAAAATGAATGAATGAATCAATTAAACAAATGCTGATATGACATAATGGATATCCACTCAGTTGGACAACAACAGAGTGAAATAAACAGCAAATAATTTTATCTGCACCTCGAGGTATCAGTGTTTTTATGACTATCAAATGCATTACCAGTAAAATCTAGCTGTGAGTGCTTCAAATGAACCAACAGCTGGTCATAAGTAGGTAAAAGGAAATAAAATATGCAAATAAATATATAAAAATTTTCGTGATCAAGTGACACTCAACAAGAAAATAGGGAATTCCTGTTATTGGCTTATATAGCCAGTCCAGATTGTAGCTTGGGAATATTAGGTGATATAAGCTTGGATGCACAGGTAGAGTAATGGATAACAGCTCAGAATTGGAAATCAGATAGCAGAGTTCTAATTCCAGTCAGGTTCATTATATTTGCTTATGTGCAAATACCCTTGGGGAAGGTATAAATACACTTCTTCCTCACCTCCAGCCATGGGTTAATCAGTAAATCATTATTATGTTAAAAAAATATTCTAAATATTTCTTAAAATATTTCTTAGGTTTAAATAACCCCCCCAAAAAGTTGATAAATCGTAAAAAAACAATTAGTCTAGTTAAGGGTAGTCACAGTCAAAGTCATGAGAATGAGTAAGAAGAGATTTAGAACCAGATGAAGATGGAGTTCTCATTAACAGAAAGGGAAAATGTTCTGGAGTTATTTCGCAGTGGAGGCTTGTATTTGTACTAAATCAGTCTTAAAATAGGTTCGACATATAAAACATAAGGAACTTGATATAATAGGTATTACGCAGAGTAATCTTGTTGGGGTCGCTGACTACTTTCGTATTCGACTAACTGTCAACTACTGTCGTCCGACATCGACTCACCCTCGTTTCTTTTACTACTCCTACTTATATTAGGTGGGAAAGTCTATTAACTATAGAATAGGTGTGTTTCACCATAACAGAAAATCAGTGTCCATTTGTCTATCAGGAGACAAGACAGAAGTCGTTGTGAAGATGTCCCCAATGGCACTTACCTATTTCCAGCCAATCCCAAATGAATCCATAAATAAAGAAAATCCTGTTTATTGGAACCATAAGTTTTCTAGTCTTTCTCACCAAGGTGATATCTTGAAATAGCCATAGTCATGATTTTTCTTTCTATGTGATATCTCACCTGTAGTCTCTTTGTTGAGTGTATGCCTGACTGTTACAAGTTTTGTTTAAGCATCATTTCAGATGGTAATCGAACCACAGCATAGAGAACAAGGAAACAGCTCAAAGAAAAACTATCTGAGGGACCTGAGTATATGTTCACCATAGAATATATGATTCAGATGAAAGGATGTCTGATGTCATTTAAAACCAAGGAAAGAACATTAAGGATTAAATAACAATGCGATGAATTTATGGGAAGAAAACGTTTTGTTACAAAATTTGAGAATTTTTTTTTGCTGTTGATGTACAGGTGGTGTATGGGATAGAAGCCCAAAAAGGGAAATTGGTGAGCCAAGTTCAGAATCCAGTTGTGTTTCTTACATTTCTTACAAATACCCTTGGGAAAAGCATGAATCCATCTCTTCCCCCAGTTAGGGGCAATTCTGACTGGGCTCTCTGCCATGGTTGGCAACCACTCTAGGAGAAGGATAGCTCTGAATTCAAAAGCATATGTACCACTGTCATAGCAAATACTATTCACCCATCAATATTATCATGGTGTCTGTAATAACTCAATAATCTTAACTGTGGTTGACCTACAACAGCAACAATTTATTATCATATAATAATTGTGCTTGTCCCTCCTTTCATTGGTTTGCACAACCATTATGCCCTGCTAATACCTCATAAATAATGGATTATTCCATTTTGAATGCATCAAAAGACAAAAGACATACCAGAGGCTCTACTTGGTTTCAATGTAAAAAAGAAAGATAGAAGTATTTCATGTCTCCTGCCAAATACCTCATAAATAATGGATTATTCCATTTTGATTGCATGGCAAGGCAAAAGACATACCAGAGGCTCTACTTGGTTTCAATGAAAAAAAGAAAGAAAGAAAGATAGAAGTATTTTGTGTCCCCTGCCAAATAACTCATAAATAATGGACTATTCCATTTTAATTGCATGGCGAAATAAAAGACATACCAGAGGCTCTACTTGGTTTCAATGAAAAAAAAAAAAAATGAAAGAAATATTTAATGTCTCCTGCTAATACCTCATGAATAATGAACTATTCCATTTTGATTGTTTGCGAAGACAAAATACATATTAAAGATTCTACTTGGTTTCAGTCAGAAAATGAAGAAAGAAGGAAAGATAGACATGTTTAAAGTTTGTTTCAGTGAAATGGAAAACGTTGTCAATTTGAAATATTTTAATTTGTACCCCCTTACTTCTTAAAATAACAACCAGCATTTATATTTATGAGTGTTATTGCACTATTTTGTTAAAGTTGATGAGATCAAATATTTAACAATTTGATAGAAGAATTTCTACTGATATTTTATTGACATAGAACACTCCATGAGCTTATTAAATTACTAAGTGAAGAATTAAGATTCATCAGAAATTTTAAATAGGAAAACCATGAAATTTTCACAGGTTAAAACTAGCAATTATCATTGATTTAACCTATTATCAGGAAATACAAAATTTAGTTGAAATATGGTGTCAGGTTTTAGAAAGCTAGTTAAAATATTTTGGTGATGCTATTAATTTATATGAATAAAAGGTTTCATCAACTTATCTGAATGCTTGCAAGTTTGTTCCTGAAATGGAATGAGGCATTGTGAAAATTCTTTGAATCTTGCTGGTTATTGATTTCTCTGATTAAATATATTACAAGTGAACAGATTTTGTGTTTCTTCCAATTCACACCGCAATCATGGATTCTAAAAGAAAAATGTTTTCTTCTTTCATTTATATTTACATTGTTCTCTTTTCATCAGGAAATATACCTACAGAACCCCAACCTCAGCTGGGATGACATTATTGGTTTAGATGAAGCCAAACGATTAGTCAAAGAAGCTGTGGTTTATCCAATTAAAGTGAGTATGGTAGAATTGCTCATCAATTGTCGTTATCTTTTGGGGACAGCAAAAACATTTTTTGCAACTCTCCATATCTGTACCTTCATTTAATATCTAATTAGAAATGCTTCTTTACTCACATATGCTTCATATCAGTTGCTCTAAAAGCAATGTCTCCTATTTTAATATATTGATTTTTAAGTTCACTATGTTGTGCTAAACAATTTTTCCCACCTGAAACTTTCTTACATATTTATGTCTGCCATTCGTCCATGTTTCAAATATTGCTACCACATATTACCTGGTGTTCCTGCTATATATTTTGAGATTCTTGATAAAATCCAAAGAAAAATCTGCAATGTCATTGGTCATGACCTGGCATCCCAGCTTTAGTTACTTTGCCACCACTGTAATGTAACTTTCATGCGCCTTTTTTTTCTAAATAATTGCTGATAAACTTTCCTCTATGGTATCTAGACTCTATGAATTTAAGTGCAAAACTAGAGTGGTAGCATGATGTCATCGATTTACAGCTGAAATTGCTAGATGTAATTATAAGTTCTATGATAACAGTTTCTTTTTTCACACTTCTCACTTGTGGAACTCTTTTCCAGCTTCTTACTTTACAGTCAAGGTTGTTCTTCAAAAATTTAAATGCATTATCTTTTTAATTCCTCTTCTTTCATTGTTCTAATAATGTTTTTCCTTTTCTTATATTGTTACACACTGAATATCGTCCTGTGTGTTAGTGGCTTTGTTGCCTTGCTTGGAATGAAATGTTTAAAAAATATTGGCTCATGAGGCCAGAGGTGGATCTTGATGTTATGCCAGTAAAGTTTTTTTTTTTTTACGTTGTTACAAATAATACTCTGGCAAAACGGTGTCTTGCACAAAAGTGCATATGAAACAGAGTTGTATTGAATTCATCCTTGTGGCAAAAATTGTACCAACTGATATTCAACAATGCTAGCTGAATGTTTACAGAGACCAAGCCAATTTAAGGACAGGTAGATGGTGGATAATGCATTTCAACAATAGCCGAAGCAATATGTGTTACAAGCCACATTCCAAGTGAATCAACCCAGACTTCGACCCACAAGAAGCAGAACACCTTGAAAACAGTTTGTCAGTGATGGTGACTATATGAAAAAATTATATTTTTCAGCTGAAAACTTGCTCTATCCAACAGTACCTATTGTACTCCATGTATCTGTTGAAGCTTCTGTAGAAAGAAGGAAGTATTAATTTTAAACATGCTAATTTTGGCCTAGCCTGGCACAGGGCCAAGATAAAAAAAATTGCAGGTTCAGAAAATTCTGGCAGAATTTCTCAACTGGAACAGGGTGTTTGAAAGTGAAAATAACTACTGACATAAGAGGAAAACATGTAAATAATTAATACAGTATTAATTAGAAAAAAACAAACAAACATGGTGAATAATATAAATGATAGCATGTTGCTGTGGTCAGTAGTTGCTTTAATATAAAAGATGAGCTTGAAGGTCAAGTCAATCTTGTCCTTATTTGATGTGTATGTACTAGGGATAGCAATACAAGAATGGCAGAACATTCTACAGTGGCTACAAGGAAAAATCTGATCTAAGACACTGAAATGAGAAGGTGCATAGGAATATCAAATGATGCATTCAAAAACTTATGCAAAGTATTAAAAAACAGGAAAATTACTATTTTATTATGCAATATTAGTCTCCCTATATGTCAGTAAATGCTGGGCAATCTCCTCATAGATAAAGTGGACATTTCAAGAAACAGAAATATGTTTGTACAGAAGGATGCTGAGAATATAATGGACTGAACATGTTGATAATGACTAAGTTTTAAGGGAAATGGAAACAAAAATATGCTTATACTTAAAATCAAAAGGAGAAAGTTGAAATTTCTAGGACACATAATGAGGAAAGAAGGCTTAGAGAATTTGAAGGCAATACGGCAAATGAAAACAGTGAGTTACTTACCTAACAACCTTGGATGGTAAAACAGGGTGAGGGAGGGATGGTGAAAAGACAAATCTTACTAAGAGCTACAAAAGATAGGAAGTTGTGGAGAACCATGATTGCCCATGTCTTAAACAGACAGAGCACATAGAAGAAGAAATGAGCTCTCCTTGAGCGATGTTTTTTCATCTAGTTCTCTTTCCCTCTTGGCTAGTGTGACAGCTTGCTTCAAAATTCTTAACATATTTTCTAGATATTTACAAAGCCGAACTTTATCTGACCCAAGGCTAAAGTTGAAATAATGTTGTGTCTGTTGTTATGTTCTGGATGCTTAAGTTTTTGTGGAAACTCTGAGTTTATATATACTGCGATCAAGTCAAACAATCATTAACTGGCGAGATATATTTGAAATATTATTATAGCATCAAATTGATATTTTTATAGTTTTAATTTCTTTTAAATTCTATCATTTTGCTGAATCAATTTTATTCCCTTTGTAGTCCATTGGTTAGAAGTATTTCTATTTGGACAGTTTCTTCCCAAGAGCCACTGATTTGTGGAATAGATTCCAAAGATGATGCTTCTCTGATCACTATGACGTTAACCTCTTCAAGTCTACGATCAACTTTTATCTCTGCTACATATTGTAATCTGCATTTCTTACTTCTTCCTCTCATGATCATAAAGCAACCTCAATCTGTAACCCTCTGCCTTAAGTAGCTCTTGGACCTTATCTTGGGTGAAGAGTAATTTAAAAAACAATTCTAACGCTTCTACATTCCATTTACTGTCAGATTTATTTTTTTTATCTTCTGCAACTTCATCCTAAAATCATTTAATGTTATTGAGAAAATTTATTGTTTTACTAGAAAATATGCCTCATTTTCTCCTATGTTTTAACTTAAATGTCTTTTTTTGTATTTAGTTTGCTACTTTCAAAAGGCACCTACAATAACATTGTGAAAGATGAAAGTTTTGATTTTGTACGTAAAGACCACATCTATGTTTATTTCTTTATCGTAGTTGAAATAAAAATTGTTTGTTATTTTTTGAAACAGCTAAACACAGCTAATATTTTAGGATGGATCCAATTCTGTAAAAATAATTGATCTCCCCACTAAAAACTAACAAAATGAAATCAATATCAGTCATTTAATTAATCTTATTTAATTAATTGTCATGAGTTAATTTCAAAGTCTATAGGATGAACTAACAACGAAAATCTTAATTTATAAAGAAACACTTATTAATTCTGTTAATAGTTTAATACTAGGCTACCAAAACATTAAAAGAATGACAGGAATATATTTGGTTTTTGATATTTTATAAGTAATATACAGTTAAAAAATTACAATCCATTTATCTCGAAGAAAAAATAGTATATATGCTAAAAAGATTAATGATTACCATATATTCCAATGTATAAGCTGACCATGTATATTGTGGACCTGAATATATATATATATATATATTTTTTAATAAAAACAGACCACGTTAAGGTTCCATGTAATAAATATGGTCTACCCATACGGATTACCTAAGTTTGCATAAACTAAATAATTTATTACATGGAACCTTAACGTGGTCTGTTTTTATTCAAACATATCTGCTCTGAATTTTACATTGAGCTCTCCGGATATCATCCTCCTCGGGTCTACCCATACGGATTACCTAAGTTTGCATAAACTATATATATATATATATATATATATATATATATATATTCATTGCTGTAAATAAACAGTGTTTAATGCAAAATAACAAAGCTATTAAGTATATATTAATAAATATACATAATAGCCGATGCCAACAGTACAAGTCAGAGTTTCATACACTAGGCAATCGTCAGGTACAAAACAACTGTTCACAATCTGGTTAATATGTCTGGGTCTCATCATTTTGTGGTGTTAATTCGATAAATTATTACTGTTATTAAATATTTAATTGCACTATAATCTAATTTTAAATTTAGGTTCAATCATACACTTAACATTAGAAATTCTAATTTCTATTTAAAAATGATGACAATCTAACAATTCTAGAGGTAAAAATATGTTAACTGTCAAGGGAGGTAACTCTTTTTTGCTGGGGTGATCCACTTAAAAAACAATAGTTGATGATAAAATAATAATAAAAACAATGATAGTAATAATATTAATAATATAATAATAATGTATAATATTAATATTAATAATAATAAAATATTAATGATAGGTCATAGTAATAATAATAATGGTATAATATTAATAATATAATATTAATAAAAAATATTAACAATATTAATATTAATAATATAGTAATAACAGCATTAATACTAGTATGTGTGGTGTCTGAATATGAGAAAACTATATTAATCTGAGTCAACATGCTTGAGTAGGTATTTGTTTCTATGTATGCATGTGGTAATTAACATACTTCTTTTATTTAACAAATTATTGTTATTTATATGTTTTAGAATGATTAGTTTTTCCAAAAGACATAAACTACATTTATCACCTTTTCTGTTGAAGGGTTTGGCTTTTGCTACACAATCCCAGATGATAGTTTGGTTTCTATTACTGCTTTTTATTTTTTAGAAATATTTAGGGAGGGCAGTGTTGTTACTATTAGGTTGGTGGAAAAATAATGACGTAACAATGTCGTTTTTTGACGTTAAAAATACGTCAAAAAACGACATTATTACGTCATTATTTTTCCACCAACCTAATATATTTAATATTGCCTAATGTCATTTGGCAATGGTAGAAATATGATTTCCAATGATTTTCAGTTGAACCAAAATAGAATTTAACCTTGCCATCATGATTGATGTTAGTGCTATAAATTATACCTTTAGTCATGCACATGCTATTCAGTGGGCAGGTCTTGTTTTTTTCAGCAGTTGCATTCTTTAATTGTGGGGTTGTATTTATCTTGTAGGTTGGTTTAGTGCTTTATAACATTGTTGTGATATATTGTTCAATGTTTTTAGTACAAATATAGCTAACTTTAATGTTGTTTTTATTGAAAATCTTTTTTAGCATTGGGTAATGACTGAAATGCTTATGGATTTAATCCAGGAAAGATCTTCTATTGTTAGTTTTGACAATGCTGCTAAAGGATGGATTAAACCATATGATATTGCATTTACAATGGTTTGGCTTGTTAACATTTTTGTTATTATCTATGAACTATAGGTCAACTTTATCGTTACTTTGTTCTAGGGCTCCTACATATTTGCTTTTATACTTGTCAAAAATTCCCTTATTATTAGAGTGGTGATGGTGATGCTCAGATAGTGCTCTTTAAAGAATTTAATCAAGCTTTTTTTAAGTCAGTCTGTTTTTCGTGCACCTGCATTACACAGGAGTATTATACTGTCATCTCTGTAGAGTCCAGTGTTATTAATATTGAAGATGAACCTTAGTCTCTAAAGCAGCAGAATACCAACTAATTCACAAGCGTCTGCTCAGTCAAACGCACCCATAGCAATGCAAAAATTTGGGTTGTTAGGACTAGTTCACACACACACACACACATACATATATACATTTATACATTCTTTTTATAGATACAAATATTTATATGCTCTGTTTGTAATAAACAGTATTAACGACATTTACTGGCTTGAATGTCCACAAAATTTTCATAGAAAATATGTGTCCTATATATATTAATTCAACTGCCAAAGTTAGTTTGTTTAATTTTTGGTGTATTTTTTCAATTTTTAAATAAACAAAACTAATTCCTGCCTAAATAAACCTTCATATATATATATATATATATATATATATACATACTATAAATGTAATTTTATTCACTGACAAAGATCAAGATGTAAAACAAATTTTATTCAAATTACATTGGCCAAAAGAAGGTAACATTTTTTTAATCATAACTCAGATAATGGTTTTTGTTTCAAAGGTCTCTGGATGTGACATTCACCCAAGAGCCATCAGATAATGAGTTACTTGGAATATGATGATTAAATTAAATCAAATTTGAAACAGAAAAAAAATTAAGATGTGTACTAATTAAAACAATTTATTTATGTTCTTTTTATAAATCATTCCACATCTCCCGGTAACAGAGAGGATTCGCACCTTTGTTTATTCTCCCACAACAACGAGGTTGATGCGTGACTTCTGGGATACCCTGTATAAGTTGGATTACATAAATATACTATAATATTTACCTTGAAAGTTCATTTTTAACCTTGAATCATTGCATATGAAGGACATTCACAATTGAAATAGGTTTGGTTTGGTTTGTTGTGTTTTACAGCATATTAACATCAATGGGTTAATTTATGCCAACAAATTTTTTATTGCTGGTAATATTTTTTGTCAAAAATCTATTTCTGGTAATGATTTTTTCCTTCAAAAATGTATTGCTGGTAATATTATTTTTCCTCAAAAAGGTATTGCTGGTAATATTTTTTCAAACACGTATTGTTGGTAATATTTTTTTTTTCAAAAATGTATTGCTGGTATCTGTCTAATGTAAATAGTGCATTGCTGGTAATAGTATTTTTTTCTTCAAAAATTTATTGCTGATAATATATTTTTTTTTTTCTACAAAGTATCCCTGGTATTAAAACCCATTTTTACCCCAGTTTTGGGGTTAACAATTTGCCCATAGCCAGGACTCTAACAGATGCTACCACCCCGGGTCAGCAATTAAGAGGTGGTTCCATGGTCATCAAAACTTCCTGATCAGAGGCCTTGCTGCTGGACGTAGTTTATCATCTTACCCAGGACACAGATGTAGCTTATCGTCATACCCAAGACAGAGTTGAAATAGGTGTATGTTCTTATAATGGGCAAAAGTAATGACTTTTCATTAAAATAATTTCTTAAATGATACAGTGCAAAAACTGCTTTTTATTTAATATATACATATTCATTTTCTTTCCAGTACCCTGCATTATTCAAAGGAATTCTGTCACCTTGGAAAGGCTTACTACTATATGGACCCCCTGGTAAGGTGGATGCTTTACACACACTCACACATACAAAGCTACATACATAAATAAATAGATACTTGAATGCACACATGTTTGTATAAAACTAAATAGGTAAGTTCTTAGCATGCATCTTTACAAAATCTGAGCAAATGACCAAATATCAAAATTGTTTTTGTAAGGGCTTCTTGGTCAGGCTAATCATTTTCCAGGACTCCATTGTGTGTGTGTATGTGTATATTTTTATTATGGCAATTGGAAAATGACTAAATCTGAACAGGCATATCAGGACCAATAATATAACTGATTCTTCTTTGGATTTTATAAAGGCACTAACCTCAGAGTGGTTATACAGACATGAAACAAAGATATCTGTTATTGTCACATAGCAATTTTCTATGTCAAAATAACAAAATATCATCTTTGACAGTGGATATCTTTGTTTCATGTCTGTATAAAAACTCTGAGGATGGCTCATGTGAGTCAAAAGCTTAGGACCAACTTAATAAAAGTTAGGTTAAGCTGTCTTTATATGAGTTCAATAAAATAATAGTTTTAGGTGCTGTCTTAACCTTATCATATTCAGCTTCTGTGGCTTAACTGGTTCAAGCATTGTGCATGTTAGATACAGATGCAAGTTTAGGTTTCCTTATAAATTATTTCCTTACACTCACATTGTGCTATTTTAACACACTGTGTGCATATACCCTATAAACTTTTGTTCAAATGCAACAACACCATGAAGATAAAACAATATTTTTTAGACTTTGTCATTAATTTTGATAACATTGTTCTAGTATATAAAAATTTATATATAATTTCCTCCTATATATATATATATATATATATATATATATATATATATATATTTTACACTGTTATCATAGAACATGTTCATACCCACTATAAAACTGTACATCTTGTTTCAACATTAAAAATTAACGTTTCTTCAGGTGGGAAACCATGATGGTTTCCCACATGAAGAAACTTTTTTGTTCTAATGTAACAGTGCATAATAAATAAATATTCATTGCTCTACTTTTGTATTGATCCCTGTTTTAAATTAATGTTTTGAATGCTAAAATTTTACTCTTCATTCTTTTACATTTGTATATATAATATATATATATATATATATATATATATATATATATATATTCTAAAGAAATAATGGATTTTTATTTATTATTCTGACAGATTTTATCACTGTCAACATTATTTTTAGTCAGTACTTATATCTGAGTAGACACTCCATTTATTTATTAAAATATTTTCATCTATTGTCATTAACAAACCTTAATATTGACAACAAATTATTAACGGAAAATATGCACGCTGACAGGATTTGAAACCTGCATCCCCTTGACCAGAGGGAACCATCATTAGATCTATTAGAGAAGGAATTTACTGAAAGGCACTATTCAACCTTGCCTCATCAGCAAGTTTTCTCTTTATCTAACTCGGTAACAGTATATCAGATCTCTCGAGAGTAATGCAGGTTTGAATCCTTTTGGAGAGTGCATAATTTTTTTTTTTAAGATTTCTCAAATATTCAGTCTAGTAAACAAAAATAAATAAACATACTCTTTAATAAATAGACAGAACATCTACTCAAATGTAAGTATCCACTAAAAGTAACATTTAAAGTGATAGTATATATATATATGTATACATATATATATATATATATATATATAGAGAGAGAGAGAGAGAAATAATAAGATTTTGGAAAACACCTAATGTTCTTATATATTTATATGTAATATTTATAATACACATATGTTTTTGTTTGAATTATGTGGATTTTCAGAATTATCAAAATTAAAATTATTTTACTTACATGTGGGTTTTCAGGAAAACAATTTCCTGTAAAACAATTTTAATCTTTATAATTCCCTGTAAACATATATGTATTATAAATATTAGATATAAATATATAAAAACAATAGTTGTATTTCCAAATCTTAATATTTTTTCTATACAGCAGTTTATTGTACAGACTTTTGTAATAATTTCACTTTTTACCTATGTAAATATATACATCTGTGTGTTTGTGTTTTTCCATTTTGTAGCAGTACAGAAATTTTCCATAATTTTCTATTTCTTTTGACCACTTCGTAAGGGTTTTGCTTTTGATGTTGTTAGTTTACTAAATAAAAAATCTTCCTTCTTCTTGTATTTGATAGAAAATGTTTAAAAGAAAGGTTGCTGTCCAAATATATATATATATATATATAAATAGAGAGAGAGAGAGAGAGTAGGCACAGTGGAGTAATGGATAGAAGCTTGGTTTGAGGAATCGGATAGCTGAGTTCAAATTCCAGTTGAATCCATTACATTCACTTACGTGCTAATACCCTTGGGAAAGGTGTGAATTCTCTTCTCCCTCCAGCTATGGGTAAATAGCAGGACAGACTGGTTTCTATAACTTTGGATGGCAACTGGTCTAGGAGAAGGACAACTGTGAGTTCAAAACCTGCGGAGGGTCGTTTGGGGACCTTGTGGCACTTAGTGCACCAGATCTCTGTATTCGGCCCTTCAAGTGTGGATGGTCCTGCACGAAACCTTCACCACTATAATCAAATCTCATGCTGTTGTCGGGCTGTCAGTTTCCTCGGAACTGATTTGCTTGACCCTCATATGCTGAATTTGACAGGAGAGTCGAGAGAGTATAGTCTAATCTTTTATCCACCACAAGTCTAAATTGGGAGATGAGTTAAAAGATTGCATTGCAGTAATGTTTGGATTGTGCGGTGATGCTAACATTGAAAATCCAAATTAAAACTCAAACTTAACTTTATGCCAATAATAGATGTAGCAGAATTCAACTTTTTTATGGTAAATGTGTTCAGACATCAAACACATGATTTCAGCTTAAGCAAACATTCACAGTAAACAAAATTTAAACAACATAACAAAATAATCTAACAGCAAAGGTAAATCTGCTTCTGGAAGTAATTTAGATATTTTCCAGTAAAAAAAGAAGAACTTTAACCTCCAGGCCACAGCCATGATACACATTGCATGTAATGTACTCTCTTCAAATCACCTTTGAAGACATCAGTGTTGTTGGGGCAATGCATGCACTGCAGCCACAGCAGGAGTGGTGTATCTAGGAATAGATAACCTGACAGAATTCATCCCTCTACATGCTGCTTTTGAATTCAGAGTTTTCATTCTCCTAGACTGGTTACCAATTGGACTTGCAATTTACTCCCACCTTGTCTGCTGAGATGCTTATCAGGTGGCATTCTATTTGGAACTATAAAAGAAAGGGACACATTTGATCACTTTTTGCACCAGGATATCATACAGAAAACAATGAGTCTTTTCTCTACTGGGGGAGATTTGGAGGCCGGCCAATTGTTTAATTTCAACCCAACCACATGGTACATTCACTCTCATCAGCAGAAATTTAATCCCACTTTGTATTCTGGGTAGCCAGTCAGGGTGGCATTCTATTCAGAACTGTAAAAGAAAGGGACATAAACATTCTCACTCTCTTTTTGCACCAGGATGCAGCAGAAGCAACAATGGGATTTTTCTGCACTGGGGGAAATTTCTGGATAGGCCAACTGCTTAATTTCAACTAACCACATGGTTCACTCATGCACACCAGTGGCTGAGTACATAACTGTTCTCTTGCTGCATTCACATGAATAACTGCATGTATATTTAACTGCATACATGAATATAATTTTCTTTTTCCCTTCTTTTATGAGCTATGTTAATCTTGATAAATAGATGTATAAAAATCCACCACAGCTTATATTCGTTTCTTTTGAATGTTCTCACCTCTCCATCTCAATTTATAAACAACTGTCCACTACAAATACATAGCCCAATCCACTACATAACCATATCTGGGCACCTCTGAGCTAATCGTCCTCAAAATAACAGAGAAAATAGATTGTTTTAACCTTGATATTGAATAGAATGATTTTATGTCTGACTGTATCGTGACTATATTCTGCTAACTTATTTGCAGGAACTGGCAAGACGCTTTTAGCCAAAGCTGTGGCTACTGTTTGCAAGACAACATTCTTCAATATATCAGCTTCTAGCATTGTAAGCAAATGGCGAGGCGACTCAGAAAAGCTTGTTCGAGTAAGAATCACCTCTTTCACTCATAGATATATTTTGCAATGTTTCTTTGTGTTAATGTCTTCTGTCAAATTTGAAAATGCATACAATTTCCACATTAGCAATAATTGTTAAGATGAATTTGTGATCCTCTTTTCCTGTTTAAATACACCCAGCACGGTTCTCCCATCAAACAGAAATCATGCAGTTTTCAAAATGTAATTTATGTAATGAAAGTTTGTGATCCAGTCAAATGTAAAACAAGATAGATTCTATACCTGATTCCACTTATCACTGTCTGTGACAAAGACCAAGAATTGACAGTTACAAAGCACCAGTGTTGAGATTTCTAAAGGTAGATTTGAATTTTTCAAAAGCTGCCTGTCAGTGTGACAATGAGCGTGATTAATATTAAGAAGGCACTTCAGTGTTGAGTAATGGATAATAAGGTTAGTCCAGTTGGATAGCAATACTGAGTAGTTCAGTTATTAGAGGGTGCCCCATAAAAAAATTCAGTCCTAAATTAATCTTCAAGGTCTGACATCTCTTAAAATGAGTTTAATTTTATATTATTATTCAGATTATGTTTTTGAGATTAATATAAAACTGTATTTGTTTTTAAATAAATATTATCATCTATGGATGTCTTTCTTTTTTTGAGCCCCACTAACAAAATAGAATTCATTTTTTTGAGCTCTGCAGAACAAAATAGGTTTCATACTGCTTTTTGAGAACTCAGTCTGCAGTTGGAGATTTGTATGCAACTGTGCTGGTAAAACTCTCTGCCATGGACAGAGAAGATCCCCAGACAAGGCTATGTTGAAGGGCAGAGTGTCGTCTTGGAAAACAGTTACCTGACCCAGTTTTATACAGGGTCTGTGGGGAATTTTTGGCCAAGCCTACGGGCTCAGATACCCCACATTAAATTTGGCCTTGTGCCCCATCTGACTGCATGGGGTGGTTGGTAGGTATCCGGATTTTTGAGAACTCAGTAGCAAAATAAAACTCCTATTGATTTTGAGCCTCTACTCTGCTTTTCAGTTTCTGCTGGCAAATTAGGACTCTTACTTTTTTTTGAGCCTCCATTAAAAAATTAAGAACTAAACAGAACCCCCTACTGTTTTTGTGATCCCCCCCCCAGAATAGGACACCTACTGTTTTGAGTCCCCTCAATATCCTTTCTTCCTCTATCTTCTCCCTCTGGTCATTGGGCTCAGCTTGGCTCTTCTCTCATTGGTTCATCACTGTAGATAGATGCATGTGTTAATGTCTGCCAAAATTAAACTCTCACAGCCAGTACACATTTCAACATCCTAAGAAAAGTTTTACCCAATAGTCCATTACAGGCATAGATACTTTATATACCAACTATACATGTACATTTCTTCCTTATTATGTATTTGTTATTAATCTTTTCTATGTATGTCACACTAAATGGTTCAGTCTTAATTACTAGTTGCATCCCATTTCACATGATTTGCCTTTCTCAGTCTTTCTCTCCAAATCTACCTTTTACAACTACCATGATTAATGAGATTGACCAATAATAATATCACTCATTACTCCCATGCCACCATGAGATTGACTGTATTGGCACTCATCCAAGTGGTTAGAACTTTTATTTTATGATCATGTGATCCAAGTTTCACATTGTGATAATACATCTGCCATGAAAATATATAGAAAGTGCTTTGATCGCTAAGTGATTTTCTGTTCTGCTTGTCAAAGATGAGATGAGAAATTCATTATGTTCAATGAAAATCCATCAGTGGGTCCACTTCTTGAGAATGTAGATATCTAGGAGAGACAAAAGAGAATGAAAGAACTATTGTGCACCATAGTAGTGACATTTGATCCCTATCTCTTATTATATTTTGTGACACTTCAGGAAGTGAAGGATCAAGAGTTTTCAGGATGAGAGAGATCATGATTTTTTCAGGTCGTGAGGGATCAAGATTTTTTCCAGGATGTGAGGAATCCAGTTTTTTCAGGAAGTGAGGGATTATGATTTTTCGGGATGTTAGAGATCCAAATTCTTCACAGGAATAATTTCTGTTTTATGATCGTTTTCTGCATCCCTCTCTTTGTGGTACTTGATCCTACATCCATTGGTCAAGTGGTTTATTTACTGCTTTCCTCCACTTGTATTAAATTGACTTCTTAATTATCAACCGAAATAAAAATGCAAACAGGACATACAGAAAAACATCGGAGGTCTTTGTTTTATTGTTTTTCAACGGCAAACCTCTTTTCTCAAAATATGGATTGTTCCTAGACTCAGAAAGCAGTCGTAGGTAAAGACAAAATGGTCAGTCTTTTTGTATGTGCATGAGACAGCTACTATATGACTTTCTTGATAAATGGAATAAACCTCTTTCAAAAATAGACAATTTATTGTTTCTCTCTTTATCTGTCACCTGTCAGTATTAGAATTCTTGATGTGTATTTTTTCTATTCTGTGTAAATTAGAAATTATTATTTCAAAATACATAAAATTTCTGGGACCAGATAATGTAGTTGTCAGGATAGAAAGGTAGATTAATATTTTTTGTGTACCTGTTTGTGTGTCTGACAACTAGAGTGCCACCTTCCAGATAAATGGTAAAAACCTCACTCTCAAATGGGTGCTTACTAAATATCTCCATCCTTCTTTATATTTTCTTTTTATCTGTCACCTCTCAGTGTCAATTATTTCCTTTGATGTGGCTTTTGTTTAATTCTCTGTGTAAATTGGTAACTCTTATTTCAAAATACGGATCACTTCTGGAAGCAGAAAATATAGTTGTAAAGAGAGAAAGGTAGGTCAGTCATATGTGTATGCGTGCATATGAGACCACCACATTTACCAGAAAATTGAAATAAAACTTACTTCTCACTGGGCAGTTAATTGAGTCTATCCATCTCTTCTGTACATTTGTATCTGTCATCTGCCACTGTAAATTAACTTTTCTTCATGTCATCTCTGCTATGCACCAAGAAAATATAGTCTCACCTTTCCTGATACACTAAAGAGAGAAGACAGTTCTGCAGCACATGTAACCATTTAGTACTTGTGACACGATATGTGGAGAGGAAATGGACACTGCCAAATAACTTCTCTTTCCTCTGAGTTGTCACAAAGAGCAAAATTCTAACATGGCTTCCATCAACTGCTGGGCACCAATCAACCATCACAAGCAGATAAAAATTAAATTTTGAGAATCATCCCCAGTCACAGTCATAAGACTGTGGTCATTGAGTTGCTTTACAACTGAGCCCCTGAACACATATCTGGGTTGATAGCTGGAGAGGTATTCATTCATGCATTGTGTCTTGGATAAATAGACCTGGCAGAGCTCATACCACTTGAGGTTAAACCACCGCCAATATCCTCCAATCAGATGTGTCACTCTGGTACAGACAGAAGTGATTCCGGTCGGCTATAGTGGCCAAGCATGAAGGAGATGAATGCAGTTTAACTTGGTATTTGCCTGCTGGAATAAAAGCATCAATGTCAGCTTTCAACCAGGAGGAGATCTCAGTTGTGCATTTTTGAACAGGATGATTAAAAACTTCTTTCCATTGGACATCATGAATGAAATTATGGAGCAAGTCCCAATCTGCTCATTGATATCACAAGGATATTCTATTGGTAGGAGGTTATTGGCTGGTGACAGAGCGGAAGGAGATGTTTACAGACACTAGTGCATGATCAGAGTGGCATAGAATGACATGAGTCTGGGATAGAGGTAAAAAAGAGATCTAGAAGAGAAGCATGTCCATCAGGGTTACTGGAGAAATGCATGAAGAAGTCCACTACTTGTGTGTGAGATTGAGTGATTGAGAATTTAAGGGTTTGGTTGCCAGTATGGTCAGTGACAGAGGGTTTAAGCCACCTGGTATGGTAGGCATTAAAGCCACCAAACACAAATATATTTGCAAACGCATATAGAGAGATGACCTTGTCTATATTATCAGAAATATGATCTAGCATGTAACAGTCATGAGAGGAAGGAGAACAGTAGAGAAATAAGAGATAGCTGACTAGTAGAGAGAGATGGAGACATATGTAAGAGTGGTTTGGAGATTCAATCAAGAGTTCCCAAGCCAGCAAGAGATGTTCATGGATGTAAACTTGCAGGCCATGCATTTAGACTTTAAAGTCCTTCTTAGGGACAAAAAGTTAACCAGAAATTGAGAAATTACAGAAGAAGAATGAAGAGTTAAGATTAGTTTCACAGAGAGCTAGGATGTCTGAATAGTTTTTGAAGAGGAATGATTCCATACTGCAGAAGTTGGTATGAATACCATGAATGTTGGAGAAAGAAAGGTTGAGAGTTTAGGTGATTTTTATTGAGCTGGCTTCGATTTATATCTTTAGTATTTTATAGTCATGGTATGTTGTCTTATTAGGAAAGTGCTAGGGTAGTAGTAGCAATCGGTCATCCATTGTATCACGTGCAGGAAGGGAATTGGTGTAGACTGCAGCATAGTTTGGCCTTGGGTTGAACCACAAGTGGTGCTTGAAAGGACAGCCTTCTATGTGCAACATGACACTGCAAGAACTCTAATATTGATCAAAGCAGCTTCACAAGATGCTATGCAAGTGTTCAGGCTCCTAACTACCAGTTGAAAACAGCAACAAGAAAACTGCCAATCCGGTACCCTCAGCATGAATAGATGTTACCACCATTCACATACATCATGAAAATTCATGACAGCACCACTATTAAAGCTGGAAAAAAGGAAAGGAATCGAGAACCCCTTCCTGAACAGGAAACAAGGTATAAGCCTCTATATCTGATTGAGAGAAGTGGGAGGAATATGGATTGGGTGATAGGAAAGCCTATCTACTCCTACTAAAAAAGAACACATACACAAAAAAAGCAAAAAAAAAAAAATACCAATAAGAAATAAACAAACAAAACAGTCCTGGTTCTGATTTTCAGTTAAGTTATTCCAAGGAATGAACATTCAGATAACTAATTTGGAGAGTCAATCAGAACTTTTGACTGTGCGCAGTTTAACTGACATTCTAAGTGGTAGAGGAGGTAATAACAGGTAGGGGTCTGTCTATAGAATCTTACAGGCAACACATCAATTGCTACTTCCAAAATTTAGATTTGACTCTATATGGACAGAGTAGACTGACATCATTTCAATGGTGCTTTGATACAATTACAGTGACTTTGAAGTTAATTTTCTGATTTCCATGGCCAAAAGCATACAACTATCTTTCACTTGTGACAGGAGGTGATGGTCAGTGGAGTGAAAGACTGCTTCACTTAATCAACCTACTTTTGTTTTGACTTCTATCAAAGGAATTGAAATTCTTAGGATACCAAGAACCACCAGTCAACCACAAACAAGTGCTACTTGAGATGATATATATATATATATATATATATATATATATGGATATACAATGCAAGTTTGAGTTTTTTAAGTTTTAGTTTAGTATAAGTCCAAATATCCAATTTGCTGGGAAACATTTAAGCCAAATTTCCCCACTCAGTTTCCCACTCAGGATGAACTCCCATTAAAATGTAGTATCAAGAATTAACACTAAATAATGTACTAGCACCTTACATGCAGAAACTGAGGCAAGTATTAAGATAAAATTAAAAATTATGGTCATTGATTGCATTAGTTAATAATTCCTGGTTGCTATTAGGTTGGTGCAAAAATAATGACATTTTTGACATATTTTTTAACGTCAAATAATGTCATTATTTTTGCACCAACCTAATATTAGGTTGGTGCAAAAATAATGTCGTTTTCTCACATATGTTACTATGTGAGAAAACGACATTATTTTTGCACCAACCTAATAATATTAGTCTAAGATGCCCACTGTCTAGTGATGCTGTGTCATTATCACACTGGCTGCATCCACAGCTATGAAGTCCAGTCTACCTGATTGCACTAGATGGCCTTTGACCGTGCAAGAAGGTTCATCTGCCATTTGACAGGTATTGTTTTTATTCTGCAGTGGGTTTAGCCACCCACCTCACCAGAAATTCTTGATGGGGGAACCAATTTAGTAACCAATGATCCTAATATGCAGCAGGTAATATTGAGCTATATGATACTAGTAACACTCGGACTACTCATAATTTTGAGAAACCACCGCTTGAAAGAAAATATTTGACAATTTTTTTCTGTTAATTCAATTTTTCTTCCTCACTTTCAGGTTTTGTTTGAACTTGCAAGGTTCCATGCCCCATCCACCATCTTCTTGGATGAACTTGATTCTGTGATGAGTCAGAGAGGATCAAATGGTCAGGGAATGTGAGTTGCATTATCGCTTTTGTTTTTTCATCTAGTAGAAATTCTTCTGTCAAAGGAATTCTGTGATTACTCATGCAAGTTGTTGTATGGAAGGATGACTTCCTTCATAGTGATACTTCTTAATGTATGAGAGAGTTGCTCATCATCTAGATGTTATTTAATGTTGCGAATATATTGTTTCCATTGTGTTTTGTCACTTTCAATCATCCATACTTCATTTATTTTATTTTTTTATCACGTCACCCCCAAGTAAGACAGTAAAGCACAAGGAGATTACAGAGTATGAAAGAATAAGAAAAAAGAGAAACATTTAGGAAAGAGAACAATAGAGTAATCAGGAAGACAGTAGATAATGATTGACATTGAATTTAAATTTTTGAAGAGCAGACTTGACTGGGAATAAAAAAGTCAGAAAAGAATTCCACAAGCGAGAAGTGTAAGAGAAGAAACTGTTAATATAGGATTTACACTTGCATCTAGCCAATGTAACTGTAAACTGATAAAATCTTGCTACTAATCTAGTACTGTGTTTAAATTCATAAAGTCTACGTATCATTGTGAAAAATTCATCAGAACAATGAAAGTATTTACAGAAACAGTACTGAGAAGCATGGTGGATAGCAGATCGGATTGAGGAACCAGATAGCTGAGATTGAATTCCAGTCAAGTCCATTACATTCACTTATGTCTAATGCCCTTGGGAAAGGTATGAATCCTCTTCTTCTCCGCTCACCCCAGCTATGGGTAAATAGCAGGACAGACCAGGTTCTATGGCCTTGGATGACAACCGCAGAAAGAAATGGCAACCTACTACGTGAAAAAAATTGCCTTGTCAGTCATATATTGAAAGATACATGATCACCTAAGCATGTATCATGTATGGTACATAACTGACTGGCTGGGAAGCTACATTACAGCATTGAAAAGGTGAATGAAGCCAAGATGCCAGGTCAGGACCAATAACATGGCAGATTCTTCTTTGGATTTTATCAAAAATCACTAAATATATAGCATCAGACCATATGTGGCAGCAATGTTCAAAGCATGGATTAATGGTAGACTTATAAATCTATAAGATAGATTCTGGAGATTATCTAGCACAACACAGTGAACTAACTTTTTTAACAGCAGACCTAGTAGTTGATTTAATATAATCTTCCCACTTCATGTCAGCAGAGAATGTTAGACCGAGATGGCACAACATATCTCTCTCTTAGAGGTTAGCATCAGCCATATTGATGGCAGGCAGGAAGGTGTCACTCAGATGATTAATAGAGAGAAGTTTTGTTTTGATACTCACATAGTGTGGCCAAAAATGGGATTCACACAAATACTTTGAAATACACTTCTTTCACTAGTTAGTGGTTAATGCTTCGTGTGAAATGATTAGAAAAAATTAATAATAAACAGAAAAAGTTTGTTGTAAACAAAGACGAGGAGCGAATGAAATCACATGTGAAATCTATCCTCCAATATGACAGCGAATGCTGGACTATTTTCACACAGGTGAAGAGGAAACTGGGCAACACAGATGTAGTTCTACAGAAGGATGCTGAGAATAGCATGGATGGAGCAAGTAAGATGCAAAAAAATCTTAATTCAAATAGGATCAAGGAGGATGATTAAAGTTAGAGATATTTGAAATATCTGGAATACATAGCGAGAAATGTAGGCTTGCAGAATTTGACACTGACAAGGCATGCTAACTGTTAGAAGGACAGGTGGAAGAAATGAGTAACCTACCTACTGAGCCTGTGTAGACATTTGACAGAACAGAGATTTGCACTGATAGCAAGGAATCAAGCATTGCTTACAGCAACAATTCATAGAAAGATACATAAATGTATATTTGTTTTTGCTTTTAAGTATATTCATTATTCATTTTTTACAATTTACTTAACTTTCTTTTTAATTTTTGTCACATTGTTCTCATCTAACTCTCTAATGTTAGTTAATGCAATATAAAAACGGAATAATTAACTAGCTTCTGGCAAGATTTGGACCTTTTTTTTAAACATTTCACTACAAGAGTTGCAGTCAAGACTCTAAGATGCAAACACGAGTGTGAGAGAATACGAGAACAAAACATTATTAAGAAGAGAGAACAATAAAAAAAAAAACGGGAGTGAAGAAAATGGCAGCTAATGATTGTCATTGCATTTAGATTTTTGAAGATCAAAGCTGACTGGGAAGCAAGAAGCTGGAACAGATTTCCACAAGCGAAAAAGTGCAAGAGAAGAAATTGTTAGCTCAGAACATACAGTTATATGTAGCCATTTCAACTGTTGAAACCTTACAGACAATCTAGTATTGTGCTTAAATTTATAAAGTGTAGGTACCATAGCAGAAAGTTCATCAGAACAATTTATTAAAAAGGCATAGGGTAGCAAAATTACAGCAATGGAAAAGTGACTAAAGTCAAGATGACAAGTCAAGACCAGTAACATTGCAGATTCTTCTTTTTATTTTATCAAGAATCTTTAAATATATAGAAGCACCAGATAATGTGACAGCAATATTCAAAGCATGGATGAATGGTTGACTTATAAATATGTAAAATCAACTTTCCTGATTCAATATAATCTTTTCTCTTCATGTCAGTGGAAAATGTTAGCCCAAGAAGGTGCAATGAGTCACTCTCCTGGAGGTTAGCATCAGCCAAGCTGATGGAAGGTAGAAAGGGTTCTCTCAGATGATTAAAAGTGAGTCATTTCGTTTGTGAGGTGTTAAAATTAACCTGTCACTCATGTCTCATAGGAAGTTGTTTCTTTATTCAGATTCCTTGTTTCGTCCTTGATATCAAACAAATGAACATAATTTCTGCTCTTGTGTTACTCCAAAAAGATATTGTTTTTGTTGTTAGATGACATTAAAAGAATTCATCTTGAACTACACCTAATGAGGAAAATTTGACATTCACAGGACATACTGTGGGGAAGAGGGTCAAAGGGAAATGTCGAGTAACCTACCTAATGAACTGGTGTGAATGGATTGCAGAACAGGGGCACAAATTGCTTATAGAAAGTATAGGAAATTGTGGAATGTCATAATGACCCACATCCTGCACGTACAGAACATCATTCAACAAAGTTGTTTTCATTTTATTATATTAGCAGTCATGTGGATATGCATTTGAAAAAATTGGTATATTTTTATTTACACTATTTATATATGAAGTATTGTCTTCATCTTTGTTGTTATGCCCTCTGGCATTCATCAGTGGCATATCGATCTGGGTAACCTACAGGGACTTTCAAACTGAACCCTTTATTTAATCTGCAAAAGTAGACTGTTCTCATTCCTTTGTAAATTAAATAAAGAATTCAGTTTGTAATTCCCTGTATGTTATGTGGATCAATATACAACTGATGAAGGCTGGAGGGCACAATTGCTGTAACATTGTGATAACAACAACAATGATGAGGATAATAATCGACCTGTAAACAATGAAAACTGTTCATTCCAGAAATTTGGACAGAAATTATCAAATTGGTATATTTTTGTTTCTCAATGACAGTAGCAAAGTATAAAACAAGTCATATGATGCTGCTTTTAATTTTTGGACTAAAACAATATATATACCTTTTACCGTATGGTGCAGAGACTGAACCCACAAGCACTAGGTAATTACATGCACATAAACAATGTTTTGCCATTTTCCAGCTTAAATTAACATCTGTTCTAAAATGAGGTTCAAACAGTAACTATCTTTACACATGATTTATTTTTATTCATTACATTTTTATTTTTGTTTAAATGCAGTGAATGGCAGCAGCATTAAAATTTCTGAAGCTTTTATTCCTTACAACTGAATACTTTTTTCTTTTAGTGAACATGAAGGAAGCAGAAGGATGAAAACAGAACTTCTTGTTCAGATGGATGGCCTAGCCAAAACTGATGATCTGGTCTTCCTCTTGGCTGCTTCCAACATGCCTTGGTATGTGGTTTCTTTAATTTAATAAATAGCTATTTATATTATCCATGATATCAATCATGGATTTTATAAATAAAATTCAGTTCTTATTATAATAAAATATAATCTTATTATAATGAAAATAATTATATATTATTAAATAATATATTATTATTACTGTTTTAACTCAGGGAATGTTACTGAAAAGAATAATCAAACAAAGGTTGGTAATGAACAATAATACTTAGGACAAGAACAACTCATATAAGATTTACTAGCAGTGTGTAGGAGAAGTAGTCAACTGCTAGAAGTGAGTCAAGTGATTTTCACAATGAATCTCCAACTGCAGACCAACATACAGTATTCAGTATTTACTACTGTATTTATGTGAATGGGAACATATCCATTATTGTCCATAGGTATGCTACAACAATTACAATAATAATAATAATAATAATAGATGTCATGGTTTCAGTAATTTACTGTTGAAATGGCAAGATGTAACTATGAGTTCCGCTAACAGTTTCTTCTCTCACACTTGTGGAAATTTCTTCTGCATTTTTGCTTTCAAGTCAGCTTTGATCTTCCAAATATTTAAATACTATGTCAGTCGTTATCTTCTGTCTTTTTAATTCCTGTTTTTTATTGTTCTTTCTCTTCTTAATGAAAACATGCTGCCAAAATATACTTATATATCTATACATGTGGACATATGAATGATATTTGTTTATACATATATATTATATTTGAAAATATGTATAAGATAGAAGTATTTGTATCCACATTATATTTATGGGATATATTAAGGAGCATATGTGTATAGATATTGAAATTATGTATGCATTTTTTAAAAATGTTTTGAAAATAAAAGATGCAAACATATATTTATCCAAGTATGCATTTGTATCTTTTATTTTTACAGTAAGTTTCACCCTTTACAAAGCTCAGGAACCACTTGAGGTATAGAGTTACATTAGGAGGATATTTGTGCATATAGGAGTGGAAGATAATGGTTAATCCTAGCCTTGAACAGGTTAAGATTGTAATGGCAAAGAAAACATATGTATACTTGCCCACGTTTGTTGTATGACTACATATATATATATATATATATATATATATATATATATATTTGAATGTAAGTGTATTTTTCCCTATAAATAATTGGACTTCTCTACTATCTTATGTCTAGGTTAAAAATATTAATATTTAAATTTTACAACTCAGTTTTCAGTCTGCACCTGGCAATGAACTTTGGGGATCATACAGGAACTGGTGTTTCAATGTGATGTGGTGGTAAGCCGAGTCTACAAAGTGATGTGTGGTCTGACATTGTAATAATGATAGAAGATGATACCTTCCAACTGACCAATTCCTGACACTTTTTATCAATTGCTACCTTTAATCAATTAAAATGGAAACAGTACTTGACTGAATCCAATGAATGATTTTGTGGAAGCTGCTTGTAATAATGGATGCCCTTCCACTCCAATTCAATACACAGCATCACATTATTGAAATTAAGTGAAAATTAAGAGTAGCTCATTTTGTTTTCACCAGAACGTTTTCTCTACATTGATGTAAATAATTCATATTTTGTCAACTGTGATTGTTCTTTTCAAAAAGAGGTCATTTTTGTTGACCTTGAGCACAGAATCATGGATGGATGTTCAGTTTCTGAAATTTTTTTTTCCATTAAATCATAATGCACCCAAATATCGTAGTGATAAGTGTATTTGAGTGCTTCCAGATATAACAGTCAGATGAGATGTAATGTTTTGTGAGCCTGATTATTTTTTTATCAGTGTTTTTGTTTGTCTTTTATCAATAATTGCATACCTGCTGAAATATTTTGGTTTCCCAGATCAAAATTTCCACTTCTGAAAGAAGCAAACATATATATATATATATATATATATATATTTTATCCTCTTGGGAATTTATGTATATAAATATATATATAAAAGTACTTTCTGTTATGGCACCTTCTTCATAAATGGCACATATCTTTTTAGCTTTTCATACAGAATTTTTTTTTTCTTTTCTGCAAATAAAAGACCATCAATTGATGAAAATCTCCTTTTCCTTGATGTTGGCCTTTAATGTAAAAACATTTAAAATTCACAATCCATAAACAAATTGTATAGAATGATGCATTCAGATACTACATTTCAGGATATGTACATATGTTATAAATTACAGTCACACAAGAAATGAAATCACATATCGCTCCAAATCTTTGTTTCAAACTAGTATATACATGTGTCTATATATATATATATATATATATATTTAAAAGGTCTCTGGTGAAATAAAATATTATAATGGTACCTTAAAGTGGTCTGTTTTCCTTTTAAATATTAGCTCTGGATTTACATTGAGCTCTCATGATTTCATCCTCCTTGGGATTACCCACATGGATTACCAAGTTCTTCATAACTTATATATATATATATATATATATATATAATGACTACTAATATTATCAATGTATATATATGTATACACACACACACACACACACACACACATACATATATATATATATATATATATATATATATATGGGTTTGAGTTAAATATCAAATGTAGATCAAATTTGTGCTTTATCTTATTATAGGTAGGTATGTGTATATATAAAGGGAAGAGATTATAATTGTTCCAATGAAAGAAAGTGTATATATTAAAAAAAAGAGAGAAACTGCAAATGTTTTTGTTTGTAATGTGTACTTTTTTTTTTAAAAATAGAGCATAATATATATTTTTAAAAAAAATCCACATTACAACCAAAAATGTTTGTGTTTTTTCTCTTTTTTTAATATATATATATATATATATATATATATATATATATAACTAGGTATTTTAATTTAATTTTTATAATTAAATTAAAGTTTTTAGCTTCTGTTTTTGAAACATGAGAACTCTTATCTAGCCATGAAATCATATTTTTTAGAAAATAATTATAATTATATATATATATATATATATATATATATATATATATATATATATATATATATATATATATATGGGATGATCCCATTGGTAATCCAAATTTTTATTTATAAAAACTATTGTTAAATGTGAAATAGCATTGATTAGGGATGAGTCAACAGATTATTTTAATTATTGGTAGGGAGAGTTTTATTTTTGATTTTGTTAGATGATTTTTTTTTAAATTTATGAATAGATCACTCACAGTAAATTTGTACCCTGGGTCTTATAATGTTTCACCATTCTTAACAGATCTTCTATTATCACAATCTGGGATATTTAATAAAAAAAGTGATGGAAAAAAAACAAAAAGAATCTAAATTAAATCAGCTAGATTATGTACCCAAAACACATATTAAAAAAAATTATTTTTAAATTTAAAATTCTCAGTCTCTCTCTTTCTGCATTTGTAATTTGTAGTCACATTAACATAAACATAAACTTAGTCCAATGAATTCCTAAAGGACAAAACTAGTCACAAGAAAATCTTTTCCACTTACTCATACTTCTTTCCGTTAAAATTTTTCTTGATATATAAATATTTATATATCCTTATCCCATGTGTGTGTGTCTTTGTGTATGTGTATTTATGCATCTGTAAAAACATAATGAGGAATGAAGTCTTAGAGAATTTGACACTCACAGGACACATTGAAGGTAAAAGAGACAAAGAGAAATATCAAATAACCTAATAAGCTTGAATAAATGCATTGACCAACAGGGATTGGGAGGCGTAGTAAGAGGACAAATATTGCTTAGAGCTTCAAAGTAGATGAAGGTGTGGAGAGCCATAACTGTTCACATCCCGAACAGACAATGCACATATAAGAAGAAGAGGTCTCAAAAATGAATTTTGTTTTGAGTTTAATCTCTACTTGGAATTTTACATTTTTGGCCATTTTTCAAGCTAAACTAAAATTAATATAATGATAGCACTTATTTGCCTGCCTACAGTGTTGTGCTACAAGAGATAGGACATTGTTGAGAGCCATGACCACCTATATTCTAAAGGGGCAAGGTACATAAAAGAAGAAACATCACACATGGGAAATGGCAGAAATAGCTCAGCCTCATTGGCATTTACCACAGGTTACAATGTGCATCTGTGGTGCCTATCTAATTAATACAGCATAAGCAGATAAATATTGCATGTAGTAAGTTTAATGTGGAATCCCATAATGGTTTATGAGTGAGTAGAGACAAAAGCTGCCCAGTAACATACAGCCTATGCTAAAAAGATATCTGTGTAACCTATTTCTGTCTCTTTAGTGTATTAGGGTGACTGTCTGATAAATACTACCACCTTCTCAGATTAATGATTAAAAATAGCTTTGAAAAAAATGAAACCTGAAATTCTTAGTGAGGGCCATCCTTCTTCAAACCTTATGAACTAGTGCTACAGAGCCACAAAGAAAGAACTTTACCAAATAACATCATTTGAGGACTTTCAGTAACAGCAACAACAAAAATGGATAGCACATGTTACTCAAAGAGAAAACAATGACATAATCAAGATGTTGATGTTCCGCACTACTTCAAGGAAAAAGTTAGAAAGGAATCCCACATAAATGCTGCAAAAAGTGGTAACAATTAATTTCCTGAAAAAAATGTTTAGGAGAATGATTTTTATAAATTTCAACTGAAAGTAGCATTTTCTGCTCGATCAACTGGGTGCCAAATGTTTCTTTATAAGCAAACAGCTATTAGGTTGGTGCAAAAATAATGACGTAATAATGTTGTTTTTTGACATATTTTTAACGTCAAAAACCGACATTATTATGTCATTATTTTTCCACCAACCTAATAGTATTGCTATTACTATTTGAGTTTCAATATACACAGACTAGGTCTACTAACTTCAATTTTATGTCCTGTCCTATCAATATACAAGCAAGAACTAATCCTAGCAAAAGTGCTCGTATTCAAGAAAATGTGGCAACCAAAACAAACTATATGGATACAAAGATTTAGAGTAAAGTATTCATGAAATTGTTTTTTAATCATAACCTATCATATGTACATATCCTTTCAAGGATAAACATTTTGACTCCCTACTAAAATCTAAATTCTTGTGCCAACTGTAAAAACCTTGTGAGGAGGAACAGAAAGGGAAAAAAGAACATGTTCTTCTCTTCTCCATGGGGTCAAAATAGGTGCAAATAACAAATTAAAACTTAACTACAGCATAAAATTTTAAAGACAAAAAAGGTGCAAATACAAAATTTATTCAAAAATTTTCTTTTGTACACCTCATTATGGTAAGATAAAAAATTTCTGCTGTTTCAAAAATGGATTAGCATTCAAAATTGGAAAAATAAGGTTAGAGTTTAGGAAAAGACACTAATTCATTGACAAAAACGATTACAACTTTTAAAAAGGAAAAAAGGCAAAATCTTTGAGGAAATAAAAATTGCACAAGTCAGAAAATATAAAAGCATACCCACCTAATTTCTTCAAGTGAATACTAAATAGTAATGTCTCAGCAGTTTTGCATTTTCAAAAGGTTATTGTCTTGAAGACTTTATGTAGTCCTTTACTGGAAAGTTCACCTTCAGTGTTTGTTTTCTTCAAATTCTTTGGAAGATGCTGAAAAGCATTTTCTGACCAGGGACTTGAGATTTAGCTATCGGCTATTCTTTCTTTCCCACTGATGATTTATGACCCCTTTGGATGGACTAATCCTCCGGCCTTGTGTGGGTTATTCAATGCCTTCTTGATGATTAATTGCTTTCTGAAGCCATCCATCAACCACAGTCCTTTTATTCAAGGAAGGATGTTCACACCAGGCTCCATCCAGGTTTTTTCACAAGGGCTTTAGAGCATGTCTTTCATTGTCCAGTAAATATTAAAACTAATTTTTCCATAAATTCAAAAAATGAATCCGCAACAATTCATAAAGAAATAATTTTGACAGTTCATTAACCACTAATTCTAAAATAGATTTTGTAACAATTTCTTTTTACAACCCATCTGGCTGAAAAATGCACTTTTCTCAAAGTTGCATGTTAAAAAAAACAACTTTGGCAATTAAACATTCATTCAAGACTAACATATTTAAAGTAGTAAAAATAATTTTTTATAAAACTGTATTTAATGAAACATTAATTTTAAAAAAAATATTTTATGGTTTGTTTCCAAAGGAAATTATTCTATTTATTATTGATATATATATATATATATATATATATATATATATATAATTATTTATTTATAATTATATTTATGCTCCACTTTTGTACTATTTTCTACTTATTTATAATTATATTTATTTTATATTAATTTTATAATTTATTTATTTGTACTATTTTTCTACTTATTTAGAATTATATTTATGCTCTACTTTTGTATCGAGCACTATTTTTTAAAAATAATAACAAAAATATTAAAGAACTTTGGATTATTTACCAAACCAGTTCTTTCCTATTTCCTATATATTTTCACACACACACACACACACATATATATATATATATATATATATATATATATGTATTATTTGACTTACAGGGAACTGGATCATGCAATGCTTCGTCGCCTTGAGAAACGGATTCTTGTCGACCTGCCAACTACCAAAGCTCGGAAGGCTATGTTCAACCTGCATTTACCCAAAGTGGTCATACCCAAAGAAGGAGGACTAGAACTTTTAACAGATTTGGACTATGATCTTCTAGCAAAGGTATTTTATTAATTAATTGTAATTAATATGAGATATTCGTTATGGCTGTTTCACTTCTTCAGAATTAATCCCTAAAGAAACTAAGTTTGGGAATAATATCTGCAGGGAAGAAAAGTTCAAAACCTGCTTTTGATATTGGAATCAAAGTGAAGACCAGATTTTTTAGACATTTAAAAGTGTTTTTGCATGAGTAAAAAAAACAAATCATTTTTTTTTCAGCTAATGCTCACTCAGAATCAAATCAATTGTTAACATTTCTTGAAATTTTTTTTTCTTTTTAATCATTTCAACCCAAGTAAGGTGATAAATCCACTAAAATGCAAGGGACAATAAATGAGAAAGATTCAAGGAGACAAAAAATGATGATTGACATTGCATTTATATTTTTGAAAATGGTAGTTAGCAAGAAGCTGGAAGACAGTTCTACAAGCAAGAAGCAGCAGTCCAGAACTTACACAATTTCAACTGTAAACTGATGAAACCTAGATGCCAATCTCACAGAGAACTTAAATCATGAAATTGATGTACCAAAGAGGAAAACACATCACAACGGTTACTATAAAAATTTTATAGAAAAAGGCACAGGGTTACTTAGTGTGAAAGAACCGAGAAAATATTATCTAGGAGAGAGTGTGGATAATAAAAGATCTGGATTCAAGGAAACAGAGAATGATAATTGACATTGCATTTACATTTTTTAAGATCATATTTGACAGGAAAGCAAGAAGTCAGAAGAGATTTCTATAAATGAGAAATGCAAAAGAAGAAACTATTAGCATAGAACAGTTATTATAGCAAATATTTAGCATAGAACAGTTATTATAGCAAATAATAAAATGATGAGGCCTAGCTGCCTATCTGCTAGTGTGCTCATATTTGTGAAGTTAACATTTTGAAGAGAAAAACTCATCAGAATGATTACCATGAAAATATTTATAGAATATTTTATAGTAAATTAAATTAAAAAATAGAAATATGCATAGGGCATAGGGAAGCTATGTTACGGTGTGGGGAAAATGACTGAAGCTAAGATACCAGGTCATGATCAATTACATTACAGACTCTTCTTTGAATTTTGTCAAGAATCTCTAGATACACAGCAGAAGCACCAGAACCAGATGTGGCAGTAGTATTCAAAACACAGACAAATAGTAGACTTTAAAAAGTGCATCTTCTCTTGAAGAAAACTGCCTTGCATGACACTGAACCAACTTTTCTGGAAGCTGACCTTGCACTTGATTTGATATAATCATTCCACTTCATGTCAGTGGAAAACATTAGACTAAGAAGGTGCAATAAGTTCCACTCCTGGAGGTTAGCATCAGCCATGCTGAAGATTTGGTTTGCTTTGTGTTGTGGCCTTGTTAGGACCAGAAATAAAGACACAAGAGAGGAAATGAGTTAAACAAATATATTAACAGAAACAGTAATACAAACATATACAAACAAGAGCTGACTGCTGGAAACTTCCATCTCTAAAAGTCAGTACCCACTCCTATTTGTAGTTGAAAGAGTCCATGCATGCATGGGTAAATTACCATAATAGTTTGTTAAATGACATATCAACTCCTTATGGGTCATTTAATACTGACATTTTATTTTCTTGCAAGCTTTGGTAATGTTATTTTCTAAATGTATTACTGGTAATTTTTAATTTTTTTTACTATAAAAATGTATTGTCAGTAATTTTTTCTAATGTATTTTTATATTTTGACCCCAGTTTGGGTGTTAACTATTTTCCCTTAGCCGAGACTTTAACCGGTGCTACCACTCTAGGTGAGAGTGGACCTGGGAACAACAGCATTTAAGAAGTGGTTCCACACTTCTCAAAACCTCCTGAACACAAGCCTTCCTGCTTGATGTAGTTTATTGTCATAGTCAGGACTATCATACTGAAGGAACGTTAAAAAGGTTACATGATTAAAGGCTTGCAATTTCATTTTGGAGGTTTAAAAATTTACAAGCTATTTTTTGCTTCTTTTAACAAAAGATTGAGGTCAGCTACCAATTTGGCTTCAATGAACCTGTCAGACCATTAAGGCAGGAATAGATACTTATGTCATTAGCATAGATATCAAGTCAAGGATTGATGACAGCAGGAAAGTCATTGATGAATATTAGAAACAAAATTTGCTGAAAATATATCATCTTTAACTAAGGAGGGAAGTGGGAGTGATAGTGCTACTGCAAAAGAATTTGGGTGTTTTTGCAATTGATTGGCTGAATGATCTTTTAACTTTATTGGATCCTAAAATATTGGAAGAATCCACTATGCTTCTCCATCATTCCGTTTTCACACATGTTCCTCAACAGCCAAAGTTCTTTATGCAGGAACTAGACTAGGTCTACCCTGTCATCTCTTACTAGATGCACAGGTCAGGCAGTACCATTTGTGCTTTTGCAGTGGGTGAAAATATGCAGGAAGGAATTATTCCTGTATTTGGTGTTTAAAAAAACGTTTTCACCATGGAAGTAGAAGCATGTGTATTGTAGTTTGAGAACTGAAGGAAAAAAAAAACAAATAAAATGACTACTCATAAAGAAAATATTTAAGAACGTTATATTCTTGCAAATATGAGATTTTTCTGGGATTATAGAAATTTCTGACAGTCGAAGGCTAGACAAACAGGACAAATGAAACAATCACAGAAGCTGGTATTGTGTGAGATCGTACGGACATTGTGGAGTTGGGTGTGGCTTTTTCTGTTGAACAAATGGTAGGAGATGAAAGATAAAGAATGGAGGAAGAAGAGATTTATTGTTGCCAAAGTGAACTCATAAAATACATTGTATTATTCAATGGGTGAATATTTAGTAATTCAAAAAATCCTAATATGAACTTCATACAAAAATTTATTGCCTTTTGCATGGTGTATGAATTCATTCAGAAATTTTTTAAATTTTATTGCACTCTATTGAAATTATATCCTTTTTGTCTAAGGAGGGAGGGAAGAAAAATAATTCTGTTTTGAAAATATTGGTTCTTTTCATGAAGGACACACGCTAAAATGTTTCCTGTCTTTTAACTTTAACAGGCTCTACTAAACTTGAAGAGTTTCATTGTTCTTCTTTGTTATTCCGTTTTCTCACATGTGACAATTAGTTCTGCTGATGTTAGTGTTTCTTGTTCTTTCTTAGTTTCTATAATGAACAACTCTAATTTTCACAGGTTTCTATCACTTCTTATCATTGACACTGACTTTCACTTTACTGGGTGGCGGATCTGTCTAATGCATTGGTTTCCAAACTTTTTTTCTCTGGGCCACATTTTTTAAATGAAAATTTGCTTGAACCTCACCAAATTTTATGTGATAAAAAGTACATTTAAAAAAACCAAAAAAAAACAGAGAGTTAAAGGGAGATAACACTGGATTCAAAGTCAGAACATTATCATTGATAAGTCTCTCCTCCAATTTGTGGACCCCAGTTACAACATTCTTAATACTTGATATAATACAAAAATATCACAATGATAAAATCAGTCAATAATTATTTATAACTATTTATACAGGAACTCATGCATGCAATTACAAGTAATCCATAAAAATATTTTAAATTTTGAAATCATATTTATTTTTGGTATATGAATTTTTTAAAACTGTTTCTAAATCTTTGATTGTCTTTCAATCATTCCACCTCACCTGCTATTCTCTTCTGCTGCACCTATCAGGTGCGCTGCACTATTTGGTAACCACTGGTCTAGTGAATAGCCTTGTGGAAATCAGAGAGCTGAGTTCAAATTTCAGTCATGTTCATGATATCCACATGCACAAATTCTATTGGGATAGGTATGAATCCATCTCCTCCCTCCAGCTATGGGTTGATTAGTGGCACTTGTATCTGGAAAAATCATTGTTATTTTTTTTTTAATTCATAATGCAATATTTACTTGCCAAAGAATGAATTATTCTTACAATCTTAAAATAACACAAAGGGATTATAAGCTGTAAAAAAACAAGTCAATCAAAACAGTGCATGCTGATATTTCTCATACAATGTTGCTTTGGATCAGTAGAAAATATGTCAGTCTTTGGGGACAAAACACTAACAATATTATACTGACTACTCATCTCGACCTTGCAGTATGTGTACTTTTTTTTTAGAGGTCAGTATAGGATTTCTACTCAGGAAAAATGATTATGTTAACAAGGATTACCTGGCTGTGGGGTTTAGAAGATACCAACTAAATTCCTTACAGAGGGGTAAGACCACCTCTCCACAAAGGATGTCACCTTCTTGTGGGATAATTGCTGGATCAGGTATACACCAGGCCTATGTCTTTCTTTTTAACTCTAATTTAAGCTAAACAAATGTCTACTTTTTTACTTTGTTGTAAACCAGACACATATCTAGTTTTTATTATAGTGTATTCCAGATATATGTCTACTTTTCTTTATTCTAATGCAAAGCAGACATATTTATACTTTTATGATTTTAGTATAAAACATACATGTATATCTACTTTTTATTCTAATGTAAAACAGAGATATGTCTATTTTTTCCTTATAGTGTGAAATCAACATATGTCTGCTTTTTTTTATTCTAATGTAAAACAGGCATATATATCTACTTTTTTAGTTTGAGTGTAAAACATGCATATATCTGCTTTTTTTTTATTCTAGTGTAAAACAGACATATGCCTACTTTTTGGTCTAGTGTAAACCAGACATATGTCAACTTCTTATTATAGTGTAAAACAGACATACGCCTACTTTTTGGTCTAGTGTAAACCAGACATATGTCAACTTCTTATTATAGTGTAAAACAGACATATGCCTACTGTTTTTTTAATTCTAGTGTGAACCAGACCTGTGCCTACCTTTCTGATTCAAGTGTAAATTTGAACCTATGCCTAACTTTTTCACTCTCATGTAAAACCAAGGTTCTTTTTATCATTTTGATTCTTTTATAAAACTGAACTTGTGTCTACCTATCTACTAATTAATTATTAATTGATGATGACTTTTCTTTTACATGAACTAGATTTAACATTAAATTATTGAAGTTGATATGTCATTCAATTAATCAACCTAACCTGACAAGGTATAAAAAGACTTAGGCTGACAGTAAGATTTCTGTTATTTTTGCTAATGATTTATTTTATGAATACATTTAACTATAAATGTAATGTAGACATCTGCTCTCTATGAAAGCCTTTAGTTTGTAACTATTTTATTTTCAGAAAACTGAAGGCTATTCCGGTTCGGATATAAAACTCGTATGTAAAGAAGCTGCAATGAGGCCAGTGAGAAAAATATTCAACATTCTTGAGAATCATACAGAAGGTAGGTTGCTATTTCCCAAGCATAGATTAGTCTTGGCACAAGGACACAATTACTAGACACTCTGTGAGGATTGAATTCACTGGTCAGTAGTAATGGTGTGTGAACCCAACTTGCTAAATATTACACCATGACAAGGTACCTTTACAAATATTATGGTGGTCAGTGAAACAGTTTTTTATAAGAAATGTTGCCTTTATTTGTGCAACTGAATTTCTATTTAAATCTGCCTATATGAGTATAGTAAAAATCATCTTTAAAATTTTTGTAGTATTCACTTAAAAAGCATTTATATATTCATATCAGATCATTTTTTTTATTATTATTGGTATTAGTGCATGGTGTTATCAAGTATTGGTGATAATTTACTTTTAGTTTTAGATATGATAAGAAGAATGTGACTAATTCAGCAAATTTTAACCTAAAAATTTATAATGAAAATTGAAGTCAACACAAAGTAAAAATGGAGTATTGATGTCATATCTGGGCTAGAGATGTTCAATCCTCACTTTCCAGCTTTGAGTTTAAAAATGTCTGCATGACCTTGAGGCTGATTAGTTATTTCCCACCCTACAACACCTTTCCCACAGACAAAACATTGCAAGCCTTTCTCTGATTTCACTATTTCCATGACAAATGATCTGATGATCTACAATCCTTACTTCCACCAGTTCAGACATTTACAGCTAAGAAATGCCATATCACATATACAGGGTCAAATCATCCCCATTCTCTTCAGATTCCATTATTAAGAAAGGAGTTCCTTTCAGAAAGCTACTTCCTAAGAACTGCTACTATATGGAATATACTCCTGATAGGATGCTTCTCTTAAACTATTCAAGTCTTGTGTCAACTGTTATCTATTCTCAACAACTTTAACTTGATTGTCTCTTGGACCTTTTATTGGGTATAAGAAAAAAAAACACTAAATATACATTTAATAAAGCAATATTCAAGGCAATATTTTGTGGAGCTGAGATTTTGCTAACCTTGTATCATAGATGCTCCTGGAAATTTTTGCATCAGCCTAACATTTGTAAGCACCTTTCTTGCTCAGTGTCCCACAACATTTATTGACAGGTCATGTAGATATGAGCGTGTCATCGCATTTATCAACACAGAAAGTGTAATCAGCAAGCCAAGTGGGAATTCCGAACAAGGTGATTGAGATTACTTTTGCAGAAATACTCTTGGAAAAAATTTTAAGCCATCTTTTCTCCAATCAGCTGTGACTGAAACAACAGGGCAGAGTAGCCTTGGTTGGAAACCAGGCTAGGATAAGGAAAACTCTGAATTCAAAACAAAATGCATGTGGGGCAGTCAACTCCACCTCATAAAAACCTACTTGCTACAGAAACCTCTTTAAAGAGTGAATGTGCTGAGGCTACAGCCCTGTTCTCCACAGTGGCACTAAGAAGGCTATCTGGGTGAGGCTGTGACTTTCTTTTACATAAAGGATTCTAATAGCACTAAAATGACTGGTGTCCTAAGGGTGTGGCCCTGTTCTCCACAGGGGTATCTGATAGTGCTAAGGAGGCTAGGATGATAAGGCTTTGACCATCTGCTATTTAGGGGTTTCTTATGGCCCTAAGAGGCTAACATGGTAAGGTTGCAGCACTGTTCTCTCCAGGAGTCTCTACTAGAATGGTGAGGCTACATCATATCCTCCTCAGGGTTTGCCAATGGCTTTCTTCTACTAAGAAGACTCTAATGGTAGTAAAGAGGCTGGTTGGTGTCCCGAGGCTGGAAGCCTATTCTCCACATCAGTCTCTAATGACACTAAGGGTGCTAGTATGGTGGGACTGTGACCCTGTTCTCCTCAGGGCAACTCTCATTGCATTAATATATAGTTATATATATATATATACATACATATATAAAAGGTCATCCCATAAGTTCTGTCCGTATTTTGAATAAAGAAAACAAGTGACCAAATGTTACATTTAATTACAGATTTAATCAACAATGTATTTTCCCTGATTATCTATGACTTCCTTCCATCTATTAACAAGCTTACTAATTCCATTACTGTAAAATTCTTTTGGCTTTGATTCGAAGAACTGACAAATGTCAGCTTTAACCTCTTCTTGTGTTACAAAAGCTGTTTCTTCCGAATGATTCTGTAAACTATGAAACAAATGATAGTCTGAAGGAGCAAGATCAGGAGAATAAGGTGGATGAGGAATTTTCTCCCAACCAAGTTCTTCGATCTTTTGTGACGTGATTCTTGCTGTGTGGGGTTGCGTATTGTCCTGATGAAACATCACCTCTTTTCGATTTACTAGAGCAGGTCTTTTTTTCCTCAAAGCTTGATTCAAACACTCTAATTGCTGACAGTATATTTGAGCATTAATTGTTGCATTAGGTGGTAAGAATTCAAAGTGAATTATTTCTTGGCGATATCACCAGATTGAAAGAAGAACCTTTTGCCCATGAAGTTCCCTTCTCAGCTGTGGCTGGGGTTCCTTCCCTTTTACCAAGCCACTGTCTACAATGCTTAACATTTCGATAAAAGATCCATTTTTTGTTGACAGTCACAAGTCTATCCAAAAAAGGTGAAACAAGTTGGAGAATGGAGAGAAGAGCAGATATCAACTCAGGATTTGAGGTTGTTTTCAGACAATTCATGAGGCACCCATTTTCCAAGTTTAGGAACTTTTCCAAGTTGTTGAAGATGACGATGAACAGTTTGAACTAAGAACCACTACCAATTCCTCAACTGATAAAGCAGGATTTTCTTCAAGGGCTGCTTCAAGAAGCTTTTCATCAAACTCAACTGGAAGTCCGGTTCAATCTTCAAGGGTGAATCTCCACCTCAGAATTTTGCAAACCATCTTATGCAAGTTCTTTCATTCACACATTCCTTTCCATAAACTGAGTGAATGTTTCTAGCCGCTTCAGCTGCTGAGTTTCCTTTCTTGAACTCATAAAACATTATGTGCCTAAAATGATTCTTGGGTACTTCCATCTTAGCAGGGTTTTAATCAAACAAAATTTAATTTTATTGTTTAATTGTTCTCTGAAATAAAATTTGATCAGTTTAAATGCATCTAAACATTCAGCTCCATTAGACATTATAAAATACTCTTTAAATTTCGTTCATTTTAAAAAAAAAGGTAATATTCGCTCAGAACTTATGGGATGACCTGATATATATATAGGAAATTTATTAGTAAAATTATAGTATTTAGTTAATCTCCCAGGAAATGACTGTCTTCACTAAAGTCTATATTGTAGAGTGCTTAAAACCATTAACATTTATCATTCATATCTGATTTGGCCAACTCACATATAGATGATATTATGATATAATATCTTGATTAAATATTATTATAAGATAAAAAATAGATAAATAACTCAAAGAGCAAGGCATTTGCAAATCCTATGATGTGTGTTTTGTTCATATGTGTAAAAACAATAAATGCAATCTGTAATATTAGGGAAATAATGTAGTTAAGGAAAGTGAGAAGCAAGAACTATCAACTGAAAGATGGAAGAATCTGTGGTTATTTAGCAAATAGGAAAGCCCAAGATATGTTCTATGAATTTGAGATGTTAGAATCAAGAAAGTAGAGAAGCTTAAATCTTAGAGAAGTGTTTTTAACAGACAATGGAAAATGCAATGCAGGAAACTGAAGGTGCATTGGAACAGTGAAAGATGCCTTTTAAAAGCTAAAGAAAGTATTAAGAAAGAGGAAATTTTCATAAGAAAGAAAGAAAAGAGTACTTAAGTACAATAAAAATGAATATTAGACAATTTTCTCACAGATAAAGTGGAGACTTGAAGCAACAAAGATCTGGCTATACAGAAGGATGCTGAGAATATCATGGGCAGAACATGTAAGCAGCTAGGATGTTTTAAGTAAAATGAACAAAAAGGTCACTTGTAATTAGATTCAGAAAGAGACAGTTGACATTTCTAATGATGAAATATTTTGATTGGACACTCAGGACATAGAGAAGTCAAGAGGTCAAAGAGAAACATTGATCAAATTACTTAACCTATGATGTAAATCAATGGCAGCACATGGAATGGGATGAATAGTAAGGGGATAAATATTACTTAGAGCTATGAAGGATAGGAAGTTGTGGAGAGCTATGATCACCAAGGTCCTGAAGAGACAAGGTATATGAAGAAGAAGAATAAGAAACAATGAAAACTACATATACTTCTTTACATATGTTATATACAAAAGCAGTGTATTATGCCCTGGGGGAAAAAAGAAAATTGGCTTTCCAATGTTTTTTAACCCAAAAAGTCTTTCTTTTCCCACCTATGAAAATAATCAATACAAAAGATGAAATGTTATTTAGAGAGCTGGGTATAGAAACTACCATGGTAACAGAAGCACTTCTTAGTAGAATTTGGTAATTTCACTATTGATTATGTACTTTTTTATCTTGAAGTTTTTTTTCAGCAAATTAAGGTACACAATTTGCATGTTGTGTTTTGAAAAAACAAGAATAAATGAATTTTCAATGCTTAAGAATTAATTCAGATGATACTAAAAAGCAGAAGTGGAATATATATATATATATATTTAAGTACGAAGAACTTGGTAAACCGTATGGGTAATTCCAAGGAGGATGAAATCCTGAGAGCTCAATGTGAATACAGAGCTAATATTTAATGAAAAACAGACCACTTTAAAGTACCATTACAATAATTTATTTCACCAAACTCCTTTTAAAGGACTCCGGATCATCAGGTAACACTTCCAACATCGAAATGGAAGGAAAAATGAGATTACCAATATAATACACGCTTAAGAGAGATATGAAATTAACCCCTCCCTATACTCTATCTTGTCTCTTTAACTACAACCCTCACCCCCCCCCTGTTAAATTAAAATATTACACTACCCATCAATTTTTAATCTAATTTTTCGATGTTGGAAGTGTTACCTGATGATCCAGAGTCCTTTAAAAGGATTTTGGTGAAATAAATTATTGTAATGGTACTTTAAAGTGGTCTGTTTTTCATTATATATATATATATATATATATATATATGGCTTAAAATTAGGATATAAAAATACAGACAGAGTTTTTAAAATTTGATTGAAAATAGATTTGGTAATATATTCCACCATTCAAGCCTTCATCATATATGAAAACGAAAGAATGAAATGTGTGTATGTGTATTTGTGTGTATGCTTAGATAATGAATCATAGTACTTTTCCCTAAGCCAATGTTTCTCATGATTAAAGAAGAAAGAAAATGAGTGACTTTTAAAAAAGTATTAATATTTATTCTGTTATCTGTTCTTTACAATTCTTTGTTCATTTCAAAAGTTATTAAAGTATTTTCCCAGCTTTTTTTTTATCAAATTAAAGGCAAATGCTCTTCTCCTTATCAGAGTGACTCAAAAGCAAGAAATTGATTTTGCCTTTTCTGAAATGAATCCAAAGCAAATCCTGATACAGTCCTTCAGAATGAGTTGAATGTAAAAGATTTGTTTTTTGTTCCCTCCAAGTATTTTTCATGTTGACAATATATGTTTTTAAATGAAGATATAGAAATCCTGACAGAATTTTAAAATTTTAACAAACGTTTTATGAAATAGATGATTGAAAATAGATTTTGATAATGCAAGGCTTTATCAAATTCAAAAATTTTATATATATTAAATCATTTCACCCCAATCAAGGCAATAAAGCCACTTAGACACAAGGGGTTACTCAGTGTGATAAAATACAAGTGAAAGAAAACACTATTAGGGAAGGGAGAACAGTAAAAAAAAAAAAACAAGAATTAAGAAGATAAGATAATGATTCACATAATATTCAGATTTTTGATGATCTATGTTTACTGCAAAGCAAGAAGCCAAAATATAATTCTACAAACAAGAAGTGCAACAGAAGGAACTGTTAGCATAGAACTTATGGGGACATCTAGACATTTCAACTGTAAAATGATGAGACCTTGCTGCCAATCTAGTAGTGCACTTAAATTCATAAAGTATAGGTACCCGAGAGGAACGTTTATCAGAACAATTACCATGAAAATATTTATCTGAAATGAAGCTACATTATGGCAGTGAGAAAGTAACTGAAACCAAGATGCCATGTCAGGACTTATAACATTGCAGATACACACACACACACACACACATATATATATATATATAATTCAGAAAGTTGAAAGATTTAAGAAGCAAATTTTCTTTTAGGCATGTCTGATTGAATAAATTACAAACCTTATGTGTGCTTATTGTATTATAATCATTTTATATTCACGAATATTTTTCTATATATTACAATTAAATAACTGTTACAGTGCATTTCTTGCCTTTAATTGTAATATACAGAAAAATATTCATGAATATGAAAGGATTATGATAAAAATAAGCAGACATAATGTTTGTAATTTATTCAGTCAGGCATATGTCAGATTAATAAAAATATGTAAAATCTGTGAGATTAATAAATAAAAATGCATTCTTTAGAAAATTATTTTGTTTAAATTTTGGATACGAAACTGAGTAGATATATAATAATTTTGAGGAATCTATGACAAGAAAGATTTTGCTTAAAGGCACTGTTCAGACTTTGCATAATCAACAAAGCTTCTTCATGGCCCAATTGGTTAAAGCAAATTAGACCTAACAACAGTTTCCCTCTGCCCAGGGGGACACCGGTTTCAAATCCTTCTGGAGAGCACATATTTTCTTTAATAAAATTTCACGAATAATCAAGCCAACAGATGAAAATAAATAAATATACTGTTTAATATTAGTCAATCCAACACTATTTTAGCAGTTTTACTAAGTAAACTAATAAATGATTTTATGCAAAATTATCTGTTTGAGATGTCCCAGTTGTAGATGAAATGTTTCACAGAAAACAAACTAGAAGGTTGATAGCTCTAATTTGAATAAATACAATACTAACTGTGCAATGAAGTATTAAGTAGCACCACATTAAACATTAATGGCATTGTTTATTTCATATCATCTCAGTTTTCCTCTTTATGTTATGTGTCCCCTCAGGATGAAACTATTTTGTCTCTCCACATTTTCCTGTCCTTCGTAGCTCTCAATAAATTTTGTCTTTTCATTATTTCCCCTAAACCCTATTCCGCTGTCTATTTACTCAAGCACACTTAGTATGTTATATGTTGTTTTCCTCTGTCCCTCTTGTCTTTAATCTGTCCTGTGAGTTTCAGATTTTCCAAGTCCTCTTTCCTCATTATGTGCCCTAGAAATTTCAACTGTCTCTACCTGATGTTAACTATAAATGTCCATTTTGTTTCCCTTTTCTCTAAAACTTTGTTGTTGCTCACATCAGCTGTCCATGATAGACTCAGCATCTTTCTGTAGAACCACATTTTTGTTACTTCAAGTCTTCTCTTTATCTTTGAAGAGACTGCCATACAGGAGGACATATATCACATAACAGTTCAGTACTGTTTTCCTTGTTTCTAGTAAAGTTTTTCTGTTTCTTAATACTCTGTTTAGCTTTCAGAAGGCATCTTTGGGTATCTCAGTCTACCTTCGCCTTTCAGTGTCATTCTCTCCGTACTCTGTTAAAATACTTCCCAAATATTTAAATTATTGTACTGGCTTGATTTTGGTATTGCCAATTTGTAATTTGCACTTTGGTCTCATCTTTTTGCCAACAACCATTCATTCTATTGTCTTGCAGTTGATATGTAATCCTTTCTTCTTCCTTTCCTTAACTACATTATGTAGAAGTTTTTGTAGTTTTCTTTCCATGTCTGTTATCAACGTTGTGCGAACTGTATATCTTGTGTTGTTAAGATTGTAGCCATCAATAATGAATCTTTGAGAGGACTTTTAATTCTCTCAGAATCACCTAACTTTATAGGTTGAATAAGTTCAGTGAGAAGAAGTCCTTGTCTTACATAGCTTCCTATTTTTGTATATCTGCTGAACTCATAAAAAGACTAAATGCTGGTGTGGTGAGGACACTGCTTTCTTCCAAAGGAAAAATTGGAGAATTTTTTTTATCTATGCGTCACTTCCCTTCAGGACGTAGATGATTGTGACCCACCAAAACTTCCTATCTTGTGTGGCTTTTAGCAGTTTTTCTTATACTGTAAAAACTACACCCACCTATTCTGCCATTCATTTACACATGCTCTTCAGGTAAATGACATACTGGCCTTCCCCTATCTCTCTTTCCCTTAATACGCTCTCTAAGAACAGGAGGAATTCTTTGGTAACAAAGAAAAGAATACTGAACTGTTACGTGAAATCTGTCCTTCTTTACAGCAGTGAATGTTAGATGATTTCCTCAAAGATGAAGAAGAGGCTCGAGGTGATGGAAATGTGGTTCTACAGAAGGATGCTAAGGATATCATGGACCGAACATGTGAGCAACGATGAGATCTTAGAGAGTTTGCAAACAAGGAGGAGGCTCATACTTAACATCAGGAAGAGAACCTGAAGTTTCTGAGGCACAAAATGAGAAAAAGAGGGCCTGGAGAATCTGATACTCATGGGTCAAATAGAGGGAAAGAGAGACAAGAAAACAATGCAGGCTTAAGCAAGTGGATGACAGAATGTGATCTAGGGGAGAAAGCAGAGGGAAGGAACTTGATGAGAGTGGCAATGGATAGAGGAAGGTGGAGAGCCATGATCGCCTATGTCCTGATAGGACATGGCACATAAAAAGAAAGAAGTATTAAGTTTTCCAGCTATCCTTCTTCATTAGGTTCCAAGGAATTTCAGCTATCTTTTGCTGATTCTGAGTAGAAGTTTTCTTTCTCTTGCCATTTTCTTTAAGACTTCCTACATGGTTACTTGCTCTCCATGAAATTTTCAATGTAATTCTGTAGAACCACATCTATGCTGCCTCTAGTGTTTTCCTCATCAGTGCGGAGATTGTCCAATGTTCAATGCCATATAAGAGATGTCCAAATCTAAGAGACTTTATTCTGTCTTTAACAAAACTTTTCCATTTCTTAACCTGTTGCTTAGGTTTTGGAATAATTCTTTCACTAGTCCAATGCATGTTTGGATCTTGGTGCTGCATTTCCCAAACTTTGTGAAAACATTCTGTTGTGGCCTTGTTAGGGCCAGAAATAAAGACTCAAGAGAGGAATTGAGTTTAAAAATATATATTAGCAGAAACAGTAATACAAACATATAGAAACAAGAGTGTTACAGCAAGAATGTTCAGACTGACTGTCAGAGTTGACTGCTGGAAACTTCCCTCTCCAAAAAGCAGTACCTGCTCCTATTTATAGTTGGAAGAGTCCAGGCATGCTTGGGTAAATTACCATAACATTTTCCCATATATTTAAACTTTTGCACTTGCTTGATGTCTATATCTCCAAATTTTAACTCACTTCTTGGGCTATTTCTCTAACTGATGATCGTACTTTCTGTCATTTTGTACTTGATGGTTAATCCTTTTTGCCCTCTTTTTTCTACTATGCTGCATAAGATCATCAATACAGTGTAATCTGTAAATTTTATATTGTTAAGATTACACCCACCAATGATAAGTCCTGGTAGGGTCTCCAGTTTCCTTAGGATATCATTGCTGTAGTGGTTGAATAAATCTGGGGAGAAAACACATCTTTGTCTCATAAACCTTTCTATTTTTCTATAGCTACTCAATTTTCTATCTGTATTCAAGCAGTTTGACATTGTATAATTTTTTTAATTATTCTAAAATCTAGTTTTCCTCACAGTTCAAATAGATCACTGTGCCATACCTTGTCAAATTCTTTTCGATAATCTATAAAACATAAATGCATATGAACCAACACTTTAATCTTTTAGACTATGGTTCCATGGCACAATCCTATTTCTGGAACTAGGATCTTTAAAACTAACATCCTTATTGCTTACCTGCTGCTCTGCTTTGTTGTTATGCTTGACCTCCTTTGATGACCAAAAATCCTCCTTATTCCTGCTGCTGCTGAAGCCCTTGTTGTCAAGCTGGGCTCTCTCTGCCATTGCTTTGCGTTTTTTATTTATCAAGCTAAAGCAAAGTTATGGTACCATCTCTGTAATTTAACAATGCTTTAGACTGTTTTGATTTTCTTATTTTTACATATTTATTGATATGTATGATTAAGAGAAATAGCTGAGAAAATTAAAATCCAATTTTATTAAACACTCATGGTTAGTACACTTTCTTGTAGCTCTATATTTTCCATTTCAGGGGAAGACCTTCATATTAAACTCGACACCCTAACGACAGCAGATGTGTTGGTTGCTCTTGAAAGAACAAAACCGTCCGCACGAAACTTGACAGGAAAATATGCTGCATGGCAAACTGAATATGAATCCGTATAGTGAAAAGAAAAGGCCAAAAATAATGCAAAGAATGAAAATGAAAGAGAAGTTTTATGAAGACATAGAAGATGAAGAAATGCATTTGGTCAAACAATGACTACTTCTTGGAGGATCATAGAACTGACTGATTTCTTATTCCATATATCTTTGAACCATTGTCTCTTTTTAATTTTGTTGTTTTTAATACAATTTGTTGGACAGTACATTCTCTGACCATCATTGGGTGTATATTGAATGTGGTTTTCTTGGTAGAAGTCATTTATTTCTTTTTACTTTAATCTTTTCTTTAATTCAACTTGTTCCCCATCATGTAACAAATTCCTGAGAATGTCAAGATCTCAATTTATTAGTGTTAAAATAAGAAAAAAAATGTCTGGCTAAAAGCACTTAGCATGGTCCTATCAAGAAATTGATCTTTCTTTGACAACTATTCTCAGTAGCAGTAAAAAAATTTTCAAATGGTTTTTGGTTACCCTGATATGAACAACTTTAACTGTTAAAACTATTTTTTCCTAGCACTATTTTTTTTCATATAGGATTAAAACATACACAGTTTATTGAAAAATTGGATTTTGAAAGACATATTTGACTTCCATTATAATTTTCTGTGTATTATATTTATTTCATTCCATCTGCTTAAAACATGTTTTGCTCTTTTCTCTCTCCACACATGCTCTGGCATGCCTGATTTAGTATTCTTATATTTGGTAAAGATTTTCTTAGTTTCTCTATGTCTGTCCAAAACAGTGTCCAGAATATTTGTTTTAAAAACATTAAAAATGCCAAAAACTGTCTGAGATTATAAATAGAATATATGAAAATACATCATATGTGACCGTAAGAAAATAAGACATGTTTTTTTTAATTTTGTTTTTCTTTTTGTTTTTTTTGTATTGGTTTAGTCTACTCATCTATGATTTAGGTGAGTTTGTTTCTGACCTAATAAACCATGTATGAAATTATGGACACAGCTCATAATATCTAATTCTGGGATGGGAAATTTTTTTTCGTGATGGATCCCACCATTTTGGCCCTGTGTAAAGAGGGTCATATCACAATAACAGCTCGAGTTTCACTATGAGAATATAAATAGCAATTGTATACTCAAATCTTATTGATACATTTATTTGTTTTTAGAAAAGATTTAAGAGCATACTACACAAATGTTTGAGAAATTAGTTTAATATTTAATACATTTCCTACTACTATTAAAACTTGTACATCTGAGAAAAATATTTTTCAATAATTAAAAATTCTCAATAATTCTCATGAGACATTTATAGCAAAGCCCAAAAATGAAGTCCTATCTACCTACAGATAACTAGACTGTTATGGTAGTTTTTGATTGAGTATTGCAGTGTGTGATTTGTAGTGATTTAGGTACCTTTAGTAGTATATAATTTGAGATGTTGATTTTGTAGAAAACAAGTTTCCTGATAACTGAAGTTTGCTATATATTTTCTGACTTTGTTCCTGTTTTGAATAGATTACTATTTTGTGCAACTAGTAACCAAAGAAATACCAAAACCTACTAATGGACATATTGATTTGTTGTGACTACCCACTGTTGTAACTGATGCCTTTATGGTCACATGGGTTTGGTTGAAAATGTTCCTTTTCTTTTTTTGAATTCACATTTTCATCAGCTGTCATATTGTCATTAGGATGTTTCTGTCTCTTTTAGTTTCTCTGTTTGCTAGCAATAGTTGATCAGTCAGGACACTGAGACCTGAGAGAACAGTTAAAAATTGCACAAGTGCACTAAAGATAAGTAAACCATTACAAAAAAAAAAACAAAAAAAAACCTCTTGAATCTGAAATTATGTTGATTTTGATAATTTATTGTTTGGAAAATGTTATTCCTGTTTTGAATTTATGGATTGTTTTGTTGTTGGTTTTTATACTATTTTTCATAGACTCATCATAAAGTACAGTTTTATAACTTTCAACATTGTTTGGGAGCTTAGATCTTTTCTCCAGGTCTCCTTCTATTTTCTGTTCTTAGCACAATGTTTCAACCAGTCCATACCTCAGTCTTCATCAAGTGTCATCCATGAGAAGAAAAGAAAACTTTTATCTCTAGAAACATGAGCTGAGGAACAATTTAGCTAAAATGTTGTATTAACAATATGTAACTTAAGCCATGGTAAGTCATCACAACAATGCAAGACTCAATTACCCTATTTAAGAAACCAGTTTCCAGCCATGAGTTCTTTACAAGTGAGTCATGGGAAGCCATCACAGCAAAAAATAAACTTTGATTACCCTATTTAAGAAATGCACATCAGATATTTAGGCCCTTTTGAAATTTATATCTTCTTACTTTATTTTTGTCCTCAAAACAAAATATTTTCTAAAAAAATTAAAGGACTTTT
>OZ010587.1:62387957-62457957 GCA_963932145.1 Acanthosepion lycidas | reverse complement strand
ACATGTGCATATATATATATATATATATATATATATATATATATATATATATATATATATACACAGTGTGCAACGGATAAATTGTCGTCTGAGTTACAGAAAAATAAAAACAATACTGACATCTCATTTTAACAGATATATATATACAGTGTAACCCAGATATAAGAGAAACCCGGATATAAGAGCTTTTCTCTGGTCCCAAATTAGAGCCTGTGTTAATGTATATATAATAGACCAAACCCGGATATAAGAGAAAACCGGATATAAGAGACTTATTCTCCAGTCTCGACAACTCTCTTATATCCAGGTTACACAGTACCAAAATTACACAAAAATATCTTGAAATACTAAGGAGTAAATTTATTAAAAAAATCTCCAATGGCTTCAACTACAACCTCCAGATGACATTGGAATCTCCTGCATCTTTTCTGGATGGTCTCCTTGTATAATCCTTGCCTTCTGTTCATCTTTGGTGTTATAAGGAGTTTTATTGGCCGCCCTATTCATCTGCACTCCACACACAATAATCAAGGGGGTTGAAGTCTGTGAAGTTAGATGACCAGATGTGAGATGTGTTGTGGTCACAGAAATTGTTTGGCCGCCATGACTGTGTGGCACGGTGGACAATATAGGGTCTTCCCGCAGTCACCCTCTTGACTCAAGTCAGCACTACCTCCTCAAGGCACTTGATGTAGGACTCTGTATTGAGTTTCAGGCCCTCACTAAAAAATTGGGTAGTTCTTTTAATACTGGAACAATCAAAATGAGTTTTCTGAGCATCTGTACCTTCATAATCACCATTAGACTCAGCCAACTCTTTCTAAATCTTTGGTAATGTCTTCAGATTGACACCCAAGCACTCTGAAATGTTCATATTGGAGCTTCTGGCCCAAATGCAAAGCAGTAGAGAAAGCCATTTGCAAATTTCTAGTGGAGTTACTTGCATCATGATGCTCTTTTTCTCACAGACTGTTCCCAACTGACCCTAATATACTGTGCAGTTGACAAAATCAAAAACAACATGCATGCACGAAATTAAAAATATAAAATGGCAACAATTTACCCATCTCATCTTCTCCTTTTCTCTCTCTCCTTTATATATATTAAATAATTATATATTAAATAATATTTATGTTGGTCACACCACAAACTCGCTTTCACGACGCTTGACACTACATTTGAATGATAACTCAAACATTTTAAGGCATTTAAAACAACTTGCCTGGCTGCGTACACAATTCTGGAAAATCCTTGTTGAAAACACAATTATACTTCATCATGAAAACAATAAACAAAAACTAAAAATTCTTGAAGATATATACATAAAACAGTTGAAACCTAACCTGAACAAAATAAACTATGAAATCTCCACAAATATTCTTAAATGCCTATAATTGGTAACAGAAGCCATTGGTTTATACCAACAGCTTCCCATACTTAATACTTCTCGTTTTCACTCTCGCATGGTTATGTGTAATGTCATGACCTGTGGTGCGATTTTCGCTTCCAGTGTCTTTATATGCATGAGTTTGTGATTGCTTGGAAATCTTCCATGTAAACAGAAACAGACTATCATCACTGTCTTGTCCATGTATTGCTTAATATGTTGTAATGTAATTATCATCTTTGATAATGGCTTATGTAAGCCAAAAGCTTAGATAGGATTAAAAAATATGTATCAATATTGTGATTTTCATTCTTTGTTTAATGATAATGTTATTAAGCTTATCAGATGATATGAAAAGAATTTACATAAAATAAATAGACAACAATTGTCTATATTATTTAATGAAACTTGCATCAATGAAAAAATGCTGCCTAAATACACACACACAATATATATATATATATATATATATATATATATATATATATATATATATATATATATACCTTTATGGTCATAGGGACACTGCATATACTCCATAAGTGGTGTTTTATGACTAAGACAGTCTGGCAGAGCACAACCCTGTCTAGGCTGATTGGATTCAGAGTATTCCTTCTCCTAGACTTGTTGCCAACCAAGTTTATAGGGCCCAATCTGCACTGCAATTTATCTATAGCTGGGGGAAGAGATGGATTCACACCCTTCTCAAAGGTATTAGCACGTAAGTTAATGTAATGAATTCAACTGGAATTCAAACCCGGCTCTTTGATTCCTCAGACTGAGTTGCTATTACTCCACTGTGCTTCCATATTTTTACATATTTTTTTTCCACCACATATATACAGTTGAGTTTCACAATACTGGTTCTCTTTGAGGAAGACTCCTAGTTCCATTCTCACAGAACTTGTCATCTACCTGGGCGATGAACCAGTTTAAGTTGTTTTTACAATCATCCAGAGAACTGAAGTTATTAAGAGAATGGTGTAGTGACTGAAATAAGTGGTAATCTAAAAGTACAAGTTTAGGTGTTTACGACAAGTATGGTAGGGCATTCTAAACAAGCTGTACCAATTTCTGCCAGGTCTGCAAATAAACACGAGATCTAACATTGTCTTGACGGAAGAGGACACCAATCTAATCTGCTTCTTCTGGACACCATCCTGGATATGATGATAACCTACATCTGCATCATGGATAAGACAATAAACTACGTCCAACAGCAAGGCCTCTGATCAGGAGATTTTAAGGAGCATGGAACCACCTCTTAATTGCTGGTGTTCCCAGGTCCGCCCTGACCCAGGGTGGTAGCACCTGTTTGGCTCCCAGCTATGGGCAAATTGTTAACACACAAACATGTGTAAAAATAGCTTTTAATACCAGAAATACTTTGTAATAAAAAAATTATTACCAACAATAATTTTTGAAGCAATATTTTAAAAATATACCAGCAATACAAACAGCTATACATTCTTTGAAAAAAATATGACCAGCTATAGATTTCTTCAAGGAAAAATTTTCTCAGATATAGATTTTTGAAAAAAAAATATTACCAGCAATAAAAAATTTTGTTGGCCTTAAATAACCTATTTAGGCCGATATGGCATAAACAAACAAACCAAACCAAATTACTTCCAGACAGTTTTCATTGATGGCTATCATTAGACTATCCAATTAGTTGGAAAGAGGTCATAATGCACAATTCTCTTCCAGTTTTACAAGATACAAAGCATCCACCATCTTTGGATGCAGACAAGTTTTTGGAGTGGTTAATGGTGACTCATTTCTGCAACGCATTTTAAACCATTCGTTTTCCATCCTCTATGAAATGTTTTGCATTCTCTTCAAGCAGAGAATCACAGATGGAATTTCGGTTCATTAATTTTTTCACAGTTACATCATGATCCACTCAGAGATTGTAACGAATCATGTTTCCAAGTGTGTTCAAATCAAATATCTTATAACACTCATCTGAAATATCTGGAGTATATCTGCGATGTCCTGTGTCATGTGAGTTGGATCATTTTTTTTTTTTATCAGCATTTCTAATTTCCTTTCATCAATAACTTCATAACCGCAGGAATTTTCTAGGTCTCTAAGATCAAAATTTTCTACTTATGAACAGTGCTTTCAACTATGGCACGATCTCCATAGACGTCATGTTTTTTTCTGTTTTTTTTTTTTTTTTTTTGGTGTTTTTCTAAAGTTTTGTTTTTTTTTCCTTTCTGGAAATAAAAGAACTGATTCACTTTGGTGAAAATGTATCACATTTTCATCCATTTCACTATTAACAAAAGAAGACATAAAATTCACAATCCACACACAGATTGTATAAAAAGACCTGGTGTAATGTCATACTTCATTTGAGTCATTCATTCATTTTTTTATAGATTATCATCCCTTTGCAAGTTATTTAAAACCTGGAAGTATTTCTAGATTATTATAATGTTTTTTTTTCCAGCTAATAATGGGTTAGTGATATAAGTATTAATAATTAACCCATAGTTGGTGAAAAAAGACGTGGATTTATACCTTTCCAAATGGTATTTATGTGTAAGTGAATATAATGGACACAATGGGAATTTGAACTCGACTCTCTGATTAATAATTCTGAGCTGTTATCCTTTACACCACCTGCACACCCAAGCTTACAGTACCTGTTATTCCCAAACTGTCACCCATCTAGGTATTATCACGACGCAAGCTTGCTTAACTTCAGTGATCAATTTTCTGTCATGTGTTCAAAAGCCCCCTATTGTAAATGGCTATGAAATTTTGTTCTAACTCAATATATATACAATTTTAACTTAGAAAATAACATCGTATGGTGACTGGATGTTTCATATCTTAAGCGATCATCAGGCGTGAAACTGCTAGTCAACATTCAGTGTTTATACATATATAAAGGTTTTTCTCCTATGCTGAGCTATATTTTATATATATAAAATTTGTCATTTTCTCCTCCTCCCATATATATATATATATATATATATATTTTAGGTTGGTGCAAAAATAATGACGTAATAATGTCGTTTTTTGACGTTAAAAAATACGTCAAAAAACGACATTATTACGTCATTATTTTTGAACCAACCTAAAATATATATATATATATATATATATATATATATATATATATATATGGAGATATGTTTAATTGCATAATTCAAATAAGTTTTTTCTCCCTATTTTCAATTGGATCCTTTCATATTCACGGGCAAGTTTCTTGGTGTCGTTATTAAAGGATTTTTTCTCCATTCCAATTGAAAATAAGTAGATAAAACTTGACTAAATTATGCAATGCAACATGTCTCAGTGAAAACATGCTGCAAAAATATACGCAATATATATATATATGTGAGTGTGTGTGTGTATGCTTCTTAATATGTTCCTGTATCAGTCTGGCAATAAATGATAATGTGTGTGTATCTAGGTGCTTCCCAATATGTCTGTTCTTTGGTTATGTGTGCGTGTATATTTGTATTTGCTTATGTGTCTTTGCGTATTTATGTGTCCGTAAATGTGCGTGCCTATAAAAGGCGTTCTCATCTGTAAGTATCGAGGATTGTGCGCGTATGTTTGCAATGTGTGTATGTATGTGTGTATTCTCCTGTGACGTCCGTGTGTATGGAAGATGTGAGTGAGACAGAGCGAGAAAGAAAGAAAGTGAGACGAGAAAAACAGAGAGAGAGAGAGGGAGAAAGTTTCAGAAATCCGGTAAAATGAAACAGCTTGAAATAAAATCAAGCGATGACATTTCTCAAAAGGAAAAATCTATCTTTATATTTTATGAATTATCTAAAAGCAACAGTGAAATTGAAATGTGAGATAAAGCATCAAAAGCGGCAAATCGACTGGATCAGTGAATTGCCTTTCATGCTATTTGATTTGACTCGATAACGTCTTTCATTTCGTCTTAATTTCAATTCGCTTTAATTTTCCTTGCGTTTTTTTTATTTTTTTGCGTAATTGTTTTGGCTTTTGGTGGGTTGGGGGTGATGTCCATATTGGACAATTATACTTAAAGAAAGAAACTCGATGATTGCACAACTGATAAGTCGGAAAGAATAAAAATCAAAGGTAGAAAAAATAAAATAAAACGACATTAAAAAATGAGCATAACCTCTCATTATTTGCTTGATTTAAAAAGTCAGTAAAAACTGGAAAGTAACGGTATATTATTTACTGTCGCTAAATCTTATATATTATACGTTTATATTTATACACATATGCAGTGCATCTCATATCAATTCATATCGATATATCAGATAAATACGTATTGAGATCTGAAAGTTGTTTGTGGAATGAAGGTAGCTGCGCAGTTAAAATGAAAGTCGGTACATTCTGCGCAGATGCTTTTTTTAAGAGGAGTATAGGTTTGTTTCCTTGTTTCCTGATTAGGATTGAATTTCGGTTCCTAAAGATTTTTCCTCTTTCACTTTCAGTAGCCTCTTGCGTTTTAGTGGCATTATTCCCTTATTTAAGGTGAATTAACTTAAAAAAACGTAAACATATATATATAGAGAGTAATGAGGAGGATTTGATAATTATATTAATTGATTCATCGAGTCTGATAGAAACCTCAGGAAGCACTGGACGGCCGTTTCGTCCTATATTTGGGACTCATGGGACCCACTACCGAGGGAATCGAAACCCCGACAGTTAGGTTGGCAAGCGAACACTATACCAACTGCTCCGCCGGGCCTCGGTGACGAAGAGACTGCAAATCAGACTCTAAGAAGCGCTGCTCACTCCCACATTCCGTGGTGGAACTCAACTGAAATTCTCTCTGACCATAGGACTGAGCCTCCTGGAGCCACGACTACTCTCACCAAGCCGCTCAAACTGGAGCATTAGAAGCTGGTTCAAGCGAAGATAAATACACATAGTAATGAGGAGGATTTGATAATTATATTAATTGATTCATCGAGTCTGATAGAAAACTCAGGAAGCACTGGACGGCCGTATGCGCACTGCTGATGAGTCCCAAATATAGGACGATTACCGTGCAGTTTGGATAAAGTAAAGTTGATGAATTTATGTCGCCGATCTTTTCCATATCAGGAGTAGAAGTTTTTCAACATCCGTCCATGTCAAACTGTTGTATAGTCCCCTCGTGCTGGAGAGCTCTTTGGCGACGGCGACAAGTCGATAATAAAGTTGCATTCTTCTCTCGCAGCAGGTGATCACTAGTTATTCTGAATCCAGAGATAAAAGAACTTCAACACAGGTAATTTTTAACTTAACTATTTTATTAATCACATCGACGTTTGCATTTTCTAATTACCCAGTGGGGTCGCTCCCCTTCCACTGGGGAGCCGTTTCAGACACGAAAGAAAACGCGTCTACATTGCTTGACCTGTAGAAACTATTAGGTTGATGCAAAAATAATGTCGTTTTCTCACATAGTAACATATGTAAGAAAACGACATTATTTTTGCACCAACCTAATAACTCGCCGAAATGCCTTTCACTATTCTCACGCTCGTTCAGCCAATCAAAATCGACTTCCTTTTTTTGTCTTCCGTCTGACCTCAAAGTTCAACCTCAGGACGTCCGAGCAGAGATACCATTCCCCCTGAAAATAATAGTCTGCTAAACTATTAATTAACAAATCTATTTAATTTTTAAGCGTTGTGACAGCACGTAAGTTTTGAAACGTACAAGATGTTCTAAATCAAATCACGATATATGTGAGATCCAACGCTAGAAGACACCTGTAAGTAAATTCAATAAAACGGCTAACAGAATGCATGAAGACCGATTTTTCAACAAGACTTCTCTGAAAAATGCCAAGTTACCCTTGATAATTCAGATGGATGGGTACTAAGAAAAATCGCACTCACGGGTTGAGATGCCATCAAGGTAGAAGTTGTGCGAAATTTTAGCGTAAATTTATAGATGATCAATGATGGTCTCATAGTGCATTCGATTAAGACAGCACATTCTTCAAGGGAATGAAGCCTGTGGGTTTTAATGGGGACTATTCTTTTTCGAACCTCGTGTACTGGTGTCCACTTTATATTTAAAGAATCAGTGTCCAATTTATATTTATCCTTGATATTGAGTACTTTTACCTATAAATATATCATAACTTAAAACTATATTTTTATCATATAAGTTATTCAACTATTACCACTACATTCGATAAGTATTCTGTTTTACTCATATCTTAATAGTACTATTACTACTACTACCTCTAAACTACTACGACTAATAATAAAAAAACAAGGCCGCAAACAAAAAAAAAACTTCCTTATTGATATGGCAGTCCCAGCAGACTGCAATGTTTCTTTGAAGATCTTCAAAATGCTATCAAATACAAGGACCTTGAAATCGAAATTTCATAAATGTTGTAAACGAGAACATCAACAATTCCTGTTGTAGTTGAAGCCCTCAGATTGATTGGACAAGATTCCAATAGACTCATTGAAAAGATTCCTGATAGCCCATGTCTTAAAGAAATACAAAAATATGTTTTCACGAGTATAGCCCATACGTTACGAAGAGCTTTATCTATGTACAATATGTAATTTTTTTTAATTGCTCAGTGGAAAATATCATGATGCCATTTCCGCCCTCAGGTCTCTGGTCGGGACACAGAAAGAAATGAGCATGCACCAGAAATCAAAGGAAGTAACAACAACAACAACAACAACAATAATAATAATAATAATAATAATAATAACACATTCTAGTTATGGCTCTAGTTTTATTTTGAACACATTGCTGTCAGAGGTTCTAAAACATTTGATATAGGTTAAATTGTATATGTTTACGTATATTGTTCTAGTATTTATATGTTATTTTATTCTTATATATATTTTTTCCTTCACAAAGTGTTATCTGTTTGTTTTCTTTCCTCTCCTTCTTACCATCCTTTTCCCCGCCTCATATATATATATATATATATATATATATATATATATATATATATATATATATATATATATATTGGTATGAAAGCACCGAATTCACCATAAAAAATTCAGGTTGTGGAATTAATGAAGGTAATCCTATATATATATATATATATATATATATATATATAGGAATATAGTCTTAAGATGTGCTATATTTATGGAATAAAGTGCTCAATATCAGAGCTAGAGCGTGTGTAAATATAAAAGTGAACATACAAGTCAACACTTAGAGGCGACAGTCTGTTTCACTTTTATATATATATATATATATATATATATATATATATATATATATATATATATAGTAAGAATAAAAGTTAAAGGTTGAAATGTGCTAAAAGCTTAAAATCTAAAATAAACTGAGGGCTCGATGCCAAAGTCTACAGAGCCTAAATATAATCACATTATCAATACCAAAATCCGAGTTTCATGCAACAATATCACTTTGTACCCTGACAGTCAATCAGCGATTAGAATGAATTATTATTACAAGTAGATATTCTGCAAGAACATTAGTACTTATTGATACTCGGCAATCCTTTTACAGAGCCTATAATTGTGCTGTATTGGTTAGCAAAACAATGGCTCATTCGAAACAGCATACATTGAAACCATTGCAACTGATCATTTGGGATAAATGCCTATCAAGATGAGGTTTTCGCTGGTACTGCAATATATGTAAACATCGTCGAAATACCAGAGTTTATTTATTCTTTGTTAACGGCACGTTGACACTAAAGGAACTGATCTTTGATATCTATTGTTGGAGTAGCAAAATCGCCGTGTTTTCAGCATTTATTTGCTACGTAGTCCACCATTGCCCTTTGTAATAATGTTTAGTTTTAATAAACATATATACCTGGGTTTTATTCATTTTAATTTATTTCAGAGAATAGCTGTTTATTTTACGCCGCTTAAGTTAAGAATTACTTTTATTAATTCCATAACCTGAAATTTTATGGTATGTTCGCTCCTTTCATAACAATTTCAGATCTTAGGTGATCTTGAGTCTTATTTCTTGGTGGGAAATTGTATTTAGTAACACTCGTAGAATTTCTATTAATCCAACTCGTATATAAGTATTAATGCAATCTCAGTATATTTTCTCGTAAATGTTGACCCTTTTATTTAAAAGTTGGTTATCTTTTTATTATTTGTTTGTAAAAGGTATTTGGAGTTAAAACTTTTATGTTTCGAAGATTGCTGCGGTATATCTGTTTTGGCAAAGGGCAATTCATTCAACAATGCGATTTGCGTAACCAAAGAGCACGTCTTTCATAAACGGTATTAAATAAAAATACGACGCGTCGCGAATCGCGTGACCAAATAAGTGCTTACTATCGTTGATTCGACTAAAGAATCCATTTATAAAGCAACAAGTGAGCATTCGCTTGTAATTTATCTATTTTTTTTTTTTATCTTTTTCCTTTTCCCGGTGCTTCTCGCTTCTGCAACTTGCGTAATCTATGTGGCTGTAAACAAAATTTGTTTAAAAACCAGGAAGCTTTCTCGCTCGAGGATAAAGAAATCTTGCCCTTTCGTCTGAACAAAGCTATCACGTCCACAAGCGAAAACAATGACGTGTATATTGATTTTCTTAGCGTAGCTTAGATGTGGCACAAGGCCGAAAGTATGGGGTAACCACTGAGGATCGAATTCACTATTCAGTTGTAACTGTTTCAGCGATGACAAGCTTGCAAACCATTACACCACGCCGAGGTGCACAATGATGTCGTGTATATATGTGTGGCCTCTTCTTTTTTCAATGTTGCCGCTACTCTTCCTGTGATAGAAGGCAACTAGCTGCTGTAAAAACTTTATCGTCTACGCCAGTGTTTCTCAACCAGTGTTCTTCGGAACTCTAGGGTCCCATAACATGTCGCTAGGGGTACCGCGTGAAACAGTGATGAATAGTCTAATGAATCTTTGTGTTATTTTTGTTTAATTTTATATTCATGGTTTTATTATACACGTACGGCATGTTGAAGGGAAAATCCTTGGTTCATTAAAGGCTTCATACTTCTATATTACTTAAAATTTTAATAATCATAGGTAATGTATTTAGTGGTGTTTATATGGCGTCAGTGTGAAGCCGCCTTCATTGGTTCGTGGACAAGACTCGTACGTGGCGGATTCGTGAATCATTGAGTGACTTACTAGAGTACAGGACGCATGCACGGTGTCAATCTATTATATTTACCACATGAACTATGATAAACAAATATTATATATATATATATATATATATATATATATATATATATATATATATATATATATATATATTAAGTTATAAGGAACTTGGTAAACCGAATTGGTAAATCCAAAGAGGATGAAATCCTGAGAGCTCAATGTGAGGACAGAGCTAATATGTAATGAAAAACAAACCACTTTAAGGTACCATTACGATAATTTATTTCACCTAAATCCTTTTTTAAGGATCCAGGATCATCAGGTAAAACTTCCAACAACGAATTGAGAGGAAAAATGGGATTAGAAATTGGTGGGTAGTGTAATTTTTGTAATTTAATAGAGGGGGTTGAGAGTGGTAGTTAAACAGACAATATAAAGTATAGGGAGAGGTTAATTTTATATCTCTCTTAAGTATGTTTTATATTGGAGTAGGAGGAGTGATAGAACCTTGACCTCTTTAGATGGTTAATAAAACGGAAATGAATTGTTGAAAATGTATACAAGTGAGTCTTATGGTAAAGAGAGAGATAGGGGGAGGGGGAAAGAGAGATGGAGTTGTTATAATTTTGTTTTAACAAAATTATGTAAAAGATAGTTTACAATGTTTGATAGAAAATTCGATGTCTGAAAAAAAATTTTGTTATTAACTTAAATCTTTAATTTTTTAAGTAAATAGTTTCAGGACTAAATATAACTATTATTGTAATAAACATATTTATCTAGGACATAAAGAAATATTTAAAATTTTAATAGTTTATTCACCCGACTAATTGTATTTCCTCAATATGAAAAAAAATAAAAATAAAAAAAATAACAATAACATCTATTTTAATATTTAAAATTAATTTATGAATGTAATTTATTTATTATATTGGTAAACTAAATTAAAGATAAGGTTTCATTATTTAATAGTATTTGAGGGTAATATTAATTTTCATTTATTCATATATGTCTCACAAATGTATTCATGTGAATCCCTACATACATACGATCATTAACAAGTCCCAAAAAAAAAAAAAAAAAACCCATAGAAACACTTGAGATTATTTACACAAAAATTCATTTATCCTCGTACATAAACTATATATACATTTTACAATCTTTATCTATATTTTAATATTTGAAATATATATAGATTTTGGTTAAATTCCACAGTTAAAATTTAATTTTATCAATGTGATTTCGGAAGTGTTTCATTTTAAAGGAATTTAGCTAATATTATTACTATTATTAATAGTCAAAGAATGGTATATTTAAATTTAAATTATCAATTTAGAAATGAAACTCCCTTCAGAAGAAAACAAAATTTAAACTATAGAATATTACAAAAGAAGGACATTACAAATTAAGAAAATAAATTTAAAATGTCATTAGAAAGACCCAATATTTCATTTAAAATCAATTCATGCACTTACGCACATATATACATACACACACATATATATATATATATATATACATATATACATACACACACACATATATACATCCATATATATATATACACATATACATACACATATACATACATATACAATTCATATATCCATATACAAATCTATATATCAAAAAATTAATCTAACCATTTAATCATTACACTATTCGTAAAGCCAAGGAAATAGTTTTCCCTCCAAGACAAGCAAGCTTATGATACTACTGATATACTTTGTCTTCACTCAGAACATTATCGTAGGAATTAACAATAAGAAATACAACGCATACTCACTGTATGACTGTTAACACCTGATATTGTATGGGGTGCAGCAGAAATAGCTCCCGGATTTTAAACTGTCACCAGTCTGACGCTACGGAATTTAGGGAAGTGGCAATGGTATCGTCATCTAGCTAATTTCTTACAATTTTCTTTAAAAAAATATTAGGTGCCATTATGGCTTGGATTGATGCACACCATGTGTTTGCCTTTGAAAAGTTTTTTTAAGACTGGTGGATTTGTAATTGCAACACAGAGAGCTTTTCGTCCTCACTTATGTTACGACGGAATGATGCTACGGGTAGAAAATCGAATCTACCATGATGATATTCTATGCGTAGTTTAGTTGTGGCACAAGGCCAAAAATATGGGGTACCCAGTGAGGATGGAAATCACTACTCAGTCGTAATTGTTCTCGCAAAAAAAACAAACAAACTTGCTAACCATGTCAAGGTGTCCAAATCTATGATGCTATGAAAATTGAATAATGAAAATGTCAGGGCGACTGGTTCAGCGCTTAAAAGAAGGCCACTTCGAAGCGCACGAACTTCCGGGTGAAAGGAAACTTAAGAAATCTAGAAGAGTGAATGGCGAATTGAGACCACCATTTGGAGGAAGTCATTTTCAAACCAAATGAACAAAAAAAAACAAACCTTTTCTTTGAAGAACAGTGAAATAATTTTTTGGAATAGCAGTTATCTTGGTCGTTTTGTGAATGTGGGAAGTATTTCTAATGCACCTTTTTAAGTGTTATATGACAGCAATCCTCCCGCCAGTATTAAAAGACTAGCTGTAGAGCCCGGCGTTGCTCGGGGATGTATCAGTAAGCGATAGATCAAGTATCGACCATCATAAAGACTGAAAAATAAAATTGACAAATATTATTGTTTAAGGTTGACGGACACGCATGTCTTAATTAGTTTTATTTTTTATTTTTTATTTTTTTTTACGAATTGGTCAAACCCAAACTCAAACAAAAATATTGTTTTCAATCGTTATGAGTCTACCGACTGAATAGAATTTTATTATAAACAATTGTCTTGTAAATGGAATTTTTAAAGCATTCTGAATGTAAAAATAAAGAAAAAAGTGTGCAAGACAATAAGAAACACTAACTATCAAAAAAAAATTGAAGTTTTGTTGAAATCGGTTGAAAAATGTAGGAAATCAGATCCCATATATAAACGAACACATACACACACACACAAACAAGCAGTAGTCCACCATTGCCCGTAGTCCACCATTGCCCGTAGTCCACCATTGCCCGTAGTCCACCAGTGCCCGTAGTCCACTATTTCCCGTAGTCCACCATTGCCCGTAGTCCACTATTGCCCGTAGTCCACAATTGCCCGTAGTCCACCATTGCCCGTAGTCGACAATTGCCCGTAGTCCACTATTTCCCGTAGTCCACCATTGCCCGTAGTCCACCATTGCCCGTAGTCCACTATTGCCCGTAGTCCACCATTGCCCGTAGTCCACTATTTCCCGTAGTCCACCATTGCCCGTAGTCCACTATTACCCGTAGTCCACCATTGCCCGTAGTCCACCATTGCCCGTAGTCCACTATTTCCCGTAGTCCACCATTGCCCGTAGTCCACAATTGCCCGTAGTCCACCATTGCCCGTTGTAATAATGTTTAGTTTTAATAAACATATATACCTGGGTTTTATTCATTTTACGCCGTTCACAGAATAGCTGTTTATTTTGTGCCGCTTAAGAATTACCTTTATTAATTCTACATCGAGAAGCTTTATGATGAATTCAAGATAGGTACTATCGCTGCTTCCAGGCCAATTTCAATCTAATCAAACATCAAATTGATTTATTTACAATTTTACAAATTGTGTTATGCCAAGTGTGTATTGAATGTTGGAGGCGAATGATGCATTCGTAATGCATGCGTCTGTCTGTGAGAATGTGTGAAGATTACATAAATATAATGTGTGAAGATAAATATAAATTAGAGTACCTTTGAAATAAAGCTTTAAAATGTTCTAGTATTAATATGTTTGGTCAGGGACGGTACCTAGTCTGTAGCAGGTTGAACGCGTGCTCTTCGTAAAAATCGCCAGATTTTATTGCATTTCCAGAGCTCCAAAATTCTAGAAAATAATTTTTAACTCCTGATTAATATATATATATATATATATATATATATATGTGGGGGGGGGTGCTTTCTTTTTGTTTCTCAAAAATCACGTTTTAAAATCATTTTACCCCAAGCAAAGCGGGAATGCCACTAGTACGCAGGGGGTTACAGGGAGTGAACGTGAGAAAAAAGACTGGTTTATTTTGCACACTGAGGAAAGGATAAAAGTTGAACAGGGTTCAAGAAGATACAAGATGGCGATTGTCGTGGCATTTAAATTTGGGAACATTTTAGTTATCAGGAAAGCATGGAAATGGGAGAGCGTTCCACAGACATGAAGTGCGAGAAAAGAAACTGTTGGAGTAGAAGTGGCCGTTACATTTAACTAATTCAAAAATAAAAGAGTGGGACCTAGATGTCAATCTAGTAGCACGATTAAACTCACGTAGTCGGAGGATCAGGGGAAAAAGCTCGTCAGAGCAGTTATGAAAATATTTGTAGAAAAGACAGAAGGAAGCCGCGTCACATCGATGAGAAAGTGTCTGAAGTCGAGATGCCTGGTCAGGATCGATGGTATTGCAGATTCTTTTTTGGGATTTTGTTAAGAATTTGGAGATGAATAGCAGGAGCACCTGACCATATATGGCAACAGTATTTAATGGTAGATTTGTAAAGGTGCAAGATGGTCTCTGGCGAGAAAAGACTTCTGGCACGACACAGTGACCCAACTTTCCTTGCAGTAGGTGCAGTCATACACAATACATAAGAAAAGTCCTCTATTTTAGCATGGCTTTTAAAGTGGTAGAAAGGATTGTATTTTTATCTCCTTTCGTTTCCTCTCTTTTCCTAACCTCATTCGTTTTCTGGTCAACTCTTATAGGCGTAGGGAGGTACGGTGGAGTAATAGATAGCGGCTCGGATTGAGGAATCGGCTAATACCCTTGGGAAAAGGTATGAATCCTCTTCTTCCTCCCACCCAGTTATGAGTAAATAGCAGGACAGATCGGATTCTATAGCCTTGGATGGCAACTGGTCTACCGTAAAAAAATGGCAACCTACTGCGGGAAAAGATCTGCCTCTCAGTCATACATCGAAAGATACATGATCGCCTAAGCGTGTATCACGCATGGCACATAACTGACTGACTTACAGTCGTAAGAGGCTTTATATTTTCTATCTCTTATCGATTTCTTTCTTGTGTTTAGTCACAGTGCTTTCCTACTTACCGACAGTAGAATATTGTTATTACCATATTCACTGGAATCGTAATGTGTAGGAAAATATTAACTCTACAACACTCTCCATTTTTACTCTTCTTGTTTCTGAACTAATCTTGTATGAATCTGTTTTCTGTTTTATCATTCGTCTCATAAATAATTATTTCCTACTGGCGCCATAGACATATGTAGACGTCTTTCATGTTTTAATTATTAGAAGAAAGTTGTTTGGAGCATATGGAACGGTAATCACCCTTCAAAACTGATTGTTCACTTGCTAAATACTGTGAAATGATTTATTCCTCCTTTCTTTGAAAAGGAGTAGCATTTTTAAACTTTTGCTCGTTCAACAAACTATTTTGCATGATGAGACGTGTTCGTTCTTTGACGGGTTTGCGGACGCATCACGTTGAAACACCGGTCATCGTAGTATCACCGAAATTAAGCAACGACGAGCCTGATCAGTACCTAGATGGATGGCCGTTCGGTAACTGGTTCTGTAAGCTTGGATGTGCCAATGTATGAATGTTGTTACCATTACTGAAGGCCTGAATGATCTTTTTCTTCTCACAATTGCTCAGTTGGGAAGACAGTGGGGCTGGCACAAAACGATTTTAACCTATTCGCTTTCTAGCTGAATTGATCAAAGGGTTTTTCAGTGATTCTTACGACAGATGGTACCAAGATGGCTAAATGTCTTATCTGAAAACCTGGAAAAAAGAATCCCAACTTCTTTAGTATTTTTTTAGATATCAAACATTTCTTGGGATGAGAAATTATGCTGTTACACTATTTGTACAATTTTGCTATTACTCTCGGCATATATATATATATATATATATATATATATATATATATATATTATTTCCCTCCTAGTAATATGGGAATTCCATTGATACGCGGGGGTGGGGGTTAAAGACAGTGAAGGTGAGAGAAAAGACTGGGTATAGGGGACTGAGGAAAGGATATAAGCTGAACGAGTTTCAAGAAGATGCAAGATGGCGATTGACGTTGTATATAATTTTTTGAACATTGTCGTTATCAGGTAAGCATGAAAACGGAAACCAGTTCCACAAGCGGGAAGTGTGAGGAAATAAACTGTTTGAGTAGAACTAATGGTTACATTTAACTAATTCAACAGTAAAAGGGTAGGGCCTACATACCAATCTAGTAGCCCGCTTAAATTCCTGTAGTCGGGGCATCAGGGAGGAAAAGCTCGTTAGGGCAGATGCCATGAAAATATTTGTAGTAAAGACAAAGGGAGGCCACATCACGTCCTTAAGAAAGTGACTGAAGTCGAGATGCAATGTCAGGATCGATTATATTGTAGATCCTTATTTGGATTTTGTCAAGAAACGCGAGATGAATAGCAGGGGTACCCGGGCATTTTTGGCCGAGTCTACGGGCTCGGAGAACCCACGTTAAACCCGGCATTGTGCCGTATGCAACCCTCGTGATGGTGGCGTGGCTAAATATTGTCTACCCGAAATCTTTTCGACTAGATAGGCGAACTCTCTGCCTCTGAGCAGAGAGGAACCCAGACGAGGCTCACTCGAAGGGCAGAGTCTCGTTCGGGGAGGTTGACCAACCCGATCCCCTTATGCGGATTCTACGAGCATTTTTTGGCCGAGCCTACGGGCTCGGGGAACCCACGTTAAACCCGGCCTTGTGCCATATGTAACCCTCGTGGTGGAGTGGCTAAATATTGTCTACCTGGAATTTTTTCCAGCTATGCTGGTCAAACTCTCTGCCTCCAGAAAGAGAGGAACCCGGACGAGGCTATACCGAAGGGCAGAGTTTCGTCCGTGAAGGTAAATAGACCCGATCCCGTTTATGCGGGGTCTACGGGGATTTTTTGGCCGTGCCTACGGGTTCGGGAACCCCACATTAAATTCCGCCTTGTGCCACATGTGACTGCGTGGGGCAGTTGCTAGATACCGTGTAGCTGGAATCTTTTCCAGTTGTGTTGGTCGAAATCTCTGCCTTCGGGCAGAAAGGAACCCGGACGAGGCTATGCCAAAGGGCATAGTCTCGTCCGGGGAGATAGACAGACCCGAAACCGTTTATGCGGGGTTAAGGGGAATTCTTGGCTGAGCCTGTGGGCTCGGATTGCCCCACATTAAATTCGGACTTGTACCACATCCTATCACGTAGGGAGAATGATAAATATTTTTAGCTGGGATCTGTTGAGTACGACTCGGACTTACGCGAGAACTACCGACCTTCCAATAGTACCACTCACTACTGGATTGACTTGCGACGACCTTGTGCATAAATGTTACCTTAATTCTTATTGTAGTGTTTTTTAAAATAAACCTTTACTTATTTTATCCACCTTGCTTTTCAAGTATATATTCCTATTAGTACGAAATATAACGGAATTTTAATTGAAATTTTATTATCAGCAATGTATGACCAAAATGCATGTATGACCAATGTAGCAATGTATGACCAAAATGTTGCGAATTTTTCACTCAATGACATCAATGAACAAGACGAACCCTGAAGCTGAACGGCATTGTCTGTAATCTATGCTGGTGATGGAAGACCTCCGCCAGGTTTACTTGCACAAGACACGCTACACGGAAATGAAAACCTCTCCCTCTTTCAACAGATACGTAGAGGGAACTGTTCAGCTGCGCATGCGACGACACTCATGTGTAAAATTGAGGATGTTGGTGGCGATGATTTATTAGAGGAAACGATATTCAAAAAGAGATTTATTAGATAAAAACTGAATGGAAATAATTTGATCTCTTTGACCACAGAAGAGAGTTTTTTTTTTGTTTTTGTTTTTGTTTTTTGGTCTTCAACGTCTTCTGCAATGTAAGGATTAAGATTTCCGAAACGCAATAAAATTGATTTTGACATCATGAGCCGTAAAGCAAAAACAGTTTTTAAATTTTCAAACTTGAATTTCAATGAAATGCAATTTCATCTAACGCCATCTTTAGCTGACATTTTCTCACAGATTTATATCTGCAAAACAGATGCCCTACACAATATATGAAGTGATTAACAAACATAAAGATCTTGAAATATATTACATAATATAAGAGGTGACAGATAAAATTTAGAGAATCTAGGACCATGAAAAAATACTGTAAAGCTGAGCTTCTATCGTATCTAGTGGAAACTGAAAGCGAAGATGTGAATAAGTAGAGGCATCAGTAAAAGTTTATATTCCGAGCAGCGTAAAAACGTGTATATATATATATATATATATATATATATATATATATATATATATATATATATATATATATATATATAATATAATATAATATATATATATAATATATATATTATATATAATATATATAATATATATATATATATATATAAATATATATATATATTATATAATATATATATAAAATATATATATATATTATATAATATATATATATATAAAATATATATATTATATAATATATATATATATATAAAATATATATATTATATAATATATATATATATAATATATATATTATATATAATATATATAATATATACATAATATATATATATATATGAAATATATATATATATATAATATATATATATGAAATATATATATATAATATATATATATATATAATATATATAATACTGTTTATATGCACTGTTTATATATATATATATATATATATATATATATATATATAAACAGTGCTGTTCGATAAAAGTGACTCACGTGATTTTTTTACTAAATGTTCTCTTCTAAGGGAGCATTATAAACTACAGGCTCACGAGAAAGCAGTTGAGCAACATGCTCCATAAGTTTTTTTATGGGGTTGAGGTCAGGAGATTGAGGCGGCCATGTCATAACACTCACCTGCTTCGCATCAAAGTATTCCTTCATCAATTTTGATTTGTGACAGGGGGCATTATCCTGCATAAAAATGAGCTTGGTGGGGTCGATGCGCACCCCAGAACATTATACTGAACGGATGCTTGACAGTACCTACTTCTAAATTCAAAGAGGTTTCAAAGCTTCTTCGCATTTTAGATCGCTTATTCTTTGAATTTAGCTCAACTTTCGTTTCATCGGAGAAGAGAACATTTATTAAAAAAAATAAGGTGAGTCACGTTTATCAAACTCTATCTATCTATCTATCTATCTATCTATATATATATATATATATATATATATATATATATATATATATATATGGTGTTCCAATGACTTGAACCGATTTAAAATGTGAATTAAGTTTAAGCGTCTAATGACAATTCAAGTTTTTGGCAATTTCAACCATGGAAAGATTAACAATCAGACAATGTGTTAAAGTTATAGAAGCCTATTCCGAAAATGGACGTTCAAATTTATAAATATACAGCCCAATGTTTCCACTACCAAAAAATCAAAAAATGCTCACCAAACAGTGACTTTTTGTGGATGCAGTGGCTTTTCAACAATCTTCCTTGGAATTTCATCAGCCCAAATGCGACAATTCTGCTTATTAACGAATCTACCAAGATCAAAATGGGCTAAAGAGGATATTTTTTGCGAAAAATCTTCATCGGCTTATCTTTGTTTGTGTACTCAACTGACGAATGTACGGCGCTCCAAATAGTCAGCATGTTTTAATGTGTAGTGTCAATTGAATTTTGTAAGCGTGTAGAACAAATCTTTTGTCAAAATTCGATCTAATGTTGTTGTGGAGAGATTCAATTCCTACGCGCGATGACGAATAGAGGTGTCCAGATATTCGGCCACATTCTCGTGAACTTCAGTAATGTTTTCAGTCGGACAGCGTAAGCGAGCACGCAGTGGTTTTTTTCATATCTACCACCGACCCAGTTTGTTTGAATTTACGAACAATTTTTCCAATTGAACTCTCGGTTGGTCGATTATGTTGGTCCCAAAAATCGCGTAGTGCGCGAAATGCATTTTTATTTGAACGTCTATTTATGTAATAGACATCGATAACTTTAACAGGTTGTTTGATTGTTAATCTTTCCATGATTGAAATTGCCAAAGACTTAAGGTGTTAAATCTGAAAGAAAAACAAAAAAATCATTAGACGCTAAACTTAATTCACATTTTAAATCGGTCCAAGTTATTGGAACAATCTATCTATCTATCTATCTATCTATCTATCTATCTATCTATCTATCTATCTATCTATCTCTCTCTCTCTCTCTCTCTATATATATATATATATATATATAACCAAGTATAGGACTAGTGTATAGGGAATAAATTCCAATAACCAAAAAATACTATTCTTAAAAGAGTGCTCAATACAGAGTAGAGCAAATATAAGTTATATTTTAATAGTATGTTAGAATTTGTTTACTAACACTTTCAAATTTGAATATTTCTTGGTGGGTATATGTGCGTGTCTTTATCAATGTATGTGCGTATAATCGTTTATATGTGCCTTTCATTGTGTGTATATGTTTTTTTTTCTTTTTTTAAGGGTTGTGGACACTACTTCCTGTCTCATCGCTTTTTTGCCTGTTTATATATCTAAATATGTCTACGTGTTTGCGTATTATAATCTTTGTTGCCTTTTGCAAGATTTCACCCTCTCTTGAATATAGCTTCATTTTAAATCTATCTAAGTTGTAACGGAGCTCAGAGTAACATTAGATTTTAACGTTTATTCCAACTAAATTTTAGCCTCTCAATATATATATATATATATATATATATATATATATATATATATATAAATATGTAATGAAAAACAAACCACTTTAATGTACCATTACGATAATTTATTTCACCTAATAAATAAATAATAAATTATCGTAATGGTACATTAAAGTGGTTTGTTTTTCATTACATATTAGCTCTGTCCTAACATTGAGCTCTCAGGATTTCATCCTCATTGGATTTACCAATTCGCTTTGCCAAGTTCCTTATAACTTAAATATATATATATATATATATATATATATATATATATATATATATATAAAACTTCGGATGGACGCATCATCATTTTTTGAATTCGCAACGCCACAAATTATACTAACGTTTGTTTAAAAGAGTCGAATGCACGTGATACATGATTGATCAATGAAAATCAGACAACAAAAAGTAAAAATACCAGGATTTCTTTCTACTTTTTCTCCATATATCTGTCTCCGATGAAGTGAAACATGTTAAATTGATAAACGTTACTTACTTGTACAAATGTTCGCTAGTTAGAATAGTTGCAATCAAGTAATTTTCGTGAGTTTAGGTCTTGCGTCAGACATTTAAATCCATATAGTCGTTTTCATCAGCAACGAAAAGAAAAGACATAAAAAGTAACATAATAATCAGATCAAAGCAAAACTCATCCAGAAATGAAGATGTTCATCTCGTATTTGGCCGAAACGTTATCTCTAAAATAGCATTCATAAGAATCAAAGACGGAAATAAGTGATGAAATGAATGAAGGTACATATTTTAGTTTAAATTTTAAATAAGGGATTATAATTACCAGGATTCTGAAATGTTTGCAATATAGACTTGATGATATTTACTACAGTAGTAAGTACGATCTTCACAATATTCGCTTGTGGCCTTATGCAAAAATAATCTAAACTTTGTAAATTATCTTATATTATTAAAAACCGAACTATTTCATTTAACCAAGGAAAGTAACATTTCGTTTTTTTTTTAAGCATTTCACCCCAAGCAAGGCGGGAAGCCACTAGGACGCGAGGGGTTACAGAAAATATAGAGCAAGATCAGATAGGGGTGAGAGAAGAGAGTATGAGGAGAAGTGTAGTGGATAGATCAAGTTAACTTGAACCAAATAAAGGATATATTCTTTGTAGAGAATCTCAACCCAATAGGTTGTTCAAAAATCATTCTTTATATCTTTCCCTTGCATGAGAATAATTCTAAGTTTTTTTTTTTTTAGCAGTTTAAAATAACTTCAGTAAAAAATCCAAACATTCTGAATATTATTCTTACAGCTGTCGTATACGTTGTAATCTTAAAAAAAATATAAGTAACATATTTTCATTCTGTCATGACTCTTTTTGTATATTCATTTGAGATCGAGGAAACAGGAATGAGAAGGAAGTTAAATTTGCAGCTGGAACTCTTGGACAAAATAGTCAAAGGAAAGTGGGAAGAAAGGACTAATGTTCAATTGTAAGAAAAACATAATGAAGGGTTGTTAGTAAAAGGAACAACAGAAAATACGACCTACGAATTAGAAACGTCAAAATGAAGCAAGCACTGAATTACCCTCAATGGATTATAACAGGAAATCTGATACATAAATCTGAAGACACAATGAAATAGTTAATACTGCATTCCCAAATCTAAGCAATGTAGTAAGAAACCTAGAATTTTCGTTAGAAACAAAAAAATTAGCTAGGAAGTGTTTTAAAAGAGGACGCAAAGTGCGACACTGAAATACGAAGGCGCATTGCGATAGCCAAAGATGCCTTCCAAAAGCTAAGCAAAGTATTAAGAAACAGTAAATTATCTGGGAAGTCTTTTAATAGAGGACGCAAAGTGCGACACTGAAATATGAAGGAGCACTGAAATAGCCAAAGATGCCTTCCAAAAGCTAAGCAAAGTATTAAGAAACAGTAAAATATCTGGGAAGTGTTTTAACAGAGGACGGAAAGTGCGACATTGAAATACGAAGGACCATTGGGATAGCGAAAGATGCCTTCCCAAAGCTAAGCAAAGTATTAAGAAACAGTAAAATATCTGGGAAGTCTTTTAACAGCGAATGGAAAGTGCGACATTGAAATACGGAGGAACATTAGGATAGCGAAAGATGCTTTCCAAAAGCTAAGCAAAGTATCAAGAGATAGAAAAAATACTTCGTTAGAAACAAAGAAAAGAGTGCTGAACTGTTATGCAACATCGATCCTCCTATACGGCGATGAATACTGGACAATCTTCTCAAATATGAAGACTGGAGGAAACAGAAATATGATTCTACAGAAGGCTGATGAGAATACCATAGTTGGAATATGAGCAACGAGTAAGTTTTAAGGAAAATGGAAGCAAAAACAATACTTAGAAGAATAAAAACACGGTTGGAACTTCTGGGATAAAAAATTGGGGAAAGAAGGCGTGGAGAATTTGACACTCATAGGACATAACGAAAACAATTGGAGAAAAGGGAAAAAGCAAGTAACCTACCTAACACGCTTGCATTCAATCTGTTCTGTAAGTATCAGAATTTTAAAGCTCTCTTTTATATCCGGGAAAAAATCTGCCTCGTCAGAACATGTATCGAAAGATACATGATCGCCTAAGAGTGTTTCACGCATGGCATATAACTGACTGACTGACTGACTTTCTAGTCGAATCCATTACATTCACTTACATGCTAATACCCTTTGGAAAGGTATGAATCTTCTTCTTCTCCTCCCAGCTATGGGTAAATAGCAAGACTGATCGGGTTCTATAGCCTTGGATGGCAACTGGTCTACCGCAGAAAGAAATGAGAACCTACTGCGGGAAAAAAAATCTGCCTCGTCAGTCATGTATCGAAAGATACATGAACGCCTAAGCGTGTATGCTGCATGGTACGTAACCGATTGATTGAAAGCCCGAGCAATTTTCTTTTTTTTTTTTTTTTTTTTTTGGCAAAGTATTATTGATTTACTAATTCTTTCCCACGCTTCTTTGTTTATAACGGTGAAATCTGGTCTTGTGTCTAGCCGAAACTTTAGATTTCTTCGATTAATTTTTACAGTTATACATTTTCTTTTTTTGACCCTTGTCTACAGTGTCTATCGCCGACACGACGTTTACAGTACTCTTGAATTTTGACTTTTTATTCTTTTCTTTTTTTTTTTTTTACTTTAAAATACGAACTCTTGGGTCCCACATTTCCACAGTCGAAACATATTTTAAAAGGGCAGTTCTTCTTGAAATATAGTTCGCCGGATCTGTAACATGGATTTGCTTTTGTAAAGTATTTTGTTTTCGCACATAGAACGAACCGAATTCATGTGAGATTGATGTCTTTCCTCAATTCTAGTCGTATCGTGTAAGTTCACTATTCTTTGACGCTCTTCAGCTACAAATTGTAAGGTCAATTTTGGGCCTTGTTCAAGCTTAGTCAAAATTAAAGAAACTGATTTCCAAAGAAATTAAAGAATTAAAGAACGGATTTTCACATCCCTATTTTCTGTCAACCCTTGTACGAAGATCAAAAACTTAAACATGTCGGGTGTTAGATCGCTATACTTGAACTTTTCACATTCCTGGTTACAATACTAGCACAACTTGTATATATTCATATTATTTTCTTTACAAGATTTAAACATTGCCAGCATGTATTAAACACTGCACTTTGATCACTGAACATTTTACTTAACAACATAATATTTAACTTCACACGACAATTAACTCGATTTTTTCGCCAGGATGTAATTCACATATTTTTCGTGTTCCGTTAACCCTAACTTTTTTAGCAACAGGCGAACTTTTTCTCGTCCGATCAGCTTATACAGATTGTTTTAAAAGATTTCCTAATAGTGTCTGTAGTATGTTGCAAATATAAGCTCCTTATCGAGGTTATATTTAAATTCACCAATTGTATTTATTACGGAGTCCCGTGAGAAAAAATATAAGTAGAGTGTAGAATGTTGATTAGGACGTCGGGTTGACCAATTGTAGAATGTATTGATTCTTGAGTGTTGTGGTCACCAATGTTGAATGGGTTAAATAGATAATACGGCTGCGTGTTGAGAAGGTAATAAACATTCATACATAATATTTAAAACATCAAGGAAAAAACAATGAGAACCAATTTTGTTTAACGAAGAAATATATGTATATTAAATTCAGCAATAGTACAAAGTAGTTGTAATATGAGTGAAAAAGGGAGAAAAAGTAGCTTCCCCTTGACTGTAAGAAAATGTCTTAAAGAAGATTTGTCTGAGTAAAATGTTCAGAGTTCAGTGTTGAAAACAGAATATTTCTTTCAGAAAATTGTTCAGTTGTTGCAACTTACAGAGTTGATTTAACTTGGTGTGTCCACTGAGAACTGGTGGTGTATCAAATAAAGTTCTGTATTGTATGTATGTACGCGCGGAGTAAGTAGAATGAAATACACGAGCGAGTAGATGAGATCTATTGTCTCTGGGTACACTCGACTGTGGTTCTGGAACTACAACTAACTGTTTTTTTGGAATGCATCCAATATTTATACTACCTAGGGTGGCTCCCAGCAGAGACGCTGGATATATTTTTGAATATACATGAAAAATATCCGATTGGACGGAAAATGGACGATTTTGTAGCAAAGCTTGTTTTTGAACAAAGTGTAGGAACAAATTTACTATGGTGGAATGCGATAGATAAATTGCCTGTTATTTTTTAGTATGTATTTATTGACCAATTAGAATTGGAGAAAATGTAGGCGTGGCACTACAAGAGTTTCGTAAGTTTTACTCGTCATCTAGTGTTTTTTTTTTACTGTTGTTCTTGTAGTGTCAACAGTATTTCCTGGGATTGTTCTTGTTGTTGTTATCGTTGTCCTTATTGTTGTTATCGTTGTTCTTGCTGTTGTTTTATTAATTACAACATTACTGCTTTAAGTCCTCCATTTTTAATTGGTTGACTTGAAAATTTGCTTCTAATGTAGATTTCCGATGTTTTAAGGTTCCGTTGATTTTTCCGAGTTACTGATTTCCAAGTTCAAAAAAGCAAATAGTTGTCCATCACTATTATAATTAATAGTGAATCATCCTCGTCTCCAACTGTTGTGATGTAGGGGTTTCTGGCAAGATACAACACTTAACTCGACAGAGTCAGTCGTGATAATAGTATTCAATACTCAACTAGACAAGTCACTGCAATAGTACTATCTTTTTTTTTCTAGACAATTACAATGGATCAGGGTTAGGGTTAGGGTTGTTCATGATAGTAAAGGTGGGTGGGTAACTGACTATAAGTACCAACAGTTACTCAAAAATGCGGCATCTTTGGAAAGTGTCTTAAAATCAGCTGACCCGAGCACTGTTCGTCGATGTTTGTGCTAGCACGAAGTCGCAAGTCATCATGAACGAGAGTTTGAATGTACGTGTCTTGTTCAAGTTGTTGATCATGCCAGATGATGCGCTCTCTCTCCGAAACTGTAAGTTCTGCTCAGCATATTTGCAGCGTAAACAACAGGTTGACTCTTTGGGTGTTGAACAAACACAAGTTTAACTTACCAGGCAACTGCATCGAGGATTGGCTAGCTGTTGGAGCAGTCAGTTATACTCAGATACGAGTGGCCAGCCATTATACTATAGACGATTGCAACAGAAGATGTTTAAAGCTAAGAATAAATCAAGGTTTTATCGTAAATCCAGTCAAAGTTTGTGGGCGTTCGGGGCCAATTCGGTTCGTTCTACGAAAAGGAATCTTTTTCACTTAAATCTGCCAGTATTAAAGAAATTGATTAATTATTATTTTTTTTATTTCAGTTTGAGTAACTACTGATTCAGTGATACTTTTGCGAAGAGGCAGGGGAATATATATATATATATATATATATATATATATATATATATATATATATATATATATATATATATATAAAACAAACAAACAAAAAACAAACAAGGAAACCTTCTCTTTCCGACATACCCAGCAATCATCTTAGATAATGTAAGTTCGAATAACACGTGCTAAATTTAATTAAATTGACTTTGTCAATAACGAACGATGAAGGATTAGCTGATATTTCACCGTTTCGTATATACAGTGAATTCTAGAATTACATTTTGGTTTCCTGCCTGCACGTGACGTTTCATAAGATGACCCCTTGGCAAATTCAGGCCAAGAAAGCTACTCGTGGATGTTTATCGATATTTCGATGATTTTACCGACGTTTCCCTCAAAGCACATTGTCCAAATACTGAGATTGGACACAGTTTGATTCAGAATGATTGTTTATTGTCAATTTCGCGATGCAAAACAAGTGGCTAAAAGCAAAGAAAAAAAAAAGGTGGGTAAAACTTAATAAAAGTGAGGCTGATGATTATGAGGACGTGTTTCAAGCCTTTACGAGCGACAATCAACGCCTAGAAATTTGATGGCGTAAAGTACGGCTTTTCAGTTTCTTCATTAGATTGTTTTTCGTTTTATTCTGCTTACTATCTTTTTTTAAAAAACCTACAAGATATTTCGTGGTAGAGGAGAAATCATCATAAGATTGGAACATACGACAGTTTGAGTTCAAGTGCATAAGCGTTGTATACACAAATTCACAAGAGATAAAAAATAAAATAAAATAAAACAAAATCTCCCTCGGCGATAGCACGACTCATAGTTTCAGGCATAACGCAATCTTCAGGTGCTGAGTATCGATTGACAATTAAATTTAATAGAATACATTTGGTTATCGCAATATTAATGCAGTTATATTATACAGGGATTAACGTTTTTTTTTAATCAGAAAATTATATTTATCCCTTAAAATAAACGCGCTATATATATATATATATATATATATATATATATATATATATATATAAATAAAAAATTAATATTCACAATTCTTAACTAGCTTCATATATATGTATATATATATATGTATATATATATATATGTATGTATATATATATATATATATATATATATATATATATATATTTAATGCTATTTAAGAATTGTGAATATTAATTTTTTATAAAAAATTAATATTCACAATTCTTAAATAGCTTCACACACACATACACACACGCTCATATATATATATGAAGCTATTTAAGAATTGTGAATATTAATTTTTTATTTTATATTAAAGGGAGATTACTCGTTCTTTAAAAAATAAATCGTAACTTATATTAAAAATTAATAATGGATCAACGTATTCCAGCCAATATTTATGTTTTTGCCTACGTGTAAGCCTCAATTCATTTTTCTTGTTTAATAAGGTAGTCTTATTTAAGCGTTTTAACAACAAGGCATAAGTTACATCTATTTCCTTTCCCGTTATAAGAATTAGCTCTTGCTATAATATCCCAGTTATTAAATGTTGAGTTGTCATCATTCTTTAACCGACAGAAATATTAAGAGAAAGCAGTGCTGTTTTTGTATGTTATATTACTTTAAGTCATTCTATGATAATAGAAACACAATTTACAAGGATTTTCAGTGGAACCAAAATAAAATTTGATATCTTTACCGGAATGTATACTATCTCGGTATATATTATCATCAGTTATATATATATATATATATATATATATATATATATATATATATATATATATATATATATATATATATACTTATCCATCAGTTTCGATCGAAGCCACTCACTACAGGTGTTAACATTCAATAAGCAGATTACTGAAGATAATGTTAGAGATTTCATTAAGCCCGCTCTAAGTCAATCGAATATGATAATTGTACTGGTGATGAAGACGAAGACCAGTTTATGATGTAAATAAATCCTTTGTTTTATTGTTTTAGCACGGCAATAAATAACTAAAAAAAAACAAAACAGATATAGTTAACGGATAAAGTTATGCTAACTTTAGTCCAAGCAGTAAAAAAGAAAATTGAGCACGGCTCAACCCCGCTTCAACAGCTCATATCTGCATAGATAAAACCAAACATACCACGTGTCCAGGGTCGACTCATTCTAATTCCTTTCGTATTCCATTGATAAGGAGGAAGTTCTACTCAGATATCTTCTTCCCAAGAACTGTTACATTGTGGAATAAACTACCGAGCGGATGCATCAGCGACTACTATGATCTTAACCACTTCAAGTCTAGGGTCAACATTTATCTATCCCAAATATCCTCATAATATGCACCTGTTTATATATCCTTGCACACACTTCAATATTCACCAACAATCTACCATGAGTTGCTCTTTATTCTTTTATTGTATGAATCATACATATTCGTTATATTTACTTACGCTCATATAGCCTTGGGAAAAACCCATCTCTTTCCCCAACCTATGGGGTAAATAGTAGAACATATATCTGGAAAGTTAGTGTTATTCTCAAAATGTTTGTTAATGCCATATTCAATCAGCAAAAAAAGAAAATAATTATTTTTACAATTCAAGTATGTTTCGGTTTTAAAAATGTACAAACGGTTGATAAGCCGTAAAAAAAACAACAACAAATCAATCTCGTTGGCTAGGCGACAAACAACGGGAAAATACAGTATCAAGTATTCTAGATATATAAAAGGATTTGTTTTTAGTGGGCACACGTGCTTGAGTTGCTATTCCTGTTTTTATTTATTTTTTTTTTTTATTATTAAAGAGTGAAATTAATAACAGCCGGAAATTGTGCCTCTGGTAGGAATCGAAACTGCATCCTTTTTTTTCCATTAGGAGACACAAAAAAAAAAATGAAAAAAAGTAAACGTTAAGATAGAAAAGTAATGAAAAAAAGTTCCACCACTTTATCTTGTAACTTATGCTTCATGCAATGACAATAAACATAGCCAAATAAAATTTTAATTATGGTTATTATAATAGTATTGACAATGATAATAATCATGATGATGAATTAATCTGAATAGGGATGATGATTATGATAATGACGAGTATGGTGGTAATAAAATAACTGAATTTTCCTTGAACATTGGACAAAAAAATACACAACCTGTTCGGCCATGTTGTTTCTCACATTACGGTTATTGAAAATATAATTGTAATGGTTGAATACGAAACAAAAAAGCCAGAGAGAGAGAAAGAGAGAGGGGGGGGACAGAAATGTGTTCTTTTTTATTCTTGCAGTTTCTACGTTCCGTTGCAATTGGTTCTTTGTTAAGGTCATTATGAGCAAAATGAAGCAATATGTTCCGTTTGAATGAACACGGCAAGAATCGCAATCAATGAAGTGAAGAGACAGTTGAACATGATTGACTTGGGTGATCAGATTCGTTTTTGAAAAAAAAAATGAACCACTTGTAAGGGAAATAGATTGAGAAACAAAAATTAGCAAAAGAAAGAAATATTAAAATTTGGAATTTGAAAAAGAATAGGTTAAAAGAAAAAAAAAAAGGAAATATTTAACTAAAGAAACAAATAAAGAAAGAACGAAAGAAAGAAAACTAAAGTGAAAAAGAAATGTTTAGCAAAAGAAACACTAAAATTTGGAATGTTCCTAAAGAATACGTTGCAAGGTAGAAAGTAGGAAATTTTTAAATTACGAAAGAAAGAAATAAAAGAAAAAAAATGAAAAAAAATAAAAGAAAGTAAGGAAATATTAAAGAAGGAAAGAAAGAAGTATATAACAAAAGAAAAATAATTGTATGAAAAAGGTCACTCGTAGAGAGAAAATCTTCGACAGTCATCAGTAGAAGAACATATAAATAAGAAGAAATATAGAAAAATAAGGAAGAAAGAAAGAAACGATAAAATAGGTAATGACAGGAAAAAGGATGGGCAAAACAGTGATGACAAGTAACTGAAAAAGAAGAAGAAAAAACAAAAAGAAAGAAAGAAGACGAAAATAAATATAAGCAACAGAAGAAAGAAAGAGAAAACAACAAGTTTAGACAGAGGTAAAACCTTACAAATGAAATGCAGGCGGTGATACTAGAAAATAAGAAAAAAAGAAGAAGAAACTAAAATGTAACAAACATGCGTAGAAGAAAGAAAGAAGCGAAAAACAAAGAAGAAAAGAAAGAAAGAATAAAAGAAAAGAAGATACTTGTAAATGGGTAGTAGAAAGATCTTTTTTTAGAAACGAAAGAAAAGAAAACAGGCTTATAGATTATTATAGAAAGAAAGAATTATTTACCAAAAAAAAAAAAAAAAAGAAAAGAAAGAAAGAAAGAAAATGAAGCAAAATTGTGTAAAAGGAAGGAAGATAAAGAAAAATGAAAACATAGGTGAAAGAAAGAAATTTTTCTCAAACGAAAGAGGAAACAAATTAGACAAAGCGTGCAGCAGAAAGAAAGGAAAAAGAAGGAAAGAAAAACGAAAAATCGATAAAAGAAAGGATTACTAAAGGAAAGAAAGAAAGGAGATGGAAGAAAACGTGTAAATGAAGCAAAGAAATGTTTAACAAAAGAAAGAAAGAAAGAAAGAAAGAAAGAAAGAAAGAAAGAAAGAAAAGGGAATAAAAGAAAGTAAGAAAGAAAGAAAAGGGAATAAAAGAAAGAAAGAAAGAAAGAAAAGGGAATAAAAGAAAGTAAGAAAGAAAGAAAAGGGAATAAAAGAAAGTAAGAAAGAAAGAAAGGGAATAAAAGAAAGTAAGAAAGAAAGAAAAGGGAATAAAAGAAAGTAAGAAAGAAAGAAAAGGGAATAAAAGAAAGTAAGAAAGAAAGAAAAGGGAATAAAAGAAAGTAAGAAAGAAAGAAAAGGGAATAAAAGAAAGAAAGAAAGAAAGAAAAGGGAATAAAAGAAAGTAAGAAAGAAAGAAAAGGGAATAAAAGAAAGTAAGAAAGAAAGAAAAGGGAATAAAAGAAAGTAAGAGAGAAAGAAAAGGGAATAAAAGAAAGTAAGAAAGAAAGAAAAGGGAATAAAAGAAAGTAAGAAAGAAAGAAAAGGGAATAAAAGAAAGTAAGAAAGAAAGAAAAGGGAATAAAAGAAAGTAAGATGAGTAATGAGACAGTCAAAAAGTATTGGTTGGAAAGACCGGATTCTAATAAAAATTATTATAGTTAACTTATAAAATCTCTCTCTTTCTCTATCTATCTATCTATCTATCTATCTATCTATCTATCTATCTATATATATATATATATATATATATATATATATATATATGCACACACAAAGACACACACACACACACATATATATATATATATATATATATAAAGAAATATAGTCTTAAGGTGTGCTATATTTATGGAATAAAGTGCTCAATATCAGAGATAGAGCGTGTGTAAATATAAAAGTGAACATAGAAGTCAACACTTAGAGGCGACAGTCTGTTTCATGCTATATGCAATCGTCAAGCCACCATATAGCATGAAACAGACTGTCGCCTCTAAGTGTTGACTTCTATGTTCACTTTTATATTTATATATATATATATATATACCGTGTATAACAGCAAAATTTATCCAAATCGTATAACAACATGTGATAATTGTTCATCTCACAAAGTGTTTAATATCTAAAAAAAAAAAAACTAAAATAATTGTGATAATACATCTAACCATCTTAACATAATTTTTTATAAGAATCACCGAAAAACCCCTTGAGTTATTTAGCTAGAAAGAGAACAGGTTAAAATCGTTTTGTGTTAGCCACACTATCTTCCCAAATGAGCAATGATGAGAGGAAAATATCATTCAGGCCTTCAGTAATGGTACCAACATTCATACTCACTTTGGATTCCATCTTCAAAGTCCATTAAAGAACCCCCAAGAGAACGGTGAATAAGTTTTAAAAAGAGGGAAGAGTAGAGAGGAAAACTGGATTAGAAAGTCACATCAAGAAGAGGGATCATCAATTCTACTTAGAGCTAAAGAGATCAATTACAAAAGATCCAACTCAATTCACGTCCTGGGTATAACAATAAACTACATCCGCGTCCTCGGTATGGCGATAAACTATATCCGCGTCCCGGGTATGACGATAAACTACATCTAACAGTAAGGCCTCAGATAAAGGTTTTTGAAACAATAATGTTGTCAGCTATCCATTTTTGAAACAATAATGTTGCCAGCTATCCGTTTTTGAAACCATAATGTTGCCAGCTATACGTTTTTGAAACCATAATGCTGCAAGCTATACGTTTTGAAACAATGTTGCCAGCTATACGCTTTTTGTAAAAAATAATGTTGCCAGCTATATGTTTTAAAACCATAATGTTGCCAGCTATACGTTTTTGAAACAATGTTGCCAGCTATATGTTTTTTATAAAAAAAAACAATGTTGCCAGCTGTGCGTTTTTGAAGCAATAATGTTGCCAGCTGTACGTTTTTGAAACAATGGTGTTGCCAACTATGCGTTTTTGACTTTTAAAGTCACTCAAAATCATTTCCGGCATAAAATGACCACTGAGGTTGAGATGCCGTTAAACAAAACAATCAATCAACCAACTCAATTCATATGACTTTTGGCACGCGAGAGAGGAGTTTCAGCGATGACAGTCCAAAAAGCAGTGAAAAAAGACTTGAAAATGAAATCGTACGTGAAACGTCTGAGGTACCTTGTTACTCTAAGACAGAAAGTTAGAAGTTTATAAATGGCAAATATCATCTTGAATAAACTGGAAAATGATCCTGAAATAATATCTATTTGAACTTTATTTCAATCTTTCATGAGTCACCGATCCTTACGGCCACACCACGCTGAAACACCGGTTCCCGTACGATTACCGTATTGGAGCAACGTTAGTACCTAGATGGGAATACCAGGCGCTATAAGTTTGACTCCCAAGAGGGTGCTTCCCGGATTACTAAAATCGTAACCTCTTTAAGACTAATTCATGACGAAAATGTCATTTTCGTTTGTAATCGATTTCATCACGATACTTCTGTTAAGCTTGGTGAGTAATTATACATTCTTATGTTATTATATTATTCTCTCCCACCTGCAGAAATATAATCTTCACAACAAAAACATTACTTTTGTCAGATGAACTTACTTCTAGATGGCAAAACGCATAACAGAATTTTTCACTATTGTCTTTCATTTGCCAAACATGGTTCTTGTATATATTAATGTATATATCACAAATTTCCCCCACACACGCATATATATATATATATATATATATATATATATATATATATATATATATATATATATATTAGGTTGGTGCAAGAATAATGGCATAATAATGTCGTTTCTTGACGTTAAAAATACGTCAAAAAACGACATTATTACGTCATTATTTTTGGACCAAACTAATATATATATATATATATATATATATATATATATATATATATATATATATATATATATATATATTGCTAGTTCAACATCAATTACGATTGAGTAGTGAGTGATCCACTTTTGTCCTTGTACTGAATGTATGTTGCGCTTAGAAAATCATTTTAGGGCATTCAAATATCGTGTAATGGATAGTAAGCTTTTCTCGATAAATCAGCTACGCCTAAGTAATGAGTTGGATCATCACTGGGTGCTCCAAACTTTCGGCCTTATGCCACATCTAACCTACGCTTAAAATTTCATTCGACACATCGACGTGGTGTAATGGTTAGCAATCTTGTCTTGCTAGGTCAATTGCGACTGATTAGTGAGTTCGATCGTCACTGGGTGCTCCAAACCTTCGACTTTGCGCCACATTTAAGCTACGCTTGGAAAACCACTATATATACTCGACTCGAATTCGATGTATGAGGGGCAAGCAGATTTGTTTCTAGGTACCAACAGCTCGACACCAGCACATGAGATTTGATTATAGTGGTGAAGGTTTCGTGCAGGACCATCCACACTTTTCGAAGGGCCGAAAACAAAGACCTGGTGCACTACGTGCCACAATGTCCTCAAACGACCCTCCGCAGGTTTTGAATTCAGAGTTGTCCTTCTCCTAGACCAGTTGCCACCCAGTGCTATAGAACCCAGTCTGTCCTGCTATTTACCCATAGCTGGAGGAAGAAGAAGAGGATACATACTTTTCCCAAGGGTATTAGCACGTAAGTGAATGTAATGGATTCGTCTTGAATACACACACACACACACACACACACACACACACACATATATATATATATATATATAAGTGAACACTGAAGTCAACACTTAGCGACAACAGTCTGTTTCATGCAAGACGCAATCGTCAGGACACGTCGTCGCCTGACGATTGCCTTTAGTACTAGACAAACTGTCGTCTTTAAGTGTTGACTTCAATGTTCACTTTTATATTTACACATGCTCTATCTCTGATACTGAGCACTTTATCGCACAAATATAGCACACCTTAAGACTATATTTATTCATATATATATATATATATATATATATATATATAGAGAGAGAGAGAGAGAGAGAGAGAGAGAGAGGAGAGTGAGAAAGAGAGAGAGAGTGAAAGAGAGAGAAATATTTCTTAAAGCTCACTGGAGACTAAGTGACAATCGTGTTTGGGTAATTGTTGCTATATTCATTTTATTGTTCTAGTACAAAATCATCTAGGAAGAAATGAACGGACGTAAATATAGGCTTTCTGGTTTGTGGCTTTCGCTTTAGTCTCTGTTATCCATAATATTTTATTGCTTGTATACCGGGACAAAAAAAAAAAAAAAAAAAAATTGATAAAAAAGAAAAAAAAAAAAAGAAAAGAAAATGATGACGATCAGAAAGTAGAAATCTATTTAGTGAATTTCGGGAAGTTTTCATCATATGACTGGAGACAAAACCAAATTTGAACCAACAAAACTACTGACATTTATTAGCTGGACGCAAACGTTGACTGAAAACATAATCACTGGTTAGAAATTGTGTTTGAGAAATAAAAGTTTGAAAGCGATATAGAAGAGCAAAAAAAAAAAAAAAAATGAAACGAAAATTTATTAGAAAAGAATAAGAATAAAAGTAAAAGAACATTAGAGAAAGAATTATGGAATGAAAAAAATGCTATCGATGAAGAATAAACACGGTAAAGAAAAAAAAAACATCCAAATAAAAAAAAGAATAAATAATTTTCTTACAAGTTAAAATAAAAAAGAAAGAATAAAGAAAAAAAAAAGAGAAAGAATCAATTCATTTCCTACCACTAATCAGCTAGTTGAAGTCTATTTAAAGACAGAAAATATTGTAAGAATCATTTTTGGCGATAATGGTTTAGCGATAAATATCTTACTAATTAACCCATAGCTGGGGTAGGAAGAGGTGGATTAATCACTTTCCCAAGGATAATTGCGCGTAATTGAATATAATGAACCCAACGGGAATTAAAACTCGGCACTCCGATTAATAATTTCGAGTCATTATCCATTACACTAAACGCACATCGAAACATACAGTACCTGGTATTTCCAAGCGGTCACCCATCTAGATAGTGACTAGACTCGACATTGTTTAACTTCAGTAATCGTACAGGAACTGGTGTTTCAACGTGATGTGGCCATTATCTTTCAATGATTCTTCAGCTTTTCGTTTTACTAATTGTTCACCCGATTCAATGCCCATGTGTCACTCAAGGTAGAGAGTTACCGAGTGATTTAAGAGGAGTGGCTGAAAAGTGTTGTTTAAAATGATTTTTAAGAAAGATATCGGATGAGCTTAGTCTTAAAGAGATTAAGATTTTAGTAATACGGGAAGCACCCTCTTGGGAGTCAAACTGGTATTCCCATCTAGGTACTAACGTTGCTTCAATACGGTGATCGTACGGGAACCGGTGTTTCACCGTGATATGGCCGTAGGCCAGAAAAGAAAGAAATACACCCTTTAGAATTTGTAGGGAAGTAAAAAACGTTAGTTTGTTTAGAAAACAAAACGAATTTACATAAGAAAGAAAATGTCGAAGAACGAATAAAAAATATTTTTGAAGGAAAGAAGAGAAAAGTTTAAATTTGTTTTCTTGAAATAATAGATATTTATACTGGAATTTATTTTTCTTATTCAATTTTTTTGCTTTCTTTAGACATTTATATCTTTCAAACATTATTTTTATGAAAAGCTAAATTTTAAAGTGGGATCGAGATGGGGGTGGTTATAAAGAGGTGGTTCAGTTTACAATATAATTAAAATGCGAAATTGAACCCCGATTTTTTTTTTTGTCTGGATTTATAACTGACGTGTGTCTAGCGCATCTCTGAGCCTGTTTGGTCTCACGCTGTTCACTGACCTGAAGTGGAACAACATTAAATCTATAGCTTCATCTACCACAAGGAAAGTTGGTTATCTGTGTCGCACCAGGTTTTTCTCGACTGGGTCCATCCTTCAAATCTATAAATCAACCGTTCGTCCTTGCATGGAATACTGCTACCATATATAGTCTGGTGCTCCCTCTGTTCATCTCGATGTCCTCGACAAAATCCATGCAACGTGATTTACCCCGTCTACAGTGACTTTCTCACAGACGGGTTGTGTCTTCCCTCTGTCATTTCTTCAAGTATTTTCCTGGCAATTTCTCTGACGAGTTACTTTCACTGGTTCCCAAACTGCAGAAATTTAAGCGTGCTACTAGGTTGGTATATCGGTCCCACCCTTTCACTGTCGAATCGGGTAAATATAGCCATATCTTCTACTCCAACAGCTTTCGTTTCTCTAAGTCAACCGCTGATATACTAACGATAATTGCGGAGAGAGTCTACGTCCTTTCGTACTAACCCTAACCTTGGTCCTACGCAATTTTTAATCTTCATTAACGACCTTCCCGATGACATCAACCCTCACATTCACATCTACGCTGACGACATTACCATTTACTCCTGCTGCGATAGTAAGTCTGACCAGTCAGACAAGATCAAAATGGCAGCTGATGTACAAAACAACCTCAAGGCTATCGTTAACTGGGGCAAACGATGGATTGTCAAATTTAACGCCTACAAAATTAAATTGCTTTCCATTAATCATCTGAAAGACCTCTCTCTGCCTCCTATCAGCTCGGTTGATGCTATCCTCGGAGAAATCGACTCATTGCGCCTATTCGGTCGATCGTTCTCAACTGACATGAGGTGGAAAGGTACTATTGAACCCATCGCTAGATCAACTGCTAAGAAAGTCATTTCATTATGTCGAACGAGGTAATATTTATATCCAGATCCAACCTCGTATATCTATAAGTCTAACATCCGTCTATCCTTAGAATATTGCTGCTATATAGGGTCCGGCGCCTCTGCTATTTTCCTGGCGCTCCTCGATAAGGTGCAAAGAAATATCAGCAATATTATTATGCCCACTGCCGTAAGGTTGCCTCTTTGTGTATTTTTTATAAATACTTTCATGGTAATTGTTCGGATGAGCTCTTTTCTATGGTACCTAGACTGTATGAATTTCAGCCCAGTACTAGACTGGCGGGGAGATCTCATCAATTTACAGTTGAGCTAGCAAGATGCAGCCGGAACTAAAATTTTCTTATCACACACTTCTCGCTTGTGAAATTGCCTTCGGTCACATGCGTTCCAACCAACTTTAATTTGCAAAAATTTAAATGCAATGTCAATCATTATTTACTGTTCTCCTGATTACTCATTACTTTTCTTTTCTTCTCATTACTGTTTCTAATCCGAATTCCTCCACACCCTGTAAAGTTTGCATGCCAGTGGCTCTACTGCATGGGGTGATACCGATTATATATATATATATATATATTATGAAATGGACAAAGTCCGACAATTATTTTAAGACATTTTTATGTTTATACATTATTTTTATAGATACAAATATTTAAGTAAATGCTCTGTTTATAATAAATAAATATTGTTTAATACTGTTTATTATATTCAATATTTGTATCTATAAAAAGAATGTATAAGCATAAAAATGTCTTTATATATATATATATATATATATATATATATATATATATATATATATATATATATATTATGAAATGGACAAAGTCCGACAATTATTTAAGACATTTTTATGCTTATACATTATTTTTATAGATACAAATATTTAAGTAAATGCTCTGTTTATAATAAATAAATATTGTTTAATACTGTTTATTATATTCAATATTTGTATCTATAAAAAGAATGTATAAGCATAAAAATGTCTTTATATATATATATATATATATATATATATATATATATATATATTATGAAATGGACAAAGTCCGACAATTATTTAAGACATTTTTATGTTTATACATTATTTTTATAGATACAAATATTTAAGTAAATGCTCTGTTTATAATAAATAAATATTGTTTAATACTGTTTATTATATTCAATATTTGTATCTATAAAAAGAATGTATAAGCATAAAAATGTCTTTATATATATATATATATATATATATATATATATATATATATATATATATGACACTCTTTAGGTTGCTAGAAGGAAAGAAGAAAAAAAGAAAGAAAAAGGCGAGAATTAAATTTAGGTGATAAGAAGCCATCACGAATAGGACACTAAGCGATGTTATTTTTTTTTCTTTTTCTAACAAAGGAAAGTGATAAAGATTTTATTTTCATTAGCGAAGAAGGTGGGATCTCCTATCTGTCGCGTTGGATTTATGACGGCGCACCGAGCAGGGCAATGGTGAAAATTTCAGGTCGGCCAAATGACCTACGAAACAGAAGCTAAGAGATAATATTAATTAAGCACGGACTGACCGAAAAAGAAAATGTCCCCTGGACCTCCCGGAAGATGCTGGAAGATAAAAATTAATTAGGTCATACGTTGACCGAAAAACAATATGTCGCTGGACCACACAGAATTACAAAAACAAAAGACTAAACCATTAGCTATCTACGGAAAGGTCGTTTGGAAAAGGCACCTGTTTATTGTCAGGTGCTGGCTATGATAGCAAAATTATTTTATCAGAACGAATAAGTGGCACCAAGGTGCGATATGTTCAATTGACCACCCACTTGTTTGGCGAAGGTCCCGAGTGATAAAGTCCAAGTGACATTTGGCTAAGATAAGAGCCAAAGAACTTGTTGCCGGGCAGGAGAAGAGAAAGAAGGGAAAAAGAAAGGAAAAAAAAAGGAGATAATTTTTTTTTCTTTGAGCAAGATTTTTTAAACCGAGGCTAGTCTGGCCACACCCACACTGCTGGGTACCCATTGGCTGAATGCTGATGTGAGCGTTAGGCGAAGGTAATCATGTGAAGTAGGAGGGGAGGCTTGTTGACGCACCCCCTGAAGGAATCGGTATGAGATGCCACTGTGAGAGAGAGGGGAAACTCGTTGACACCCTCTGATGGTATGGTGAGATACCAGTATGAGAAGAGAAGAAGGTGGGAGGACGAAAGACTTCCAAAAATGGAAAATAATAAATTTTCCTGACCGAAAACAAAGAAGTGGATTGTGGATTTAGAATTATCAAGGAACCTCAAACCCCGACAAGCCCACCCCGGTTTTGGTCGGCGTCCATATAAGCAGAGTCACAGCGAGTGAAAAGCAGTTAAGTTGGGAGTTGGGGTTGGAGACAGACAGGCAAGCAGTTCAGTTGGAGTTGGAGCTCAGTTGGGGAGTTTTTGGCAGTCGCCTCGCAGAACAGCTGACTGAAAGATTCCAGGCATCACGAACTCAACTGCTAGCCAAGAACAATTTATTTTTGAAGAACGACTTAGACTCATACCACCAAAACAAGTTTTACGAATATCGCCTGAAGATACACCAAAAACCAGTTCCTTGAAAAAACAACTTAAGATGTTAAGACTCGCCTAACAAACACGAAGTGTCACAATACATATAATAGCGGTTTGGGAGAAAGACGCAGTCCTGTATTCAACAACCAGATATAAAATATTGTTATCCTTTATAACACATTTGAACTTTTCGAGTCGTTACCTTATTTTCTTTCACATATACTTGTGAGGTGTTGCCCTTGATCGAACTCGGCTTGCATTACGGCCCGGCGACTGATTGATTTCGTCTACCTAAGATCAAATCACAACGTGGGTAGGTTAGACTGGAAATCAAAACAGTTACTTCGGTAACCAGACGTTGGAGGCGAGCTGGGAACTACAAGGCTGATACCGGATTTAACCAGATTTCCATCCGAATCAGCAAAAGGTTAGAACGTCACATTTGGTGCCGCGACCAATACCAAGTCACATTGGTCGACAGGATAGGACAGCGACGGCGCGGAGACAGACGGGGTGACGTCACAACTGGTCACGAGACCGGGATAGCACGACGGACGCGGCCAGGCAGACGTCACATTTGGCGCAGCGACACCCCGGTGCACGTCACACACACACACACACACACACACACACATATATATATATATATATATATATATATATATATATATATATATATATATATAAGTAATGAAAATGTTGGTTATCCGTATGGATAATCCCAAGGAGGATGAAATCGGGAGAGCTCAATATTAAGTCAGAGCGAATATTTTAATTTAAAGAAAAACAGACCACGTTAAGGTTACATTGTTATAAATATATACGCTAATTTCCCTCTCTAAATTTATATCCCCTTCTCTTTCCTTCAAAACCCTAAGTCCATCTCTTATTTCTTACATCTTTACTTCTTCCCTTTTTTTTCTCTCTTTTTTCTCTTTTTTTCTTTTTTCTCTCTTTCTCCTTATATCGTTTCCGGTGAGTTGACCTATTAAATAGGTCAATGTCTGATACTTACCCCTTCCTCAATATTAAGTATTGTAATAAAAATAAAAATAAAATTAAAAGCATTCCTATCTCTCCCTTTCCTCTCTAATTTCGACCATGTCTGTCACACTATCTCTGACCACTCTCTATATCACCTTACATAACCTTAATACTGCTCTTCAAAAGTGTGAGTTTAAATTCATTTTTTCATCCATGGAAGTGAGGTCTGATGATCCAGATCAAATAAAATCTCTGGTGAAATAAATGATAACATTGGAACATTAAAGTGGTCTGTTTTTATTTAAATTAATATATACATATATATATATATATATATATATATATATATATATATATATATATATATATATATGCGTGTGTGCGTTTGTATGTGTCTTATTACTATAAAGGTTATTTTTAGTAGGTACACATACTTGAATGACTATCTATTTTTTTATTTTCTTAAACAAGGAAATTAATATCCCATTTCTTTACCTCCTCTACTAAACTACCCCTAGCACAGCCTTTTTCTATCTTCTATTTTCTTACCTTCTATACCAAATATGTAATCTTCACTATCATGTAATTCCAAAAGTGTGCCCTGACCTGATCTTACCTGACGCGAATTACCTGGCCTACTAGATCAAAAGCTCCATAATATGAAATAATAATCAAAATGAATAAGAATTTGATATGGGCATGCATTCGCTTATTACTTGATATTGGCACCATACTTACCTGGTGTAGGTATCCGTCTTTGCGCTGGTAGTATCACAACTGTGACTAGCTTGGACCGGCTCTGACCAGCTATGACAAGCCAAGACTAGCTATGATTAGCTTAGACCAGCTATGACTAGCTTAGACCAGCTATGACTAGCTTAGACCAGCTCTCACCAGCTTGGACAAGCTATGGAAAACACTTGGGTTCCCACGTTAAAAACTGACCTTGTATCACAATCTGACTCAGTGGGGGTTCAAGTAAATATCTACTTGATATTGGCACCTCCAATTTGTAATTTGTAAGTTGTTCTCTTCATTTTTGTTGTCTTCCTACAAATTTTGTTTAGTCCTTTCTTCTCAATTTTCTTTAGTATCTTCTTAAGGACTTAACATATTTTTTCTATGTCTGCTGTCATCACAACATATTTAATATTATTAAGATTTTGGCCGCCAATAATGAATTCTGGTAGGACTTCTAATTCTCTCAGAATCACTGTGATAAATCTTACACGCCTTTCTATTTTTCAATATATACTGAATTCATTTACATGTGCTTTAGGACTTCACCTAACACAACGGTCACCTTACAGATGTCAGAAGACTAGATATAATAATCGAGAATCCCGTGACCCATAAGGATCATAGGGGCACTACAACTCCTGCAACCGCAGTAGAAGTGGCGTTGCTTGGACAAAATAGCCCAACCCTATCCAGGCTGGTTTTGAATTCAGTTTCCTTCTAGACCGGCTGCCACCCATAGCTGGGCGGAGTAGAAGAGAACTCGCACCATTCTAATATCATATTCATGTAAGTGAATTTAATGAGCTCGACTGGAATTCGAAATCAGCTCACCGATTCCTCAATCCGTGCCACAACCCATTGCATCTATAATAGTAATACGAGGCATAAAAAGTCATACGTGATATCTCATAGACACGGCCATATTGTGGGATAAAAAAAATATATCTCAGTAAGGGAATTTGCCAAACTTTCAAAATAGAAAATGGAAATTATAAGAATTTGCCATCTAAACAATTTTCCTCTTATATACCGTACCTATGAACACTAATGGGTATTTCCCAATCCTCATATATACGTTGGACACTGTTGTAAGTGGGGGTAATTGCTAAGTAGTTCACCATTAGCAGTGGTTTACCTACTTCACGCCGCTGGCGAGTATTGTATTTTTTTGATGTTATGAAGATTAGCATTTCATTCCAACCTTCGTTTTGGTTATTGCTCATTCAGAAACCGTTTCTAGGTTACAACATTTCCAATAATAATAAGAGCCCAAGAAATCATAAAAGAGAATATTGATGCATTCATTAAGAGAATCCGAGTAAACTCTTGACTATACGAAAATGAAATGTCTCAGCTCCTGAATATTGATCACATACTCAGAAAATCTCAATCAGTATGCGCAATAACTGTCTAAGATATGGAGTAAAAGATGTGGTAAAGGGTTGTATCAACCAGCAAAATTGGAAATGATAATAATAATAATAATAATAATAATAATAAGTAGAAGAAAAATAATAAGAAAAATAATAAGAAGATGAAGAGGAAGAGGTAAAAGAAAAGAGTAGAGGGGAAAGGCAATAATTAAATAAACTTGGGAAAAGAAGTTGAATAAAATTCTTTAATTAAAGGAATCGTGCTAATAATGTGAATAAAAAATATATAAAACGGCAGGGTGAAAAAGAAATCGAAGAAAAACAATTGTGAATAATGCATATGCTTATAATGCAGAAGAAAAGAGGACAGTATTATTTTAAGAATCAAAATGGAAAGGATTGCCAAATTTAATTAATTAGTTAAATAGCCGATAACGATTTTAATTCAAAACGAAATCACATTAGCGATTACAGCAGGGACAACAAAATGGCTGCAATTAAAATGTTAAAAATGGCGCGAAACTTTCGTAATGAAACGAAAAACAGAAAAGAAGAGGGGAGAAAGTGGAATAGAAGTAGCAATGTGTTCATGACAGTTCTTAATTTATCACGAAAATTGCAGACATAAAACCTGGGGTGCATGGTTATCACACTGTTTAGCATTGTCAGATACAAGGATTCTGATGACACGGTGCCTAGATAGGACCGAATTCAGTTTTTCTTTTTTAAATCAATTCCCTCCCAAGCAATGCCACTAAGACGCAAAGGGCTACTAAGAATGAAAGAAGGGAATGAAAAGACTAAAATGAACTGGATAAACAATACTAATCAAGGAACAAGGGATAAACCTCTGCTCTTCTTTAAAAAAAACAAACCTTGGCGGTGTGTAAACCAGACGATTGGTAAACCTATCTACGCCTATTGAAAAGAAATATAATTAAATAAACATTAAAAAAAATGTCTTAAAATAATTGTCGGACTTTGTCTATTTCATGATGTGTGACGCCATTTGTTTACATTTGGATACGCATCGAGCAGATATGAATCTACGAGAGAAGATCATGGATTATTGTAGTTTTAAAACAGAAAAATCGACCTGGCTAACCGAAACGCCCCTCTGTGGCTAAATCGATAATTAAATAAGTAAATACAGTGTGACCCCCAAAAATGGGTACTTTTTAACAATCCAATAAAAACCAAGAGTGATGGAAGAAAAATATCTTTTCATAGTAATTGAAACCTTAAAGCATGCCGTTTAAGAAACAATGATGGAATTTTCATTTTTTAATAATTACGTCCTGTAGATGGGGTCCTCCTTTATGAATGCATTCTTGAAATCTGCTGTTGAGATTCCTCATTGACTGCTGCAACATTTCAGCTGGGATACTGTGAATTTCATCTTGAATTCTAAATGGCGAAATGTTTACTTGCTCAAGGTCACTGTCTCGCAGTGTTGCCACTTGCTCATGTCTGGCAATACGCACTTAAAAAATTCCCGTTTTTTTTGGCTCACCCTGTATATATATATATATATATATATATATATATATATATATATATATATATATATATCATTTCACCCCAAGGAAGGCATAAAGCCACTAAGACCGCAAGAGAGGGAAATTAACGACTGATATTGCATTTAAATTTTTGAAGATCAATGTTGGCTGGGAAACAAGAAACCGGAAGCGAAAGCCACAAGTAAGAAATACGCACTTCAAAAATTCCCGTTTTTTGGGGTCGCCCTGTATAATTCAGACGGAGTTGTTATAAGTGTAGAGTTGAAGTAGACTTTAGAAGGACCTGGAAGCCCAATCCTAAATAGGAGATAAGGGACAAATCTCTATTCCTGTTAAAAAAAAACCGGGGAATTATATGAACCGGACGGTAGAAGAACCTACTAGATTGATGTTTCACGAGGCGAGATTGCCAGTTATTACATTATAATAAGTACTTGATATTTACGTAGTCAAACACAAATATGGAACCCTCTGGATAAAGGAACTGTTTGACGAGCAGCGCCGGATATGTAGCAAACAAACTCAAAGACAAGATCAAAGTATTAGGGGACTCAGTAAGTCACTACACTAGGGAGCCGGTAAGCGATACGAGTTTACTGATACACAGCAGTAGGTACCCGATATTTAATAAGCTTACTCAGGGACGATTAACCTGAGCGTAGTGGAAGACAAGATCACCAATGTGGGGAACCTATTGAGGACAGAATATAATATTAATGGACTATGAAAACTAGTTTGCTAAGCACTGCGCCATGACAAGACACCATAATTATAATCTATGAGCAATTGTTACCTATAAGAGCCGTATCTATGAATATAAAAAGGGATAATTCATCAAATGCATTCGTCATATATCGAAATAAGTTCAACTACTAATTCGGTCTAAAGAATGCCGCACTTATTAAAAAGAAAAAAAATAAACGTACTGAGGCGGGAAATTTTTGAGAGTGCTGCTATCGAGTCTTCCTAAAATATAAATCTGCCTCGCGGAATTTTAAAAATATCTCCTTTCCTAAAAAAATATAATCCCTCCAACTTTTTTTTTAATTTAAAAGAAAACGATGAAATTCAAAAATTATTATTTAAAATGAGTAAATATCTAAATTATTTTCTGAAATTAAACTAAAATAAATAATAATTGCACTAAAAAACTCAACAACATTTACTCACTTTTGTTCATTAGGAATTAAATATCACATAGAATCCTTCATACTATATCATGGCTCACAGTTACCTTGAGGTATATTTATGGACATTCTTAAATTTTAAAAAATTGAAAAACTAATTTTATTTATTTTTATTTCTGTTTATAAATACTTGTTGCAAAATAAAATACTTTATTTGCCTTGATAAAGTCTATCAGGAGACGAACCGCGTCGGTTAAGAAAGAGTTTCCTTATGTTTTTTTATTCATATTTGTATATGAGTATTGTATATGTATTTAAATGTATATACCAGGTACCTCGGCGTGGTTAGCAAAATTGTCTCGCTAGATCAGTTACGACTGAAAAGTGAGTTCGATCCTCACTAAGTGCTCCATACTTTCGGCCTCGTGTCGCATCTAAGGTAAGCTACACTGGGAAAGTCACTATACCGAGTGTAACAGCAAAATTGTCCAAGTCGTGTAGCAACATGGGATAATTGTCCATCCCATGAAATGTTTAATATCTAAAATAAATAAAAACACTACTTGAGTTTCTTTTTTCCAGATTTTCGGATAGGACTTTTAGCCATCTTGACACAATTTGCTGCAAGAATCACTGAAAACCCTTTCAGTTATTATCAGAAATAGTATATTTTAAAATCGTTTTATGCCAGCCCCACAATGACGACACAACTGAGCAATGGTGAGTTGAAAAAAAGATCATTCAAGCCTTCAGTAATGGTACCAATATTCATACTCTTCCAAATCAATTTAAGAACCATCAAGAGAACGGTGAATATGATTTAAAAAAAGATGGTATGGTAGAGAGGGAAACTGGATCAGGACGTCACAACAGCAAGAGGGATCCTCATTTCACCTTAGAGCTAAATACATTTTTATTGTTTAAATTACCGACCAGTAGTAATAAAAAAACAAACAAACAAAAAAACTTGAGAATTCCAGTAAGATATCTTTAATCATTTCTAAGATACAACGGTTCAACGCTTAATCTAACAATTGAACAATTTTGCTGTTACACGATTTGCATAATTTTGCTGTTACATCCGGTATTCTTATATATGTGTAATAATGTATATATGTATCCAGGGATAGATGCAAAACATGTCTTTTTCTGTATCATCTGCTGTGCGCATGTATATATTCATATATCTATATATGCATGTAGGTACATATCTATGCAAGTATTCATGAAATGGGAAAAACAGGTTAAAAAGTTAAAAAAATATGAAACCTTTCTTGAATCATTCAAATTGTTATAAGAATATTAAAACTTTTTTTTTTAAATTGCGAATCTAAATCAAGAGAGAATATATATTTTTTATATTATGACATTTTCAGATTTCCTCTCAATTCCCGTATTAGAATGAAAATCCATTCCTCAAAACGTAGAAAATATAATAACTGATGAAAAATCACGCTAAATTCACGTGTGTGCAACACACTCACTGTGTCTGCTGGGGTGTGATAAGAGTCTACTGTCAAAAACAGGAGGATACTCGTGAACCAGATATCGACACAAAAATTTTAAACACGATAAAAACGATTTCTTGCCTCAGCTAACAATAGATTGTATGACATTTTTTCAGATCAGCTGACCGATAGAAAGGAGTCATCAGCATAGATACCAATTTGACAATATATATATATATATATGTATATATATATATATATATATATATATATATATATATATATATATATATATATATTACAGTTATTTTCTTTTTTAAAAAATATGATACCACCGCGACACAGAAATTTCTATATTTCAAAACTGAAAATTAATTGTAAATTTAATCATAAAAAATTAAACTTAAAATCCAGAGTTTGTTTCGTTCCATTGTCAAGCGATGCTAGGAATAACTTTCTAAGAAATTTACTTACTTTATAAGCGCAGACAATCTTAATATTTACAGTTGTTATGGTTAAGGATAATTCAGTTTCTTTGATTAGGGGTGGTTGGGTTTTAATTTCCCTAGACAATTTATGTATCAAATATATGTTACTTACAAAGTCAGGCTAAGTTTAAGTGGGTTGCGGGTGCCTGCTCACAAACATAAACATCCGTTATTCAGCGTGTCGTTTGGGTTTTCAATGACAAAAAATCTTTGGTATTTTTCCGTTTAATTCATGCTTTTATACACAGGAAGTTTCAGTTTTGAAACATAGAAATTTCTGTGTCATTATGGAATCATAGTCTTAAAAAGAAAATAATTATAATATTAGGTTGTCCCAAAAGTTCGTAAACACTTGCGAAAAATTGAATTTTTATGCAACACAATCCAGCACAATCGAGACAAGCGATGGATTCAGAAAGTGCAAGAGACACCGTCGGTTCCAAAACAAGATCGATTCGGCAAGAAAGTCATGTTGTGCGTTTGGTGGAACTTTGAAGGAATCGTGCATTTTGAGTTGGTTCCGAATGGTCGTGCCATCAGTGCCGAACTTTACTGTCAGCAACTGGAGCGGGTCTACGAAAAGTTGAAGCAAAAGTACCCGGCTCTGATCAACCGAAAGCGCGCTTTGATGTAGCAGGACAATGCTAAGCCACACACCGCCAGGAAGACCAAAGACAAGTTTGAAGAGCTGGGCGGCGTTGAGGTTCTGCCACATCCAGCCTACAGTCCTGACTGTGCTCCATCAGATTACGGCCTTTTCCGCTTAATGCAACACTTTCTGAAAGGCCGCCGATTCGACTCGTTTGATGAAGTCGAGGAAGCGTGTCAAGAATTCTTTGATTCGAAGTCGGCTGAATGGTACTTTCACCAGATCCGAAAGCTTGCAGATCGATGGCAGAAAGTCTTGGAAAATGATGGTCTTTATTTTGAGGAATAATTTTTGTTGTTTTTGTTATTACTTGGCGAGTAAAATTTCAATTTTTTGCAAGTGTTTACGAACTTTTGGGACCACCTAATATTATGCTCTAGTGCAGTGGTCCCCAACCGTTTTTACATGGCGGCACACTATTGAGTTCTTTAAATTTTCGCGGCACACCTATCACAACAAATAAATATTTTCCACTCATAAAGCCTTTTTGCAATAAAATAATAAAAAACAAAGAATATTATATAAGAAGAATTTTTATTCACATTAATCAACATAACCTGTATTCAATATCGGGTATAAAATAATAATGGCGAATATCAGTTGTGACTGATGCTTGTTGACAACTGCTGCAATATTTGGGCGAATGTGAGAGAGACACACTCTTAACTCTTCTTCAATATTTTAAAGTTTTTCACGTTTCACTAGAGTCTAGTGGAACGATAACAGTCTACCCACGAAAAATTATATAAAGGGTTCAGTTCAGAATCCCTGTAGGTTGCCCCGATCGATATACACCTGATGAAGGTCGGAGGGCCGAAACGTTGTGATAATAAGAACAATGATGAGAAAATAGTTTCAATATAGTGAAAGTGATGATACCTCTTCATCTCAGAAATTCAGATGAAAAGAAAAAGATGTTAATTAACGTTTTGCAAATAAGGATCTATACAAATAAAATGATGTTTTGTTATAGACTCGGATACTACTGGGTGAATATGAACCAAACGTGGCTTGCAGATAGGCTTGGAATCAGTCTGGAAAGTTAAAAATCAAATCAAGTTAACTATTTATTAACTACTAGCAGTAGAGCCCGGCGGATGTAACAGTAAGAAATAGATCAAGTATCGACCATCATAAAGACTGAAAAATAAAATTGACAAAGATTATTGTTTAAGGTTGACGGACACGCATGTCTTAATTAGTTTTTTTTTTTTTTACGAATTGGTCAAACCGAAACTCAAACAAAAACATTGTTTTCAATCGTTATGAGTCTACCGATTGAATAGAATTTTATTATAAACAATTGTCTTGTAAATGGAATTTTTAAAGCATTCTGAATGTAAAAGTAAAGAAAAAAAAAGTGTGCAAGACAATAAGAAACACTACCTGCCTCCCCCCCACCCAAAAAGTGAAGTTTTGTTGAAATCGGTTGAAAAATGTAGGAAATCCGATCTCATATATAAGCGAACACACACACAAACAACCCGGGTTTTATAATAAGTATAACTCGATATGAGTTATTCCCCTTTCATTCTGGCGATACCTCTTAATCGTGTTTTCAAATTGATTTCGTGCAAAAACAATTGTGTTTTTCCAATTTTTGGCGGTGTCAGAAACACCGCAAGGTAATTTTATGTAGTCCTGTGAAGTTTTGTTGAAATCGGTTGAAAAATGTAGGAAATCCGATCCAATATATAAACACACACACACACACACACACACACACACACACACACACACACACACACACACACACAACCTGGGTTTTATAATAAGTATGATTTATTCCCACATAAAAATACAGGGTGTCCTTAAAGTCACTGTACAATTTAAAAAATATATTACAAATGCAATTGATGTGGGACTACAACTAGATGATCTTCAATCTTTAACTATCATTTTCCATCAAGACGGTGACCGCAACATAGGGGACTGCATATTCGTTGATTCCTAAATCAAACATATCCAAACCGGTGGATTGGAAGGGATGACCGAATCCCCTGGCCACCTCATTCACCTGATATCAATCCCCTGGACTTCTTACTATTGGGGTTATGTTAAAGATATCGAGTATCGAACAAAGATACGGGACATCACTGATCCAAAGCAAAGATCACTGATGCCATTGCCACCACTGCAGCGAACATTGAAATAAATAATAGATAGGAAAAGACAATATTTATAAGGCATTTTTAAAAGCAAAAGCTAAAATAAAAACAACCGGTTTCGTCCCAGGACTTATCAAGTTTATTTATTCTGGGAATTTAAAAAAGCGTGTAAATTAATTTTTAATTAACGAATGTAATCGAATGGGGGAAAAATATGAATTTCAAGAAACTAGAGTCCAATAATATTCAGACCCAGCAAGCATTCCCTCTGTTTACAAAGGGAAGGCTCACGAGATCTGATATACAAGGACTCTAGAACCTTGAGGTGAAATGTGGAGTGGGACCGAGATAAAATTATAAATCGGTCACCACTAAAATTTTCCACACATTTCCTACTATTTATTAAATGTTCAGCAATGGCAGAACCAGAACTGTTGGTCAGTTGGCTATTCCTGGAGGACCGATTCAAAATCCTGGGGGGGTAAATTCATTTTTTATTCTCGAATCCAAACGCTGATAGCAATAAGTCGAGCACCGTCTTGATTTGCTTCGTGCAACTCATGGTGACCATATATAGGTTATTAGGTAACTCTTGCGATTGTCAGATCTAGCCACTCATATGGATGGCATGTACGGTGTTCAACTGGTTCAGAAAAGCCTAAACTATCAGATATCTACAATCGTTTCCTCAGATCAATGATTAAGGATAGTTTAAAGCGAATTAATCCCCTGAGTCTTAAAGAAGACAATCTTTTGTCAGAACGTAAAGACTAACAAACAAAGAATTTTACGACATAACAAAAAAAAAACCTTTTGAAAACTTAATCAAAGAGTCGAAAATAATAGACAGGGTGTCCATAAATTCTCTTTACAATTTAAAAAAAATATTAGGTTGGTGCAAAAATAATGACGTAATAATGTCGTTTTTTGACGTTACAAAATACGTCAAAAAACGACATTATTACGTTGTTTGCACCAACCTAATATTACCAAAGTAATTGATAAGACATCTTAATCTTGTTTTATGTACTCATCAGTTTTCAAAGTTTTTAATCACATTGCATTTGTGTATTTCAGATATCCTCTTGATGAAAGGTGTAATGCCAAATGAACCCCTAAAAATTGCTAGTCCTTAAAAAAAGGCACAAGGTGTGTCATGATTTATTGAAACAAAATCGGATACGTAGACTGCGAAACTATAGAACTTCTTTCTATGGGGTTAAGTTAAAGACATCAAAGATACGGAATATCACTTATCTAAAGCAAAAGATTACTTATGCCATTGTATTAAATAAGTTTAAAAAAAAAACTTAATATCTACTCCTCGTTTTGTAACAATTTTCACGTATTTGTCTGTTTATTTGCTTTTGTAATAATTTTTTAAATTGTAAAGAGACTTTATGAACAGCCTGTATAACACTAGAGGACGTAAATCAATTTTCCGAGGGAATTATTGGGTGTTTATTTCTCTTAAATAGAAGCACTAGTGAAAATTTCATTGTTTTTCTATCTGAATTTTCTTACAAAACTTAATTCTTTAATTAATGATTGAATAAACTCTTGGCGAGTTCTACGACAATAAAATATATCCATATGAATTCCCCTATTGCATTGTAAAATATTGGAGCTTAACAACTTTAACAAAACATTGCAATAACAACAATAAATATAATTGCTAGTCGTTATTTGAAGACGGAAGGGAGTAGAAATGAAAAGATTAAAAACAGACCTTATATACTTCTGTCTTCTTTTCTTTCTTCCTTTCATTTTCTCACTGAAACCGATCAATATCTCTTATAAGTTATTTCCTTCTTTCTACACCATCAAGACGAAATAGTCCATTATTTGTTAGCTATTGGCAGGGTGTGACGGTCGTACTAACAAGCTGAATTATATTAAGACTCTAACCTGCTGTTGCTAAAACTCATGGCATTGAAGGCGTTAAGACCACGAGAGCCACCTTATCCCTCCAGCACTCACAGTCTTAGCAGAAAATCGTCCAGTGTTAGATTGATCTCCTGAAGATCCTGACGGACAACGCCCTTCCAGCAGCTACGTTCTAAGCTGTGAGGTCGTTTTCATTGTGAAGATTGTGGTCGAATGGTACATGGCATTGGTGGGATGGTCATCGTGTCGTCGCAGGATGTGACCGAGCCAACGATGGTGCGAAGGATGTTCGGCTGGCTACTCCTCAGGCGGAGCTCTCCTTTCGACACAAAGTCGGACTAGTAAACGCCTTGATGATACTGATGGCGCGCAACTCGAAGCCATGGATGCAGGAGGGTCATGCTAAGAGGCCACCTCTCGGTGCTGTACAGAGAGGATGGCAGCGTTGTAGACTCGTAATTTTGTGCCTCGTGAGATGTGTATATATTTAAATGCTACTTAATAAATAATCGGAGCGTGTACTCAGATATGGGTAGCCACGAAAATAATGATTGAGTAATAAAATCTGTCAGATTAAAAAAATGAAAATTCATCACTTCTTTAGAAATTGCATTGTTTACGGTAGGATACGAAACTTATCACATATAAATGTTTCAACAGTCTAAGAAATATTTGCCTTTATATGGGACTATAACAAGTTTGGCTCGATTGGTAACATACTCCGTGGCTGAGTTGGTCTTAAGTATATCGGATCTAACAACGGATCAAGGGGACGCAGGTTCGAATCCTGCCGGGGAGCCCATATTTTTCTTTATTAAAATTGCTTGAATATTAAATCTAGTAGACGAAAATAATTAAATATACTGTTTAATAAATAAACGGAGCGTCTACTGAAATATAAGTATCCACTAAAAGTAATAATTACGTCATAAACTTTTGAAATAATAAATAAAAATCACTTCTTTAGAAATTACTAATAACCTATAGGAATAAAATGAATTATTTCTTTTTTTGTTTAGACAAAATGAATTCCCGAGCATGGCTGGTTATCCCTGCTAGTGATATAATAAAATAATCCTATAAATGGGTAGTAATTTGAAAACAGGATTTGATCTCTCAAAGTAGCATTTAATCGTTCAAAGCTTAGTTTAAAATATTATCCTATAGGTCTGTAAATCAGGAGGCGTAATATTTTGTATGGAGCTCAGTAATGGAGGTGTTACTTTTTTTCGTGTCGTAGATCGAAATTTGCACTCAGTAGGCGCAAAAACTCAAGCAATGTCTGAGAAGGCAAATTCTTTGCACTTCCACATGGTTGGTGAGAAATGTGGAGATAATGTCATAAATCAATTTTGACTGAAACAGCTGCCACGGTCAACGTATATTGATTATATTTTAAAGGTGCTATGTATCTAAAAAAAAAAATACAAATGTATTGCCTAAGAAAGAGAAAAGTACACGGATTCTCCGATCGAGCAGTGTAAAAACTTACAACATAAACTTGCAGATGAAAATAACTGATTAGTGGCAGAGACAGACAATTACTTATAATACGTGTTCAATTTTATTGAGTGTAAAGCATTTAGGAGCTCTGCAGGAAAACTGATGCTATACATTCATCTTAGTATTTGATAAACTCGTAATAATTTTAAACAAAACTGCTCTTGTTTAATCGGGTTAGAGAACCTCTTTTACTAACCTCCAAGTGAGTGACTCCTTGCAACTTCCCAGGTTAATGTTTTCCGTTGACATGAATTGGGAAGATTATATTGAATCAAATGTTAGCTCTGCTGCTAGGAAAGTTGGGTCACTGTGTCATGCTAGGCTATTTTTCCCGCCAGGATCTATCTTACACATTTATAAGTCTATCATTCATTCCCGCATTGGATATTGTTGTCATATCTGTTCTGATGCTTATGTCATGCATTTGGAGATGCTTGATAAGATACAAAGAAGAATCTGCAATGTTATTGATCCTGAACTGGCATCTCAGCTTTATTCACTTTCCTGTGACTATTCGCTAAATATTTTCATGGTAATTGTTCCTCTTTGGTATCTTTGGTTTCTAGACTTTATGGATTTAAGCGTGCAACTACCTTGGCGGCAAGGTCTCGTCAGCTTACAGCTGCATTGGCTAGATATAACCATATGTTCTATGGTAACAGTTTCTTCTTCTTCCACATTTCTAGTTCGTGTTACTCTCTTCCGGTTTCTTGCTTGTTAATCAAATTTGATCTTCAAAAATTTAAATTCAATTACAATTGTCACCTGCTTTTTTAGTTCCTCTTTTATTGCTCTCTCTCTCTCTCTCTCTCTCTCTATTTCTTTCTTTTTCTTTTTCTCATATCCTCTTTCACTCGGTAACATCATGCGTCTTAGGGTCTTAACTTCCTTCCTTAGTGTGAAATGATTAAAAAAAATGTAATATACACTTCTTAACAGATATTAATGCTTTCCTTTTGAAACTTATAGATCCGGGATTAATCTGCCAAGCAAATAAATAAAATATATAAAATAATAATTGTTTCTTTTAAAAATATGATTTCATTGCGACACAGAACATCCTATTTTTAAACGAAATAATTATAATATTAAGCTCTATAAATTGTATTGTGAAATTTAAAAAAAAATAAAAATAAAAGCTAAGAACTCTGAATTACAAATATCGCTGTTCTTTCCTATTATTTAAAATATATATAAAAAATAAAATCAAACAATTTTCACACATGACTCCAATAAATCTTTGTCTAAGGGAAATAACTCCGGATCTATTAACCGCTGCATAGATTCCTCCATATTCCCTGATTTTTGTACTGAATCATTCATAGAAATATTAATGAAACTTTATTTTTGTTGACGTTATATTTAACTCCGCAGAATATAGGGATTTTATGGTTTTATTGCTATGGAGTATAGTTTTTTGGTTTGTAGTTGCATCCAGTTTTGAATTCAGAATTGTTGATCTACTAGACTGGTTGCCAAACAATTCCTGAAAGCCTAATCTGCCCTGCTACTAGACCCTGGGATAATAGAGTCAACTTTTCCGAGAGTATTTGTTCGAAAGCGAAGTGAATGTTTTGAATTTTATCTCGACATTACAATTTCATAATCTGCGTATGCCCGATTCAACTTTGTTTATTGTAATATGATTCTTCGAATTTGTTTGATGAAACTGTTTTTATATTATTTTATTTTTTTTGACAAATGTTACTTTCAACACATTTGTTACTCTTTAGATATAGTACAAGTAGTCATAAAAGAATTAGTTTCCCCGACTTTATATATGAGGCATTGTCATTATTATTCATTTTTGACGATTTTTTTTCTTCCAAATTATCTACTTTGCTTTTTTATATCTACGAAGGATCAGATGTAATATCCTTAAATCTTAATTTACTAAGCTTAGCTTAGTTTAGACAAACACTTTCTGGTCGTCGGATTTGATAAGGCAATTTAATTTATATCCCTCTTATCCTCAGAGATCCCAACGCATTTAACTTGCACACAGTTGTCTTCTATGCAAACCTAAAGAAGCCTAAAGCAATAGATGCAGCGTTTATACTTTTATTTTTACTTTGTTTCCTCGTCTCTACATACGTGGATGATAAGATATATTTGTGCACATCAGAAAATACTTATATATATATATATATATATATATATATATATATATATATATATATACACACACATGCACATATATATATATATGTAATTTCTGCATATATTATTTATATATTACATATGCGCGGTACTTATTGGGAAGCGTTCAATATTGGTGATAGAGCAAACATACTTGACGCTGGGTTTTGCTCACGATCACAATGGTGTGAAACCCAGGGCCACAAACTCATATCAATACAACTACATATATATATATTTATATATATATATATATATATATATATATATATATATATATATATATATATATATATATATATAATGTCATCCACAGACAGACTGTTTCGCTGTATCACAGCTCATCAGTGCGGCTAGACATCCGACTGAATTTGTATCAGGCGGATATTCTACCACTAAGCTGTCGGCGCACGGTCAGGATGAAGGTGGATTTTTAGCGTATTTATTTTTGGAAACACGCCCAGTGACCGACAGTGACTCAATTCGGCTTGCGAAGAGTCTCGCTATATAGCTACAATAGTCACTGTTTACAAACCCATACCTCAGCCCGAGAGTGCTCAACTGGAATTAAATTTAATTCAGGAGCTAATATAATGTCTATATATATATATATATATATATATATATATATATATATATATATATATATATATATGTATGTATGTATGTATGTATAAAGATAACAGCCAATAGGAAAACTGTATTATTAGCCGAGGCGTTTCCTCCAATGTTGACTTTTTCAATATATATATATATATATATATATATATATATATATATATTTCCCCTTTATATTTCATTAATTTATGACACTGTTCTCGCTTAGCTTGTGTGATTTTTATCTCTTTTTTTGGTCTATTTGTGTTTGGGCCAGATACCAATAAAAATAGGAAACATCCTGTACTCACCTTCAATATAGCATATATCTTCTCTAGTAAAATCGAAAAGACATAAAGAAAAAAGTTAGTACGCCTTGATGACTGTACCAAAATCTGGCGTACCCGCTCTATTTCAGAACATCGCTATCACTTGAGAGTACGCATGTACCCAACACTAAAATACATTTGTCAAGGTGTGCTGACAAATCCTAACGACATTAATAAGGTGGTACCAAAATCATCAACGCAGAAGTTTTTTTTTGGTTTCTTTTTTTTTACCTCAAGTAATCTCTCATGTAAATCGATGTTATGTTCGAAGCTATTATTTTTCCATACATATCTTCTATGCGATTTTGTTTGCGACATCATCTCGGAGGCCAAATAGTTGATATTGTTAAGTTTTATTTTCTATGCTACGGTTTTTATTCTAGATTAAGCTTTCCAAATTATGTTGGCGTGTTGTTGTCTCTATGAGACTCGGAGTGTTTTAATTGCGCGGTCCTGTGTCTTTTTAATTTTCAAGGTTCTATGTCCTCTAATGACGTATGCGATTCACAGATTCTGTTTTTTTATTATATGACAATTACCACGATTTCTAGGGAAAATATAGAGTACTTTTTTGTTTCCTTCTGAATTCAGAGTTTTTCTTCTTTGAGTCTGCCAACCAAAGATAGAGAGTTCAGTTTGCACTGCTGTTTAATCCATAGCTGGGTGTATGGCTAAAGAAAATAGATTCATTTTTTTCTCATAAGCAGTTATGCGAAATTGAATGTCACATATGAGAACGGTGTTGAACACGATTCTCCAATTCCAGTTCGGTTCCGTTAATGAAAGTTTTATTGAAAATTTAAATTTTAAATTAATTGTGGAAGAAAACAAAACAAAAAAAAAACAAAGAAAAGAGAGTGGGGGATCTAAACAAATAAGAAAACGAAGAAAAAGAAACGCTTTATCTTCTAAATGACGTTAAAAGGTCACAATTAAGCTGGAGCCTCCACGCATATACGTTAGTTTGGTGCTAGAAATTGTCCCATTTCAGCGATACTTTTCCTATTTTGAGACATCTTAGGCATCAAGGATTTATCCTGACCCTTGCCCTTTGATTTAAATGGCGAAGGCTCAGCTTATTTCTGTTAATTTTTACTTTTGTAATGTTTAACTTTCATTGGTCAATCATGTTTCACGTGACTTATTTAAACCAACGTTAATATAATTTGCGGCGTTCCGAATTCAGGGAGAGATGACGCGTCCATCCGAAGTGTCAACAAATTAACGGATTCTTTTTTTGTTCTCTATCTAAATGTTTTCTATTTGTTCTTTATCGTATCAATATCCGATATAAAAAATATTGGCCTTGTACCAATTTCATCTAATCTTAGCAAGTATCCAGTGCTAGGCTCCAATCAGTAATTAAAAAGATACATTCAAAAAACATAGTGTCGTTGTTCCTGGACACCTTGGTGTTATGTAATGGTTAACGAGCTTGTCTCGCTAGTACAATTACCACTGAATAGAGAGTTTGATTCTCACTAGGTGTTCTATACATTCGGCCTTGTTGTACATTTAATCTACACTATGATGGCGTTGTTTCCTAATCTGGTTGCCTGGGTGTTACGACAATTAGTGCATCGAAAAGAGAATTTGACGAGCCGAGTTCGATTTTCAGCCGAACGCGCGATCTTCACATTCACACAAATGCATCCAGTTTTATTTTTAGTTAAATAGCAAGAAAAACTTGGCTTTTTAGCCCTGTGTGGCAGCCAGTCTAGGAGAATGTTGGTAATTCATACCTCCATGTCGAGAATATGTCGAAATTCTTAAGTCAAGTGATTTGCGCTAAAATAGCATGTGTTTTTTTTTTTAATTAATTCGCCCCAATAAGGCGACAATGTCAACAAGAAAAAAGGAGCCACAGGCAGTGAAAATACTTTAGAAGAATGCGGAAACCAAATCCTAAACAGAAAACAATGAACACACCTCTGTTCCTGTTCAAAAGACAGGGGAACAGAGCGATAGGTGAACATGTGTAACTGCCTGTCAAATTAAGTAAAATAAAATTCGTAAAATAATGACTTCTGTTTAATCAAAATACAACTCCTGCTTTCAAATTTTCATTTTCTGCTCCAATTATGGTAACCTTAAGCCAGACAAACTTATTAAATGCAATGAAATCAACTTCTTTCTTCTTCAATCAGATTTCAGCTAGTATTTCAAATCAAATATTCGACGGACATATTTTTTCCTGTCAAGCCTCAAAGTTACACAGTTCACGAAAATACTAACAAACGAATACCTACTCATAATAGATATAGGCTACACCGATGGTTTTATATGCAAATCGCATTTACGATTTACTTTTCTATAACAAATTCAAAGAGGAAAACATAAGAAGAGATTTTAAAGAGAGACGCACGAGGCACACCCAGTACACACACACACACACACACACACATATATATATATGGATAAAAAAAGAGATGATCAATTTAAAAATGAAGAAAATTTTAAAAGTAAGAATAGAACCAAATATATAACCAGCCTCTTCCCTCCCCACACCAACTTGCACAAACAAAAATTGAATAATATCATGAATAAATAGAAAAAAATTACGGTGGGTAAAATATGAGACGATATAAGTAAAAATTTCATCTAAAGAACAATTTATAATATATGCAAATACATACATACATACATATATATATATATCAGTATATATGCGTAGAGGAGGATGGTGGGGGCAATGAGACTACTGGTTAACGTAAGAAAGAGTCATACATGCTGAGATGGACAACAAGGAATAAAAAAATTGACGCGGATGCACAACTGATAAAACCTGTAAATGCGGAGAAATTTAGAGGGAGAAAATTGATGCACAAAAGCGTAGTATTGTGCGGGACCGTATAAGTTTAAGATGAGCATTGTGTTTTGTCATTCTCTTAGGAACCAGCAGTTGGTTTTTGTCCATGTTTGATGTTCATGCATGAAAATATGGAAGATCAGAAACATTTTCATTGATCTAGTTACATTGTGTAAGGGGTTGTATGTATGTGTGTGTACATATATACACCTGCAATGCTTAGAGAAGTTTACATATTTATAAATTCGATGAATGTATATATATACATATACCGTAAATATACATATATACATAAATTTATATATATATATATATATATATATATATATATATATATATATATATATATGTATTACCAAGTTGTAATTGGCAGGGATAATTCCAAGAAGGACATTAATCCAAAGAGAGCTCAATTTAAGTTACAGAGCAATAATAATAACAATAATAAAAATAATATAATAATAATACATTTATATATAATATGATTATATATATATATATATATATATATATATATATATATATATATATATATATATATATATGGGAGGAATGTATATATGCTTGTATGTATGTATTTATATTTTCTTTTAGATTTATTCCTTCGATCTATCGCAGTCTGTTGATATCTCTCTATCTATCTATCTATCTATCTATCTATCTTTCATTGCCTGATCATATCAATCATAATACGTTCATATATATATATATATATATATATATATATATATATATATATATACATATATATATAAATATATATATATATATATATAAATATATATATATATATATATATATATATATATACGTATATATATATATATATATATAAATATATATATATATATATATATATATATATACGTATATATATATATATATATATATATATATATATATATATATATATATATATATGAAGAAATATAGCCTTACGGTGTGCTATATTTATGGGATAAAGTGCTCAATATCAGAGATAGAGCGTGTGTAAATATAAAAGTGAACATAGAAGTCAACACTAGAGGCGACAGTCTGTTTCATGCTATATGCAATCGTCAGGCCTGACGATTGCATATAGCATGAAACAGATTGTCGCCTCTAAGTGTTGACTTCTATGTTCACTTTTATATTTATATATATATATATATATATATATATATATATATATATATATATATATATATATATGTATATATATCTCTATCATAGTCTGATCAGATCTATCATAGTATGTTCATATCTATCTATCTATCTATCTATCTATCTATCTATCTATCTATCTATCTATCCATCCAGATTTGGGATTAAATATCTCACATTTCCCTTTTTGCACATAGAACATCCTCAACCAAAACATGACTTTAATCAGATGACGTCCTTCCAGAAGACGAAACTCGTTACTCGAGTTTTGTTTTTTCATTTTGTCACTCATTTGCCTATCATTGTTCAAAGAATTAATATCTTAAACTGCTTTCAAATTTCCTCATTTTGACTACATAAAAATTTACATGAATCTTATTTTCATCGTCTACAACGAATTTTTAAGAGCTTCTTATCTCCTTTAACTGCAAGCTATTTAAAGAATGGACTATTTTTTACACCAAAGCTCATTATCGACCAAATATTGTTGATATGTTCAATATTTTTTTCGGAGATCGGACCAATTAGGTATTTGTATCTTCGTCTGCTCAAATTTTATTAACCGACGATATGGATGTGGTATCTGCCAAGCGACCTGCCGTGATTTGATTACAAACGGGAAATTACGGTGTCAGTTTAAAAGATCATTGAAAAGGCAACGTTGGTTTCGTTTGGCTTGTCTAGCGGCATATCAATTCCTTATGGGTCATTTAATGCCGAAATTTTATTTTCTTATGGATTTGATATATTTAAAAAAATGTATTGCTGGTATTTTTTATGTTTATTTTTTACTATGAAAATGTATTGCTGGTATTTTTTATGTTTATTTTTTACTATTAAAATGTATTGCTGGTATTTTTTATGTTTATTTTTTGAAATGACAATGTATTGCAGTATTTTTTATGTTTTTTTTTACTATGAAAATGTATTGCTCGTATTTTTTGTTTTTTTATGTTTTTTTTACTATGAAAATGTATTGCTGGTATTTTTTTGTTTTTTTTTACTATGAAAATGTATTGCTGGTATTTTTTATGTTTTTTTACTATGAAAATATATTGCTGGTATTTTTTATGTTTTTCTTACTATGAAAATGTATTGTTGGTATTTTTTTGTTTTTTTACTATGAAAATGTATTGCTGGTATTTTTTTTGTTTTTTTTTACTATGAAAAGGTATTGCTTGTATTTTTTATGTTTTTTTTACTATGAAAATATATTGCTGGTATTTTTTTACGTTTTTTTTACTATGAAAATGTATTGCTGGTATTTTTTTGTTTTTTACTATGAAAATGTATTGCTGGTATTTTTTTGTTTTTTTTTACTATGAAAAGTTATTGTTGGTATTTTTTGTGTTTTTTTATGTTTTTTTACTATGAAAATGTATTGCAGGTATTTTTTATGATTTTTTACTATAAAAATGTATTGCTGCTAATTTTTATGTTTTTTTTTACTATGAAAATGTATTGGTGGTATTTTTTATATTTATTTTTTACTATGAAAATGTATTGCAGGTATTTTTTATGTTTATTTTTTACTATGAAAATGTATTGCTGCTAATTTTTATGTTTTTTTTACTATGAAAATGTATTGCTGGTATTTTTTATGTTTATTTTTTACAATGATAATGTATTGCTGGTATTTTTTATGTTTATTTTTTACAATGATAATGTATTGCTGGTATTTTTTATGATTTTTTACTATGAAAATGTATTGCTGCTAATTTTTATGTTTATTTTTTACTATGAAAATGTATTGCTGGTATTTTTTATGATTTTTTACTATGAAAATGTATTGCTGGTATTTTTTATGTTTTTTTTATGTTTTTTTTACTATGAAAATGTATTGCAGGTATTTTTTATGTTTATTTTTTACTATTAAAATGTATTGCACATATTTTTTATGTTTATTTTTTAAAATGACAATGTATTGCAGTATTTTTTATGTTTTTTTTTACTATGAAAATGTATTGCTCGTATTTTTTGTTTTTTTATGTTTTTTTTACTATGAAAATGTATTGCTGGTATTTTTTGTTTTTTTTACTATGAAAAGTTATTGCTGGTATTTTTTATGTTTTTTTTACTATGAAAATGTATTGCTGGTATTTTTTATGTTTTTTTACCATGGTAATGTATTGCTGGTATTTTTTATGTTTTTTTTACTATGAAAATATATTGCTAGTATTTTTTATGTTTTTCTTACAATGAAAATGTATTGCTGGTATTTTTTTGTTTTTTTACTATGAAAATGTAGTGCTGGTATTTTTTTTGTTTTTTTTTACTATGAAAAGGTATTGCTGGTATTTTTTATGTTTTTTTTACTATGAAAATATATTGCTGGTATTTTTTTACGTTTTTTTTACTATGAAAATGTATTGCTGGTATTTTTTTGTTTTTTTACTATGAAAATGTATTGCTGGTATTTTTTATGTTTTTTTTACTATGAAAATGTATTGCTAGTATTTTTTATGTTTAATGTTACTATGAAAATGTATTGCTGGTATTTTTTATGTTTTTTTTACTATGAAAATGTATTCCTGTTATTTTTTAAATTTGTTTTTTACCATCAAAAATACTGTGCTGGTAATTTTTATATTTTAATTTTTTACTAAAGTTTGGGTTTCCACTATTATCCCATAGCTAGGACCCTAACAGGTGTTACTACCCTAGGTCAAGGTGAACCTGGGAACAACAGTAATTAACTGGTGGTTCGACGCTCCTTAAACCGCCCCTCGATCTGAGGTCATGCTGCAGGGTGTAGTTTATCGTCATACCCAGGGCGAGAATTGATTTTACAATTAGCAAAAGACGCTTAAAAAGAGAAGCTGCCTGATCTTATTCGATACCGTGTCACTTCAAGAGTTGATAAATCAAGGTTCTCCACAACTTTCTGCTTCTTTTAGCTCTTAGCAACGTTTGTCTGTTTACTTTCTCTCCTAATCCTTTTTCTGTAAACCATTTAAACAGCTCATTGTCTTATCTCTGTCCTGTGAGTTTCACATTTTCCAAGCACTCTTTCTACATTATGCGCGCTATAAATTTCAGTTGTCTGTTTCTGGGGAAATACTTAAATTAATTGATACTTTCGTAAAAAAAAAAGATTTTGTGAATAATATTTAGAATACACTAGCAGCACGGCCCGGCGTTGTCCATGCTTGATTAAAAAATTGTACGACTCATACAGCAATCGCTATCACTTGACTTGGAAGCTAGATATCATCATTTTACAGTTTCTAGATGCAACCGTATGTTCTATGCTAACAGTTTTTTCTCACCCATTTCTCACATGTGGAATCCTCTTCAGGCTTCTTGCTTTCCAGTCAGTTTTTATCGCCCAAAATTTAAATGAATATCAATCGTTATCTTCTCTCTTTTTAATTCCCGTTCTTTTATTCATTTCTCTTACCTTATCAATATTTTTTTCTTTTCCCCATATTCTTTCACACATAGTAAACCTTTTGCGTGTCAGTGGCTTTATTAGCTTGCTTGGAGTGAAATAATTAAAAAAGATAATAATATATATTTCATGCAAATATAATTTTAATTCGAGGAATTAACACATACGAAAATCAATGTGACATTTTATTTAATAACTAGCAGCATGGCCCGGCGTTGCCGGTGCTTGATTCAAAAATCCTACGACTCATACAGCAATAGCTATTACTTGACTTAAAATATTTTTGCCCTTACTTGCCTTTAAAGAAGTGCCCTTTGCCGTCCTGATGTTGCTACATGCCTTACTTCTTGCCTATCTCACACTGTGAATTTTTTCTAAGCTCTCTACTAAACATTAAATCTGTTACGAAAAAAGAACTAAACATAATGAACACAAAACGATCAGCTTTAAAAAAAGACTTTTAATTGGAAAAACCGAATGAAAAAAGAATGTTAACAACAAATACTTTTTCACACCCAACCCAGTTCCGCGGAATCAGAATCAACGTTGAGTTTAAGCAAGCCAATGAGCCAATTGGAGTAAAGTGCCATGCAGATTTAAATTGTTCCCACTTGTGATAAATGCAGCTATCGATTTTTTTTTGCATGCTAGCATGCTAGTTAACATTCGTGTCAGTCAGCCGTTGGCTCTCACGCTAGCTAGTAGAAAATGGCCGCAAACTACATAAAAACTGCCGTAGAAGCATAAAAAAATCGATTATTTCCACTATCGATGGGTGTTGGGAAATGCAAAGTCGGTGTTGGCCTTCCCACTAACTTGGAGCATGTGCATGTAAATTTTGGTGCAAATCAGTCGAAAATTGCGACCGTGCATTCGTTACACACACACACACACACACATTCACACACACACACGCACACATCCTGCCTTTTATAGATAGAGATTAGAACATCCTCTATCCACAAAAATTGTCGAAAAATATGTTTTATTATTTTAGAAGGAGGTCTGGTTCATAATATAAGCGCAGTTTAAAATCAGTCCCTGACTTGTTTCAACATTATCTGTTTTTTGCTTTTATTTAAACATGTCATGATTGAAACTGTGCTTCCGTCATTGAAAACTGCCTGATAGTGATGTTTTCCTTTTTCCCAATTCACTCATACCCGATCTCAAGTGGAACTCATACATACGACCCATTGCTAAGGATGCAGGTGAAATGGTGGGCTCCCTGTACCGCTTCAGTAAGTACCTGTTATGGTCCAGGCTAGGACCAAGGAAGAACAACACGAACACAAGAGTAGACATAACGATGGTATATTACACGAAATAGTAATACCAGATGTGGAAGGTCTTAGTATGATTGTCACTCTGGTTTGGTGTGAACTACTATCGGCTCGACTCGATTCGGAATCTGGCCACCCACCACAAGAGTTGCATGTGGCACAAGGCCGAGTTTTTCATCGGTTTTCCGAACCCGTTGGCTCGGCCAAAATATGCTCGTAGAACCCGTATAAACGGGATCGGATTGGTCAACCTCCCCGAATGAGGCTCTACCCTTCGGCGGAGCCTCGTCCGGGTTCCTCTCTGCTCAGAGGAAGAGAGTTCGACCGTCAAGCCGAGAAGCTCGGCTTGATTCGGGATCTACACCCCCACACACACGAGTGTTGCATGTGGCACAAGGCCGAGTTTAACGTGGTTTTCCCGAGCCCGTAGGCTCGGCCAAAAAATGCCCGTAGAACCCGTATAAACGGGATCGTGTTGGTCAACCTCCCCGAACGAGACTCTGCCCTTCCGCGAAGCCTCGTCCGGGTTCCTTTCTGCTCAGGTGGCAGAGAGTTCGACCGTCAAGCCGAGAAGCTCGGCTTGATTTGGTATCTAGCCACCCTCCCACGAGAAGCTTGGCTTGATTCAAGCTCGGCTTGATTCGTACCTCTTTCTTGGGAGACGTAGTATACATAGTGTTAGGAAGAATTCATTCTGTAGTTACAGGTAAGTCCCCATGACAGTACCTAACTCTTCCTGCTATTATTTACCTTTACAAGAACCAGTTCAGGCCAAATATGATGTGCTGTTGTTATATTTAGGCCGGATCTGTCCACACCTCACTCTCCAGTCTAAAAGAGTCTCCGAGACTTTGTGGGTGATAAATTATTCTTCATTCTTCAACCTCTTTCCCGCAGGCGGGATATGGCAAGCCTCTCGCTGCTCTATCACTCCTTCTATGAAAAGTGTTCCGACGAACTACATCCCCTGGTCCCTAGCCAAGCGAAACCCTCACGGCAAGAATACGCCATGCCGCTTACATAGTAGCAAACCACCCACATTCCTTCCACATTTCATGGGTGAGAAGTAAGTTCCACTCGATTAATTTATTCCCGCGAACCACTGCCCTTTGAAACCGACTCCCAAGAGGATGTTTCCCCAATCACTACAATCTTAACATTTTCAAGACTCGGTTTGACCGTTATCTCTTATGCGTATTTTAGCGTGGTGTAATGGTTAGCAAACTTGTCTCGCTAAAACAGTTACGACTGAATAGTGAGTTCGATCTTCACTAGGTGCTCCATACTTTCGGCCTTGCGCCATATTTACGCTACGTTTGGAAAATAACTATCTCCTACTCGTATACAGACGAGTGGTTCCGAGCATTGTAAAAGGGGAACTTTACTATAAAAAAAAAAAAAGAAAAAGAAAAACGTACACAGATATCAATGACGCGTAGGTAATTTCAAACTTGACATTTCTAAATAAAAATAAGTCACAGATAATTCTTTCAGAAGTCAAGGTATTTATATTATGAACAGGATCCCACTTCTAGGAAGATTTTAAAAGCCTCTGGATTGTTTTATTCTGACCGAGGAAACTTAAGTGGATGTTAATCTACAAAAAATGTTCAAAATTTGTTTCACTTCTTTTACACTATACTTAAATAGTTCATTCGTGTAGTTCATTCAGTTCATTCATAGGTAGCCAAAAGTTTTCCTCATATTCAGGTAATACAGTCTAGTGGTTTACGTTAATAGCAAATGCTGTGCCTAAAAGTTACGTTGAAAGGCTTCATCAGTTCGCAGCATAGCAATGTTGCATAGGTTATCGATGTTTGTATAGAAACATTCTTCAAAGATTTCATAATGCATTAAATTTTGATGAGTTCCCTGTTAACGCAATATCGTCTATAGCCTCCTCCCCAAGCTCGTAAGTGGGCGGATTAATGGCATTATATATATATATATATATATATATATATATATATATATATATAGATAGATAGATAGATAGATAGATAGATAGATACAAACATTACACACACACACACACACACACACACACACACATATATATATATATATATATATATATATATATATATGGGGAAAATGAATGACAAAGTGGGAAAAGGTTTTCTTGTGATGCGCTTTGTCCTTTAGGACTTCATCGGACTAAATTTGTCATGATGATACAACTCTACACATGCGCATGAATCAGGGATGCTGGTAATTTTAATATATATCGTTATCTCATATATATATATATATATATATATATATATATATGTATATATATATATATACATATATATATATCGTTATCTCATATATATATATATATATATATATATATATATATATATATATATATATGTGTGTGTGTGTTTGTGTGTGTACTGCCAACGTTTTCTTATCTTTTCTCCTGGCCAATTTTTTTTTATATTTATCATGATAAATAATAATAAATGAACTTAAATTCATTACAATAAGCGAAAAGAATTTTACTGATAGCAAACATCGACGCTCTTATTAAAAAGAAAACACACACAAAAAAAAAAACAAAAAAAAACTGGTACTGTTATTTGTAGTGGCTTTGATATGTAACCTAAAAACTTTCAGGAGTTAATCATTATAAAATGTCGTTGATTTTAACTACATATAAATCAAGTATTTTCAGAAACATAAATCTGACATTAAATGAAGCAAATATCTTTTATAACATTAGAAATTCATGTCATTTTACATGTAATATATGTATAAATAAAAGTGTCTACACACCGAAGTAGGTAAAAAATGGCGAATGATGTATGTGCACGGAGACACGAGTGCGCAGGCAGGCATTCACTAAAGAGATTAGACCAACAAACAAATATGTAGTAAAAGTTTTACAAGAATGAAAAATATGAAAGAGAAAAAAATGTCAAGAAATAAGATTATCGTCTTGTGGCATTCAAGGAATTACGAAAAATATTCTCAGGAATATTTTTTTCAAATCTGTTTTTGCTTTTACAAAATATTTGTTCTGGTTATTGCATTTTGGTCATTTCAAAACAAAAAAAAAATTTACGACACAGAGTTTGGCGGATGAGTGAACGTGGTAGATTTAAGTTAACTGTGTGAAAGAAATTGTAAAATAAAATAAACAAGAAAAAAAATGATCAGTTTAGCTGCGTTGTATTAAATCAAAAACAACTAAATATTTTAAAACGAACTAAAAAACATGAAATAGAGGAAAAATCAGTAAAGAATTAATCGAAAATTGATTCAGAATGGCGATTATTATATTGACTGTAAATTTTGGCCAAGGCACAAGCGTTGAAATTTTCCTGCATGCTATTTAGTTGTTACAAAGATGAAAATGTCGCAAGGTGTTTGCTTGGATCTGGCAGGAAATGACAAGGCGTATTGATCTTAATCGCTGTCTTTTTTTTTTTTTTTTAACCATATAGTTTATAAGATTAAAGTAAAATTTAAAGGATGCCAGCTAACAAATCCAGTAGTCGAAGCAAAGGTTTTAAACGGATTCCAAAGTATTTGTGTATACGGAGGAAGATTTAAAGGAAAAACGAGAAGCTGACAGGAAAGAAAAACAAAAAAAACAAACAAAAAAAAAACAAAACAAAAACAAAACAAGTGAAAATGGGTGTACGTGAGGATTATGCATATAAATAAAAAATCTCAGAGATTTTTTGTACCCAATTTTATCATCATAAAAACTAATATATCTTTCCGAGTAGTTCGATGCGTGAGGATTGTTTAATGGCTCAATAGGGGAGTGTTCAGAACGGGTAACCACACAATTTTATATTGAATTGGGTCTAGGTAGGTCCTCTATTTTTTTTATATTTCGAGATAGCAATTCGGATATATCCATCTCTTCGTT
>OZ010587.1:62322957-62382957 GCA_963932145.1 Acanthosepion lycidas | reverse complement strand
GCCGTCGGCGCACGGCAGGGATGTAGGTGGATTTTTAGCGTATTTCTTTTTAGAAACGCGCCCAGTGACCGTGACTCAATTCGCTTTTGCGAAGAGTCTCGCTATATAGCTATAATAGTCACTGATATTTTGAACAATAAAAAAATTAAAATCTTTAGACACTCTGCGTTGTAGATTAATATTCTTACGTTTTTTTTATTATTATTCCATTTAAATTCCTCGACTAGTTTCTACTAAAATGGTCATCATCGGGAGGAGAAATATTTCTGCCTGCTGCTAGCACTAAACTACAGAAATGAGTCTTTTGCTGGAGAAAATGAACTTTTGTCTGTAGTTTTCATTTGTTTTTTATTTTTTTTTTATCTTTTTAACATGAATCTTTTAACATTCCTTGTGTTGGTCAAACAGTCTCTTTTAAGTTGTTATTTGAGATAAGAGCTGGATAGATATATGTTGCTCTGAATTCTCTGGTCAGTTTGACAGTTTTATTGGACCTGGTGAGGGGATGTATCTCTGTTTAGTGTTTGTGTGTGTGTTGTTTGGTTCTTAAGGAGTTAGTGAGTATGATATGTGTAAGCATGTGTATTGCTGTGGGTGTGTGTTATCATTTGGCTCATTAGGGAGTGAGCGAGTATGATGTGTGTAAGTGTGTATATTCGTGTGGTTGAGTGTATAAGTGTGAGGCCTCCACACCTCCGTAAGCATGTCTGTCTTGTGTGGGTGAGAAATGTGGGTAGGTTTTGATTTGTTGAGTTATATATTGGTACTATCTATATATTGTTAAATTTATGGTTTAGCCCGGCTGGATATTTTGTTTTTAGACTTTGTATCCACTTATTTTCATGGGACTCTAAAATCTTTCTAATGTTATCTGCTCTGAACTTTTCTATTCTCTTAATTATAGTGAATTTGGCATGGGTTTTGAAATCAATGTTTTTCCAGGCGAAAATGTTGTTCTACAGATAATAATTTTTCATGGGGAGTCGACTTAATTCGCTTACGATAATTATTAATTCTGTAGTGAAAGGGCCATTCAGATTTTCCTACATGTTGTTTCTGCCATAGTGTGCATTCTAGGAGGTAAATTATGTTATGACTTCTACAGTTAGAATCGTGGTAGATTTTGAAAGTAGATTTAGTGATTGAGCTAGTGAATGAATTCGTGTTTTTAATATGGTTGCAACATAAACTTCCTTTTGTTGTTACATGGTTGGGAAAATCTCGTTGTTTTTGTTCTTAGTTTATTACGGATTACCTTGTCCCCTGAAATGTGGTTACTAACTATGATTTCTTTTAGGTTCTTAGGTCTACGATATGCAAGAAGGCCGGGTTCCTTAAACATTTTTTTAGGTCTGGTTTGAGATGTAGTATTTCCCAGTATTATTTGGGATAGTGGAGGCAGTGTGGGATTGAAAGTGGTTACTAGAGGGATGCGGCTAGATTTATTTTTAATTTTGTACATTAGTGTGCGTTCTCTAGGTGTGGAAATTGCTTTATTTATTTGTTCCCTGATTAGGTGTTGTTTATAGCCACGTGTTGGGAATTGATGCTCTCTCTCTCTCTCTCTCTATATATATATATATATATATATATATATATATATATATCTATATATATATATATATATATATATATATATATATATATATATAAAAGAAAGAGGTTGTAGTGGTTCCAACGAGAGAAAAGTATGTATATTAAAAAGAAGAGAAGAGAGGTGCTGTAAACGTTTTTGGTTGTAATGTGGATTTATTTAGAAAAAATATTATGCTTTGTTTTACATAATTTTACGACACGCGTTTCTGGTCTCGTGACCGTCTTCAGGTAAAAGCGGAGATTTCCACATATTAAAAATAATTAATTTTTTCTTTTGTTTTTCAATGTTAAATATTTTCGACATGAGACATTTTCTGTGTTAGTAATCTGAATTTCTTTCTTGAATTGGCAATGAAGAGTTCCTTCAGGCATGTTGTTTTAAATGCCTAAATATTTTAGGCATTTAAAAAAAAAATTGAAACAAATAAGAGAAACATTTTATTTATATAAGGCCAAATTCATGTACAACTATCACATTTGGTGCGAATAAATATTGGCTCAGAGCCATGTTTTAATGTATTTTTTATCATCACGAGAAAAAGGTCACTTTATTGCTTTTCTATCGCGCGGATTTTTTTTTTATAGTAAAAACATTAATCGGTGTCAGACAATAATTTCTCTGCTGTTTTTTTTTTTCGAAAAAAAACTGATGTTAGAGAACATTTTTTTCCTATATAAGCGTTTTTTCTTTGCTTCAAATTTACCAAGAACAAATGAATCATATTCTGTTTTCTCTTCATGACACTATTTCACATTTGTTGTAGACGACTGATGTCGCCGATAAAGAACCGTGAAGCAATGAATAATGAGCTCACCGGTCTGGTAGGGCGGCCTATCATTCCTTGTTGCTCAAGCAGATTTGACTTTGTTCAACACCCACCGCGCCTACTCGTTGTTTATACTGCAACTGCATTAACCAGACGTTAGTAATAGTTCCTTATATCAAATTGTACAAATGAACATTTCTCCTTATCAAGTATCCGTTCGAACCAGTTGATGACAGCATTGGTACCGATCCATTGCAAAAGTCCGAAGCGGTCTTTAATTTGTTTGTTGATTTTTCAAGGATAACCTTTCTAATTCTCCCCATTTCAGGCCTGGTCGGGTTGATCAGTTTAGTGGAGGGCAGGGTTCCGAAATCAGGCTTACGGCCCTTGAGTAGTATATTGGATTATCATGAAATGTGCTACCTTTAAACCATAAAAGGACTGTATATTCTCCAGCTGAGCACCACCGCCTGAGGAGAGACACGCAGTGTCGAAACATGATTGCATTTGTATAGTAGTTTATAACATGTTTTTGAGCACTTTTAAAAAATAAATATCTGGACATTGGTAATAACATATCTCACACTTGAATATATATTTATGTCTTGAAAATATATTTCAATGGAGCACTGTTGAAAGATAGGCTAATTCTATAAACAACAGCCACCTGCGCTAATGCAAAGCACTTCTGTAAAATGAATTGGAGCCCTCTGACTGATTGGTGTTTGTTTACATTCATAAAAAAAAAAACAATACGCTATAATTAGCTGCTTGTCTCTGCCGAGTAAAGAGATCTCTGTGGTAGAAACACTGACTGACACCAAATCGGTAGGGTTTCGGTCCTGGCTTGAGGCATTTAGATGTCTAGTTGCACTGAGGAGCTGCGAAACAGCATTGTCTGCGGATGCCAGTATAAACATGCATATAAATGTATATACAGTTGTGGTAGGGAACCAAATATACATAAAACTTTTAATTTATTGTATTTCCATCTAATGAATAAAAATACTTTTCGTATAATTAACTGTACACTGATGCCTAATAACTAAATATGCATAGAAAACAGAAAAAAAAATTGATTTAATAGAAATAAATCCCATTTATCCATTAGGTGAAAAAAAGTATGCGTACAATACAAAAAAGAATATATAATCTTCGTTTAATACTTTGTAAAATAGCCATTATTCTCTTCTGCAGCAATCAACCTATTCTTTTTCTCAATTAATGGTTTGCAAATTCTAATTGGTATTTTATTCCATTCTTCTTCGCATATGATCTTCAGATCCGGGATGTTTGTTGAAGTTCTCAATTGGATTTGAATTTTCAAATAACGTCAAAGATTCTCGATTGGGTTTAAATCTGGGGACTGACTTGGCAATTTCAGGATATTTGCATTATTTTCAGCAATCTTCGTAGATTTTGCAGTGTACTTAGGATCATTATCTTATTACAAGATCCAATCAGAATGAAGTTAAAGATTTTCAACCGAAACCATTAAATATGCTTCCAAAATATTTTGATATACAGCAGCATTCATTCTACCACCCATTACTGATATATTGCCAGTACCTTTTGCAAAAAAAATATCCCAAAACCATGATGCTGCTACCACTGTTGAAAACGTGTTCTTTTGTTTGAAGGTATCGTCACCTTGTCCCCATATATGATTTCTAGAATAACTTCCAAACAATTCAATTTTGGTTCGTCAGTCCATAATACTCTTTCCCAATACGATTTTCCCTTATCCTTAAAATCACGAAGGAATTTCAACCTGGCATCTCTCTGTCTTTTCAATAGTAGTGAAGTTTTACGAATATTTGTCCCCGCTGTATATATATATATATATATATATATATATATATATATATATATATATATATATATTATATCTATATATATATATATATATATATATATATATATATGTGTGTGTATGTGTGTGTGTCGGTGTCTGTGTGTATGTGTGTGTGTGTGTGTGTGTGTGTGTGTTTATAAAACAGAAAATATAATAGTAAAGAGCGGAGATTTCTTTTATTCAAACATAAAATAACCAATTTGTTAGTCATTGTTCTTGCTAACAAGAAACATTCTTGTTAGCCAAAACTGATGCCAAACGTATCGCATTCAATTCACACGAATTTGTCATTCAAATTCTCCGCCCAGCAAATGCGAAAACTTTTCAGGACCTGTACAATTCATTTTGGCCGTGGCGGACCTTTTCGAATCTGAAATGATTTGTGCAAATGTCTCTTGTGCGCGAAATTAAATTTTCCTCAGCGTCAATGCAATATAACTTTTCGCCGACTCGGCAGGCCGGTGTCAACAAACAGTGACCACCAACGCAATGAATCTAATTGTTATGAATAAAATATAATTTGACCATTGATTTCATCAGCTAGTCAAAATCTTTTGCCAATAAACAGACTCGTGACGTTTCATGCATAATTTTAAACCGCTTGCCGCCGACAGACGAAAGAAACACAGGAAAGTAGTAAGATAATCCTATTATAATGAATTGTAGAAGTAATCTCTCTCTCTCTCTCTCTCTCTCTCTATATATATATATATATATATATATATATATATATATTATACAAGAAGAGCTGATTTTCTATCCGTCACATACTGTTTGCGTGTGGCTATGCATGCATATGCGTATATGCGTATGACTAATATCTGCATGTGATATTCAATTTATACATGCACAGTTGCACGCGCACGCAATTTAAGCTTGAATTTCCAACTCACATTCCAACTCACTGAGTCTGGACAACTACTACCTTGGCCTTAGTATTAAAATTATACTTTTTAACCCTAAAAAATAATAATCATTTGACTTTATTGATATTTTCGTAAATTATTCGGTAATAAATATCATTGTTTTGAAAGTTTGTTTTGTTTTTCAATTGATTTAAAATTTTGTCTCTATGAAAGGCTGGTATTTATATTTGAATGTTAAATCACGTACATTGTACGGATAATTTTATTATTATTATTATTATTATTATTATTATTAGTAGTAGTAGTAGTAGTAGTATTTCTTCTTTTGATTTCTGTTGTATAAACACTTCCTTCCGGATCCCAGCTAGAGACATAAGGTAAGCAATGGCATCATTTTCGTACCTCACCCTGCAAAAAAAAAGAACACCTAAGAATACAGGCTTTTGACATAGATAAAGCTCTTCGTAATTTGTGAGCTCTCCTTGTGAGTACAATTTTTGTATTTCTTTAAGGTATACAACATTTTCCAATAAAACCGATGGCCCCAAATGCAACTGCAACTTTATTTTTAAGATTTCCAATTCAAGATCCTTGTATTATTATAGCTTTTGAAGATCTTTAAAAGTACATTAGAACCTGGAGCGACTGCATATTCCGTTTTTGTGGTCTTTGATCACGATGTCTGGGTGATTAGCTTTGATTGTTCTGTCTGTGTGTATTGTCAAGTCCTATAACATTGTTAGCCGGGTTTGGTTAGTTTTCCTACCAATTTCTAGCCTTTTCCCAGTGCAGATATTGGCCCACGCTCCGATGCTGAGTTTGATATTTAGTGAGTGCTAATACCGTGCAACCTGATACAAGATGGTCAACTGTTTTTAGATATTTATCACAGAATTTCGATTTAACAATATTTTTTTCAGTATTTGTGCTTGGCAATTTCTAGTTAGCAAGCATTGGTCCTGTATAGCAAGACAAAAACCTTCGATTTCAGCTTTTAACCCTGCACTATGTAAACACTAGTGGATTTGTACTTTTTCTACATCAGCATGGGTAGAGTATTATCTTATATTGGCATCGTTTTTGCATTTGGTCTATTGTATTTCTTTTTTGTTTTTTTTTAGGTTCTTTGCCGCTGCAAAGGAGTATTATGGGTTACCTTCAATTCTACCTTCACTCGAAATTCCTTTTTGAATTTGTTGGTTTCGTTTATTACTGAATAATGTTTCTTTATTATTATTATTATTATTATTATTATTATTATTATTACTGAGAGGAAAAGCAGTACATCAACAAACTAGTAATCTAGTTTACAAATATACGAAGCTAAATATACTATCCGCAGTAGAATAAGGGTATACGAAGCACATGCATCACAGCCAAATGTACGAAATATCTTTACCGGTTTTCATAAAGCAGCACAGAATATTACAGGAATCCAGTTAGTTTAGACGACCTTTGACTGATTGCGTTGACACATATCTAGATGTGACCCCTAAGTTGCTTTGGGTATCTCATGTTTCCAACTTAAAAAAATAACACTCTGGAAATTCGGCTGTGATGGTCCGGCATTACGGACAAGAAACTGACATCTAAATCTATTGCACTGATGTCCTTTCGGACACACCACATTCTTTGGAACATTGGTTGTCCCAAGTAAAGCTGTCGCCCGCGCACTACTAAAGATGCCAGGTATTCCCAGAATGCATCGCGAGGCAGAAAGCTTCCTGGAAACTTGGGTTGATTCTCGGTACATTTGTTTGAATTGCCTTCATGTCTTGGCACTTCTGTAAGATTCACCGGTTCCGTCTTTCACCATGTTATTTTTTCAGATAACACAACGTCTATCAAGATATATTTATGGCGTCTCCTGTGCACAAGTGGAACATCAGGGCGATTTCTTTCCAAGCACTTGTCAGTCAAGATGGTCATATCAGACATGAGTCTTACCTGTTCATTATTATTAATATTTCCAGTTTTCCAGATTTGTTTGATTCAATACTTTAACCGGTTTTTAACAGAGATATGAGTTAAATGAAGATTTCTCCAATAAGGTTAATGACTATAGCGAGGGATTTTCCGTGTAAGTCGGAACGTTCCAGCGATTTTCCGTGAATAAGCACTTACGTCACTCCCCTGAGCTAATGCAACAGTAAAGTAATAATCCTGTATATGATAAGACATTTTTATGACTCTCTATTAATCACCATAGAGATCCTTCCCTGTCCACCATTAGAAAGTCTGATACTCAACTTCTTGAGAGCAATTCTCTGCGTCTGCTCGGTCTCACGTTGACTGCTGACCTGAGATGGAACAAATAGATTGAATCAATTGCATCGTCCACCCCGAGGAAAGTTGGCTCTCTGTGCCGCGCCAGGAAATTTTTCTCCCCGGAATCGATACTTCAAATATACAAATCAACCATTCGCCCTTGCATGGAGTATTGCTGCCATATATGGTCTGGGGCACCTTCTGTTTACCTCGGAGCTCTTGACAATATCCAGAGACGGATATGTAATATAATTGGCCCTGATCTGGCGTCTCTTCTACAGTCATTCTTTCACAGACGCGCCGTCGCCTCTCTCTCCCTTTTCTACTAATACTTTCATGGTAATTGCTCCGCTGAGCTGCTTTCACTGGTTTCCAGACTCCATGAATTCAAGCGCCCTACGAGGCTGGCATCCCGCTTTCACCCTTACACTGTAGAAACTACTAAATGTAGCCGTCTCTTCTACTCCAATAGCTTCATATCTCGCACCTCTCTCCTGTGGAACACCCTTCCCAATTACTGTTTCCCTGAGAGCTATTATCTCTAACTATTCAAATGTAATGTCAATCGACACCTCCAGTTACCTTGATCTATCCACTCTCCTTCTCCTCATCCTTTCTTCTATCACTCCTATCTGCTTTTGCTCCAAATCTTCTGCGACCCCCTGCATCCTCGTGGCTTCACGCCTTGCTCGGGGCGTAATGCTTAAAAAAATAGTTAGCATAATTGGAACTTGAAAAAATACACGGAGGATATAAATACAATACATATAATAAAATGAAATGAAAATAATAGATAAAATGAGATGGAATTGTTTTAAGCTGCTTATATATTAGGTTGGTACAAAAATTATGACGTAATGTCGTTTTTTGACGTTAAAACATACGTCAGAAAACGACATTATTACGTCATTATTTTTGCACCAACCTAATATTTATTGCCGGTAATGTTATTCGCTCTCGGTAGATGAGATGACGAAGTGTAAGATCTTGTCTCTCATGCAAGGAATCAGTAGCAAATCAGGGGAAGAAAGAAAAACAAGAAAATGTCCCTATCTCTTCCAGTGAAACTCAATATGTCTGTTCATATGTACATGTTTTAAAGAAACACAAAACGCAACAACGACCTGGTCCTGCCTTCTCCACCTTGGCGATGTATGTCCAGAACAAGTGTCTTATCCAAATTAAACACAGTAATCCCCTCCCTAATTATCACAACCAACAGATATTGTGTCGTAACTACAAATCCTCGTAGGTCAGGATTGTCGTAACCTTACTGTATACATACTTATTATTACTTGTATTATTATTATTGTATTATTAGGTTGGTGCAAAAATAATGACGTAATAATGTCGTTTTTTGACGTATTTTTTAACGTCAGAAAACGACATTATTACGTCATTATTTTTGCACCAACCTAATACATTGCGGGAGCTTCTTTTTTTCTGAGTAAATAGACGATGAACATGTGGGTATTTCGACGTGATGCAAGCTTGTCTCGCTAGATCAATTACGACTGAGTAGTGAGTTCTATCCTCAGTAGGTGCTCCACACGTTCAGCCTTGTGTCACATTTAAGCTACGCTTAGAAAATCGTTTGAGGGTACTTCGCTGTGGTGTAATGGTTAGCAAGCTTATCTCGCTAGATCACTTACGACTGAGTGGTGAACACGGTCCTCACTGGGTTCTCTCACCTTTCAGCCTTGTGCCACATCTAAGCTACGCTGAGTAAATCGCTGGGCTCTTTGACGTGGTGAAATTGTTACCAAACTTGTTTCACTCGACCCATTACGACTGAGTGGTGAATTCGATAATCACTGGATTTTCCACACCTTCGGCATTGTGTCACATCTAAGCTACGCTTAGAAAATCGTCGCTGGGCGTTTCAAAGTGGCATAAACTTCAGCAAAGTTGTCTCGCTAGATCAATTACGACGGAACAGTGAGTTAAATCCATTCCGTTCTTCCTTTTTGTGTCAAATTTCAGTTAGGCTTAGAAAATTACTTCGGACACTTCGTCGTGGTTAGCAAACTTGTCTCGCTAGATCATTTAAGACTGAACAGTGAGTTCAATCCTCACTGAGTTCATCATATTTTTCGCCTTGTGTCACATCTAATCTACGCTTAGAAAATCACCATAGAAGATGAACAGGAATACAATCGGAAATAGGGAGGGCCTTTCTGAGGTTTTCTTAACGTGTAATCTGTTTAATCATTCCGGATATATATTGTTATTTTTATTATTACGTCTGTTATTTTTTTTAACATAGTATTATATATTTAAAAAAAAAAAAAAACATCATACTAGATAGTAGGTTACTAGTCGTTTACTGAAACAGAAAATCTTTATATAAATTTAGCGACGTTCACAGTATCATCACAAACTCTTACATCGCCGTAGACTGGGCAAACTTGATTTTTTTTTTTCAACGAAGTTTTATTCCATTCATAATTAATTCTTGTATTTTTTTCAACTGTTCCAATACTCATGATATTATAGAAACGACCTTAATCTTTATTTTCCACGGTTCTGTTATTATCTGAATTCTTCTCGTAACTCTCCACAACTTTGACCACTCTCTTGTATCTGTAGACTCCATAGGGCTATTTAGCACTACTGTACAATTTCTGCCATCCATTCCCCAAATCTCGTTACGTATGTTAATTTTTGTTTCCTTCTACCCTTACTTCAGTTCTTCCTGCGAGTATTACTTTTTAGGGGCCGTCCTTCCTCATAATATCACCCAAAAAACATAACTGTCTCTTTCCCGCTTTTTAGGTAACGATGTTTTTCCAGTTCCCATTTTCTTTATAGATTCTTCGTTGCTTACATATTCTACCAATGTCATTCTCAGCATCCTTCTGTAGAACCATATCTCTATCACATCGAATCTCTTCATAATCTATAAGTGGGTGGAGATCAATGAATCATATCTTGATATTTAGTTTTTGTACGGTTCGGAATTTTTTAAATAATTTCCAGGAAGAATTCGAACATAATTTGTCCAGAATTTTATCAGTGCTTTCGGTTTTAATAAGGCATTGTTAAATATTTTTATTACTTCATTACATATTTTTAATGAAAACGTCTCTTCAGAATTTCCTTTAACAGTGAAACTACTTTGTCGGTATAGTGATTTTCCAAGAGTAGCTTAGATGTGGCAAAAGGCCGAAAGTATAGAACTCACTACTCAGTCGTAATTGTTCTAGCGAGGCAAGCTTGCTAACCATTACACCGCTTCGAGATGTCCAAGCTTTTGTCGATATAAACACAATTCAATCGAGTCTATTTTATTTCTTTTTAATGACTAATATTTTCATAAACTAGTTTAAGAGAAAAAGAAATTAAACATAATATAGGCTGCGTTAGAAGTATTTTCGACCAACACCACAAACCGCAAAAAAGCTGAACATCGGAGCGGTGTAATGGTTAGTAAGCCTACCTTGCTAGAACAATTACGACTGAGTTGTGAGTTCGATACTTTTGGTCTTTTGCCACATCTAAGCTACTCTTGGAAAATCACTATACCGACAAAGTAGTACATATTTAGTTGAAGCTATAAAATTGTGTTCAGAATATTTAGATTTAGGCATTAAATAACCCATAGAGGTGTTGATATGCCGCTAAACAATGTCAACGAAAGAAACAACATGAAAGAACATTTTCATGAGATTAATCCTTATAATATCCTAAAATTTCTCAGAAATCAGACTGCATTACAGAATATAATTTCAAAAAAAAGTATAATGATAAAACACACATTACCGCATCGATTAATTATGTCCACATAAGCCTGTATTCGCCCAAAAGCTTAGTTTCATCACCTATGTATTCAATTGTTTAAGCAGAATAACATATAACATATTTTTATTCAAAGCTCCTAAGAAAAGGAAATATTGGCATTAAATGACCCATGTGGAGTTGATATGTCGTTAAACAAACAAAATCAGATGCACAACGAATTATTTAGATGTTTTACGAGCCTATGTTTCTGTCGGTGGAATGATGTGTACGCGGACAGTTTTAGAAGAATGCTCAATTTCGTTATGTACCCAATATCTTTGTCATTAACATCAATTAACAGCGAGAATTTAAAAAAAATACTTAATCAATTCTAATTGATCCAGATCATTGCTAATCCTGTTTTCCACTTAAAAAAAACTTCCATAGCGCATTATTTTAAAGTGTTTGTCTAGGTTTTTTCTTGATTGCTGGAAAGGCCATAACATTGCGAAAATGTTACTAACAAGATTATTCTAAATGATGCAGAGGCATAATCTTCTTAATTATCTTACACTGTGTAAAAGATTTACGCCTACAGGCTTAGCATTTCGAATCACTGCCAAGTAAAAAAAGCTAAAAAAAAAAAACTAAGACATTATACGATACGAAAACTATATCCCCGAAAAGAACGATAGCAAGCAACAACAAGAACAGAATCCAAATTATGCCTGAATTTCTCAGAAAATGAGTTAGCATTATCTATATTGTTTACATTCAGACTAATATCAGCATCTTTGTTTTTATTATCGCCATCTGTTTGAATTTGTGGGGTGAGAAGATATCAGTATCTATCTTGTTTACATTGAGACTAATGTCGTCAGCTTTGTTCATGTTATCACTGGATCGCTTTCTGTATGAAAGTTTTGAATAAGGAGTTATCAGTAGTTATATTATATACATTGAGATAAATATCCTCATCTTTGTTGTTACTATCCCTTTATCGCCTCCTGTCAGAATTTCAAGAAGTTATCATTATTTATATTATTTATATAAATACAATATCCTGATCTTCGTTGTTATTATCACCTGATCGCCTTCTGGTTGAATTTCTGGGATGGGGAATTATCAGTATTGATATTGTTTATAAGCTGTTAAATATCCTGATCTTCGTTGTTATTATCACCTAATCGGCTTTTGTTTGAGTTTCTTGAGGCGTCGTCATTGATGTTGTTTACATTCAACTTAGTGACCTAATCTTTGTTGTTATTATGAAAAAAATATGTTAATTCTGATGTAATATATTGTAATCTAGGTAAACGTTAGGTATCTTAGAACTAAACTCAGTATTTAATCTATGGTTACAGACTGTTCATATTTAGCAGTTAACTACCCATTTATTTCTGGGGATGTTTCCACAGAGTCTGAGTTTGTACTCCACTGCACAGAATTACACGCTTATGCCACCAAATTCCCCAACTAATGCTTTTATTAGCAATCCTACGAGACAGACATAAACTCATTGCAGAGAAAGTAAGAAGTAAGAAGTACTAAAAAAAAAAAAAAAATCAAAGAAATCGAGAATAAACATCCCAAGACATTGTCGGTGGAACAAGAAAAATATTTCAGTTATTTAAACCTACATTTCTCTTGCCTTATCTCAGGCCGTCTATATTCAAATGATCAGCAACATCTCAACAATTCTCTCTTTCACTTTCACTCTCTCTCTCTCTCTATATATATATATATATATATATAAAGGGAAGAGGTTATAGTAGTTCCAACGAGAAAAAAAGTGTGTATAATAAAAAGAAGAGTGAAAACGCAAACGTTTTTGGTTGTAACGTGGATTTAAAAAAAAAATATAATATGCTTTATTTTCTATAATTTTTGCTACACGTGTTTTGTTGCAGTTTTTTGGGTATGGCTTTGTACTAGTGAGCCAGTCAAAATAAGCTGACTCATTTTATAGTTCACCAATAGAAGGGTTAACCAATCAGAAAGCTCAAAATATTCAATCCGACGTGTATAAAGGCAGCCATTTTTTTTCACCCAAATTATCCTCACTGCCAACCTGATTTCGAAGACTTAAAGAATTACTTAACAGTCGCTACTTTCTCTGAATCTTCACTGCCAAACTCTGATATTGAACACATTACGGACTTCACTGGATTCCATATTCAGAGACTACAGCAAACATGGTCAACATGTTTCCGGTCTTGCGACTTCATCAGGCAAAGAGTGGCTATTTCCACATATTATTAGGTTGGGTCAAAAATAACGTCGTTTTCTCATATAGTAGCATATGTGAGAAAACGACATTATTTTTGCAACAACCTAATATTAAAAGGAATTAATTTTTCTTATGTTTTTCGATGTTAAATATTATCGATATTAGACATTCTCTTTTTTGTGTGTTAGTGACCCAAATATCTTTTTTGAAATGGCAGTGAAAGAATTCTACGTGAAGGGTAATAAAACAATTAAGACAGTTTCAAGAAAGGGTGGGAAAGATATCTATAATCTTATCTTTTAATGACCCCAGTGTGTTCTTAGATCTATTACCTTTTTTTGTGATTTTGTTAGCATGCGTACGCTTACGTATATTCCCCCTCCATATATATATATATATATATATATATATACTGTTTTATTATAAGGAATTAGTATATACATATGTACGCATACACATACACATACACACACATGCATACGCATTCACAAACACACATACACACACTTCCTATGTTGTGTAGGGTTCGCGTGCGTGCCCGTGAGCAGTTTTGTTTTGTCATATATATATATATATATATATATATATATATATATATATATATATATATATATAATTAGTTAAGTTGTAAGGAACTTGGTAAACCGAATTGGTAAATCCAAAGAGGATGAAATCCTGAGAGCTCAATGTTAGGACAGAGCTAATATGTAATGAAAAACAAACCACTTTAATGTACCATTACGATAATTTATTTCACCTAAATCCTTTTTTAAGGATTCAGGATCATCAGGTAAATCTTCCAACAACGAATTGAGAAAAAAAATGGGATTAGAAATTGGTGGGTAGTGTAATTTTTGTAATTTAATAGAGGGGGTTGAGAGTGGTAGTTAACCAGACAATATAAAGTATAGGGAGGGGTTAATTTTATATCTCTCTTAAGTATGTTTTATATTGGAGTAGGAGGAGTGACAGAAAACTTGACCTCTTTAGATGGTTAATAAAACGGAAATGAATTGTAGAAAATGTATACAAGTGAGAGATAGGGGGAGGGGGAAAGAGAGATGGAATTGTTATAATTTTGTTTTAACAAAATTATGTAAAAGATAGTTTACAATGTTTGATAGAAAATTCGATGTCTGAAAAAAAATTTGTTATTAACTTAAATGTTTAATTTTTTAAGTAAATAGTTTCAGGACTAAATATAACTATTATTGTAATAAACATATTTATCTAGGACATAAAGAAATATTTAAAATCTTAATAGTTTATTCACCCGACTAATTGCATTTCCACAATATAAAAATTTAATTTAGTTTACCAATATAATAAATAAATTACATTCATAAATTAATTTTAAATAGTAAAATAGATGTTATATATATATATATTTTCTTTTTTTTTTTTATATATATATAAGAAGGACAGATGTCACGTATCAGCCCAGTATTCTTTTCTTTGTTACCAAAGAAATCCTTCTGTCTCGCAATACTCTGCCCAGCTTTTAGAATGTGTCCTTGGCCATCACAATAAGTTTACGGATCTCAATGTCGCACTTACCGTCCTCTGTCAAAACGCTCCCCAAATATTTAAACTTCCGCGTCTGCTTGACGTATTTTTAAAATTTCTTCGTATATTATCCTCTCTCCTTAATAAAGTTTTTTCTCATATTATCTAACACTCAGTAACCACTTGCATCGTCGTGATTTTATTATACTGCTTGGGGTGAAATTATTAAACACACACACACACACACACACACACACACACACATATATATATATATATATATATATATATATATATATATATATATATATATATATAGGTAGTAATCTGTTGCTATAATGCAATCGAGTCCTATTAATACAATATAGAATTTGAAATATTAAATATTAAATGTTTAAACTGACTCACAAAGAGCGCTCAATGTTTATTTTCATTAAACAAAGCAGCATTTTTCTTACAACTGTAATTAAGATACCATTAGTTAATAACTATTTTCTCCTACGAATTCTAAAATTTAAAATTTGTGTGATTTTTCAAACTGTTTATGGCATCAGTTTGTAGAAGGTAATACCCACACACAAACACAACACACACACACACATTGTTATATATATATATATATATATATATATATATATATATATATATATATATATATATATATATATATATAACATCACCCATGATCGCAAAAGCAATAGTAGCCAAATGCGGCATACCACCAGGCAGAGAAAAACAGAGATCTATTCGGAGAAGGATAATTTTAAATCCACCAGACCTTAATGACTTCGATGCGGAAAAGCAGATTATTTCTGGCCGTGACATCTGATAAGGTCATTTATTACCCGTTCCTCTACACTGGAAATCATTTTCCCACTCACACAGATTTGTCTCCCCTTCCGATTTGAAGTCGCCTGCCAAAAAACAAAAAAAACAAAAAGCGTTGTCTGAACAATCTTTACCAGTATAAGTTTTCTCCCATTCATTTGAACACTCTTAATATCTCACCAATCGACCTGTTTTTTTTATTAGTTTCTATATTGTATTACTTAAAAGACTGTGTTTCTATCGGTCCTATCTTTTTTAAGTCATTTTCTGTACAAATCTGAAGCTGCCGACCAGGAATTCAAAAACAATCACGAATGTTCTGTGATTATCAAGGTATCCATGAGGGTAACCGAAGGAAATATGGCCAAGCAATGGAACAAACCCATTTTATTTCAAACAATCGAACATCGACCATCCATTTCGACGTCACACTGGGATTTCGTGTCGTTTAAAGATTATAACATTCCAGATTTGATTTCAATAGAAACAATATTCGATGCGAATACGAATAACAGGCAGAACTGCTTTAACAGAAACAACAACAGCAATAATAATAATAATAGTAATAATAATAATAATAATAATAATAATAATAACAACAGTAATATAAAAAATAGAATGCTGGTTTTGCCTTTTGTCGGTACCTTTTGTAAATTCTCACGAATCACGAAAATATCAGGGGTTCTTCTACCCCATTGGCAGCTTGAGTTTAATCAATACATATACGGACTCAATGCTCTGTGATATTTTTTAAGAAAAGATTTACCGCGTTCTGAGCTAAAATGTATATTCTTATCGTTATAATATTCCTCAATAATAACAGCTGAATCTCTGGAAATACCACGAATGTTGACACTTAACACTAATAGTCTCTAAAGTTGCATATATATTTCTGCAATTCTGAAGTATGTAATTCTGTTAATTCATTACTTATGAAACATATTGCCATTAATGCCATAGAGCAGCAAAAGAAACTCTTTTAGTTAAATATACACGAACGTGCCAAACGACATGGGAGATATGCCCTGTATCGTGTAGGTAGTTAGATTTGGGAGCAGTGCAGCAACTCGACATGTCAATGGTTACATTAGCTCTCGGTAGATAACTGGAGACTCGCCAAACCATGAAATCCGGACAGCTCTCCTCATTTAGTTCTTGGTATTTGAAAGTACAAGACCTTTTGTCTAACAGATCGTTCTTATACGACCCATAAATACTAGATTGGGCGCAAGTCGGGCGAACGAAGTGGCCACATTATTCATTACGACTATTAAAAAACCCGTATTTAGTCAGTACGTAACAAGCACTAATGTCTTCCGTCTGTTTCGTAAGCTCTCTGAAGACCTCTGGGAAGACGTTCAACCATGTAATCTTGATAGTTCTCCTAATTTAGTTCTTACTATTTGAATGTACTGGATCTTGTGTCTAGCAGATTGTTCCAATACATCCCCAAAATACTAGATTGCGCATACGTCGGGAGAACGATATGATTTCAGTATTCAGTATTAAGGATATGTATTGTGTCAGGGAGTTGAACCTGACGGGAGCTCGTGATTTCCATCAAGTATTCTAGGTAGACATGTTACATCGTCGATGGAGGGCTATCTTCAAAATTTCGTAAATGAGATCTAGCATCCTTCTAGCAAGTTAAACTTCTAATGACTCAAGTTACCGCTATTTATATCTTTCATTTCAATGACATTAAAAAACGACGCAATCGTGAATATTACATTTACATACTTGCTAATGGTAGGTCAATATGCAAAGAATATCTCTATCTATAAAAGGCAGGATGTGTGTGTGTGTGTGTGTGTGTGTGTGTGTGTGTGTGTAACGAATGCATGGCCGCAATTTTCGATGGATTTGCACCAAAATTAACATGCACATGGTCCAAGTTAGCGGGAAGGCCAAGATCGACTTTGCATTTCCCAACTCCCATCGATAGTGGAAATAATCGATTTTTTCATGCTTCTACGGCAATTTCCATGTAGTTTGTGGCCATTTTCTACTGGCTAGCGTGAGAGCCAACGAATAGACAGGAAAATTCTATTAGCCAGCGTGTGAGCCAACAGCTGACTGACACGAATGTTAACTAGCATGCTAGCATGTAAAAAAAAATCGATAGCTGTATTCGTTACAAGTGGGAAAAATTTAAATCTGCATGGCACTTTACTCCAATTGGCTCATTCGCTTGCTTAAACTCAACGTTGATTCTGATTCCGCAGAACTGGGATTGGGTGTGAAAAAGTATTTGTTGTTAACATTCTTTTTTCATTCGGTTTTTCCAATTACAAGTCCTTTTTTAAAGCTGATCGTTTTGTGTTCATTTTGTTTAGTTCTTTTTTCGTAACTGATTTAATGTTTAGTATAGAGCTTAGAAAAAATTCGCAGTGTGAGGCAAGAAGTAAGGCATGTAGCAACATCAGCACGGCAAAGGGAACTCCTTTAAAGGCAAGGAAGGGCAAAAATATTTTAAGTCAAGTAATAGCTATTGCTGTATGAGTCGTAGGATTTTTGAATCAAGCACCGGCAACGCCGGGCCATGCTGCTAGTTATTAAATAAAATGTCACATTGATTTTCGTATGTGTTAATTCCTCGAATTAAAATTATATTTGCATGAAATATATATTATTATCTTTTTTAATTATTTCACTCCAAGCAAGCTAATAAAGCCACTGACACGCAAAAGGTTTACTATGTGTGAAAGAATATGGGGAAAAGAAAAAAATATTGATAAGGTAAGAGAAATGAATAAAAGAACGGGAATTAAAAAGAGAGAAGATAACGATTGATATTAATTTAAATTTTGGGCGATAAAAACTGACTGGAAAGCAAGAAGCCTGAAGAGGATACCACATGTGAGAAATGGGTGAGAAAAAACTGTTAGCATAGAACATACGGTTGCATCTAGAAACTGTAAAATGATGATATCTAGCTTCCAATCTAGTTAAATTCATAAAGTCGAGGTACAAGAAAGAACAATTACCATGAATATAATGGAGGCACGGTGGAGTAATGGATAGCGGCTCGAATTGAGGAATCGGAGAGCCGAGTTCGAAATTCAATCGAATCCATTTCATTCACTTACTTGTAAAGGTATGAATCCTCCTCTTCTTCTCCCCAGCTATGGGTTAATAGCAGATTGGGGTTCTATAGCCTTGGATGACAAATGGTCTACTGCAGAAAGAAATGACAACCTGCTGCGGAAAAAAATTTGCGTTGTCAGTCATGTATCGAAAGATACATGATCGCCTAAGCGTGTATCACGCATGGCACAAAACTGACCATGAAAATATTTATATAAAATACACATGGATTATGAAAATATTTATACAAATTACACAGGGAAAGTGACTGAAGCCGAGATACCAGCTTAGGATTGATGAAATAGCAGATTCTTTGGAAATTCTAAATATAGGTCAGATGTGACAGGAATATTCAATGCATGGACGAATGGTAGACATATAAATACATAAAGAAATTTTATTTTTTTTCCTTTGATATTTTTGGCATGTTTTCAGAATATTTCAAATACAACATCACAGTGTTCTCTAGCTCTTTAGAAAACGAAATATAATTATTGATGTCTAAACATGCATTGAAGTACGTAATTTCCAACGTTAGAGAACGCTCGTCTTTGTACGGTAGTTAAAATAAAATATGACACTAACTGGAAAAACTGTATTCTTTCTAGAGTCAACGTCAAATCTGAGTCACTTGGCGCCAATTTCAATCTTTCTGAAAGAGCATCATTCATTAATGATGCTTGTATCTCTTTCGTGTAGGCTGTTAGTTTTAAGATCTGCTTTCATTGCACAGAATTTATGTTGAATTGATAGATTGCATAAAACATTAGAGCTAGCATAGAGATTCAGTCTATTTGCTGACATGTCGGATGAGATGAATAAATATAATAATACCAGAGGTCCACGTTCAGCATCTACTTGATTATCGCTCTAACAATTTTATTTATAACAGATCATTGCAAAAGTACGTGTGCGATTTTCATTTGTTACTATAAAATGAACGCAACTTAACACTGGCATTGGTTTTAGTGTAGAATTCTGGTTTGTTTAGATTTAAACCTTGTGTGTCAAACTTTGTTGAATGTTGACGTTTTGTCCACAAGTAAATGCCTGGAAAGTGAAAAGTTGCAGTGTCGTAATATTGTTCCATGAATTTTGAAAACCGCGAAGGAAAATAGAACAAGATACCAACTAAAATTTGCATATCATTCATTGAGAACTACAAGAAGAGTTTGGTTGCTGTAAAAGTGAATAATGGCTAATCTACGTGGTATTAAAGGAAGATTATATATTTCTTTTTGTATTGTAGGAATATTATAATGAATAAAAGGGATTAATTAAAAAATTCAAAATTCCAGCTTTTCGGTCGGTTAAAAACTGGTTTTTGATATTTTTTTTTTCAACCTAAACGAACAACCATGCTCCGGATGAACTTCTGACGTCAATGAAAACTCCCTACTGGCCATCGTGGAGATTAAACTAAATATTTCGATGAAAGAGATTCCTAAGAGTTTGAAAATCGACATCCTAACTGCTTTTCATTTTAATAGGCTTGCGTTCGTTTCCAAATTCGACACGAGGATGCCATATTTTCCGACAGAAAAGAACAAGCTCGATCGTTTTTCTGTGACGATCTCTTTGCTGTTTTACCAAAAAAAAAAAAAAAAAAAAAAAAAAAAAGGAGTTGTTCTTGGACAGTATCGCCACAGGCAATATAAAATGAATTGTTTATGGTAACGTTTGGTGCAAAAGGAGCTGGAAACAAGAAGAAGCCTTGATCAAAACAGGCATATACATCCAATGAAGCTGTTGCTGTCCGTCTTGTGAGATTGCACAGGAATAATATACTTTGATCTTCTTCCATCAGGCGAAACAATGCCACAAACACTGGGTCAACCCATCCTCATTCCCTTCGTATAACATTGGTTAGGAGGAGGTTTCCCTCAAACAGCTTCTTACCAAGAATTGCTGCCCTGTGGAACAGAGACACGAGTGGATTTTCCCCGAGCACAATAATCTTAACCATTTCAAGTTTAGCTTCAACTGTTATCTATCCTTCATATCCTCCTGATATATACTTCTTACTTCCGGTTTTTCCTCTCTTAAATTCTACCTCATTCAACAATCCTCTATTTTAATTGGCTCTTAGGTCATAGTCCAGTAGAAAATCCTACAGATGCATATTCCCGCATATTTATTAGGTTGGGGCAAAAGTAATGACGTAATAATGTCGTTTTTTGACGTTAAATAATACGTCAAAAAACGATATTATTAGGTCATTATTTTTGCACTAACCTAATATTATTTCTTGACTTGAAGTCAAAACGCTACAAACAAGTGGCTGTATCCCGTTTGTGCGTGAACAATATTCCTACATGTGAACATTTTGATTAATTACGGCCATTTTGCTTTACTTTTGACTTGCATTATATATATACAGTGAGAGGAAACAAATATTCGTACACATACAAATTTTTAATTTATTGTATTTCCAACTAATGCATAAACATACTTTTCATATAATTAACTATGTTATTTAATCTACACTGATGCATAATAACTAAATATGCATAGAAAAAATGATTTAATAAAAATAAATCCCATTTATCGATTTTAATGGGTGAAAAAAGTATTCGTACAATGCAAATTTCAGATTTTAAAACTTTTAAAATATAGATTATTTATTTAAAACTTTTATAATATAGATTATTCAAGCGGAATATTCTAAAATATTATCAGTAGTTATTTTTAGCCTTAAAAATACAAACAGAACATTCCGTAACTGATATTCGTGCAAGAAGGTTATCATCATGACACGAGGTAAAGAATTGACAAATTCGCAAAAAGAACTAACTGCTTACTAAGTTGTGGAAATGAGGTAAATGTTACAGGAAAATCTCAGACAACCTGAATATTCCATTTACTATCATTAGCTCATTCCCTGCAAAGTATAAAAACTCGAAACTGTTGAAAACCAAAAAACATGTGCTCCACGGAAGATGTTCGAAGAAATTAATGCGTCAAATTAAACAAAATCTAATGGTTACACGTCAAGAGTTTCAGGATGATTTGCTCTCATCAGGAGTCTGTGTCACTAAACGGATAATAAGCAGTGAAATTCATAGGAAAAATCTAATCATGCCCCCTCGGAAACTCCTCTGCTATTGTAAAGAAACAGATATCCCAGGTTGAAATTCGTTCGGGAAAATAAGATTAAGGAAAAATCGTATTGGAAAAGAGTATTATGGACAGACGGATCCAAAATAGTGTTGTTTGGACGTAATTCTAGAAATCATGTATGGATAAATAATGGTGATGCCTTCAAAGAAAAAAGTTCCAAAAGGAAAATTTGGTGGTGGCAGCATCATGGTTTGGAGGTGTTTTGGTGCAAAAAGCTATTGACAACCTATGAATCATAAATCATAGAACGAATACCACAGATTATCAAACTATTTTGGAAACATATTTAATGATTTCGGTTGAAAATTTTGAACTTCCTCCTGATTGGATCATCCAACAAGATAATGATCATATGCACTCAGCAAAAACTACGAAGAAATGGCTTGCTGAAAATAAGGTAAATATCCTGAAATTGCCAAGTCAGTCCACAAATTTAAAACTCAATCGAGAATCATTGGCGTTGAAAGTTCAAATCTAATGGACAGCTCTAAAAACATCCTCCATCTGAAGATCATATGCGAAGAAAAATGGAACAAAATACCAACTAAAATTTGCAAATCCTTAATTGAGAACTACCAGAAGAATTTGGTTGCTGTAAAAGTGAATAATGGCTAATCTACGTGGTATTAAAGGAAGATTATATATTTCTTTTTGTATTGTAGGAATATTATAATGAATAAAAGGGATTAATTTCTGTTGAATCAAATTTATTTCTGTTTTCTATGCATATTTAGTTATTATGCTTCTGTGTACAGTTAATTATATGAAAAGTATGTATTTTTCATTATTTGCAAATACAATAAATTAAAAATTTATATTTGTACGAATATTCGTTTCCACACTATCTCTCCCCCCTCTCTCTCTCTCTCTCTCTCTATATATATATATATATATATATATATATATATATATATAAACGCTGCTTGGTTGTGTGAAATATAAAAACTTTTATAGACGCCTCTTCTTATTTACAGCTTTGTGTTCGATTTCTATCAGATGCAGATTTTACACTCAGCCTTACAGTATTTTTTCAAAACCAAAGCAAAGCATCGGTTTATATATATATACATATATATATATATATATATATATATATATATATATATATATATATATATATATATATATTGTTGATTTTGTTTAGCGGCATTTCAACCTCTCCGAGTTATTTAATGTCAATTCTAATTTTTTTTAACACAATTGCATGCCTTCAACTACAGATGAAAATGTCTTCTTATTCATTTTACTATAAAGATGAATTTTTTTACTTTATTTTTTTATGTGTGTGTGTGTTTTCCAATTATTTGAATTGCTATATTGGATTTATTTGTAGCTATGGTGAATGACATGTTGATCGCATATCCTCAAAATCTCAGAAATGGAATGTTCAATCCGTCTGCCAACCATCAGTTTACCCCGTTTTAGCTCCGATAATTCTTGTCACCTTGCCATTTACAGCCACACCTATGTTTTCCCTGACTCACCAGGTATAAAAATACAACTAATATCGGTCTGGCCAGTTAAAGTATCAATACATTTGCATAAAACTACCCTATGCTTTTTTTTTGTAACAACAGTATACGAGTGCCAATACAGAATGTTTTGAGACTTTTTTAAGGGAGGAATTTATAAATTGTATAAGAGTTATAACAGTTCACAAAATCCAAAGAAGAATCTGCAATGTTGTCCTGGCCTGGCATCTCGGCTTCAGTACCTATGCCACCGAAATTAGATTCCTTGTGTCTTTTCTATAAATATTTTCATGGTAATTGTTCGATTGAACTTCCCTAGATTGAAATTAATCGCAGTAGTAGATTGGCAGCAAGGACTCATCATTTTACAGTCGCTAGATGCAACCAAAAATTCTTTGCTAGCAGTTTCCTCTTTCGTACGTTTCGCGTGTAGAACTTACTTCTGTCTTCTTATCTTCCAGTCAATTTTGATCAAATGCAATATCAATTGTTATCTTCTGTCCTCTTGTATCCTCTTCTTGTATTGTCTACTAGCACCATGGCCTGGCGTTGCCCGTGCTTGATTCAAAAATCGTACGACTCATACAGCAATCGCTATCACTTGACTTAAAATATGTTTGCCCTTCCTTGCCTTTAAAGGAATGTCCTTTGCCGTGTTGATGTTGCTACAGGCCTTACTTCTTGTCTATCTCACACTGCGAATTTTTTCTAAGCTCTATACTAAACATTAAATCAGTTACGAAAAAAGAACTAAACAAAATGAACAAAAAAACGATCAGCTTTAAAAAAAAGGACTCGTAACTGGAAAAACCGAATGAAAAAATAATATTAACAACAAATACTTTTTCACACCCAACTCAGTTCTGCGGAATCAGAATCAACGTTGAGTTTAAGCAAGCGAATGAGCCAATTGGAGTAAAGTGCCATGGAGATTTAAATTTTTCCCACTTGTGACGAATGCAGCAATCGATTTTTTTTTTGCATGCAAGCATGCTAGTAAACTGATGTGGGCCCAAAGTCAGGACCACGGAAGGAAAACACGGAACACGGATTAGAGGTAAGAAAGATATATTAAACAAAAAGGTTACAAAGAGAGTGTAAGTATAAGTGGAGATTACTATGTGCTAGTGTCTAGTCGTACGCGGCTGATACTACGGTATTAGAATACCCTCTCTCTCCCTCTCTCTCTCTCTTTCCTACTATTCTCCTAAAGTGTCATATCGCATACTTTATATAGTCCTGGAAGAGTCCATGTTGTAGGTATGTTACGGTCTCACAACATAAACATACCTGTCAGTCAGCTTTTGGCTCTCACGCTGGTCAATAGGATCTTCCTGCCTATTCGTGGCAGCCAGCTATAGGCTCTCAATCTGGCTAGTACAAAATGGCCGCAAACTACATGAAAACTGCCGTAGAAGTGTGAAAAAATCGATTATTTCCACTATCGATGGGAGTTGGGAAATGCAAAGTCGATGTTTGCCTTCCCGCTAACTTGGAGCATGTGCATGTAAATTTGGGTGCAAATCCGTCGAAAATTGCGACCGTGCAGTCTTTACACACATAAACACCCACCCACACACACCCACACACACACACACACACACACACACACACACACACACATCCTGCCTTTTATAGAGAGAGATATTAACTACGCATCTGATAAGCTGACCTGCCAACTTTTGTTATTCCAGATTGAAGGAGAAGGCTGTTACAGCCCAATGAATATACCGTACTAAACCCTGCTTTTCGCAACAGACTAGTTTTCAGATTGCATCCGGGACGTGAAGACAGTTTGGAACCTCACTATAAAATAAAGATTTGTGTTGGGCATCAAACTGTTCCCCACCTTCTCTAGTGTTCAGACCTTGTTCTCTTTCACCTTTCGTTTTCCTCTAAGCTGATTTGGAACGGTCCATCCTTTTTTCAAATATTGAGAAGATGAAGGACGCTGTGACAAAGGTTCTGGATATCTTCCATTTGTATGACTTCCATGGGAACTTCAAAAAGCGGTAGGAGCACTTCAATAAGTCAGAGGAACCTGCTCTGAAGGAGATTAGAGTTTTGTACTTCTTTGAAATTAATAAAAGTTTCTCCTGAAAAAGTCTAAAAACTTCTGGAATGAACATCGTATATTTGAGTAAATGCGAGAGCTATTTTTTTTTTTTTATCGATAATGAAACGCATTATTATATATGCATATAAATAACACTTTCTGGGAGTGTGAACCTCAGAGGACCAATGATTTTATATTACTTACCAAACGGTAGAAAGGCAATTTCTTGTTTTCTAATGAATTTTCCGTTGTACCAGACAACATCATTTGCATAGAGAGTAGACAAATAGCAAATATGCGACTTTTACGGATCAATAAATGCAAAATTAATGAATAAGCGAGAAAACTCGTGAAAAAAAAAATGTTGTTAGCAATAATGAAAGAACTTTATTTCAAGCTTCCTAGGCGCATTGGAAACTAACAATAAAAAATAAAATGATGCCATCAATAAATAAACTGCTAACAGTAGGAGAACGTTAACTTCTTATGAAGCCACAAAATGAAGGATCGCAGACGACAAAGCGTGTAATATTATAAAACAACGTTTCCTAAGATCTCTTTCAGTCATATTACACAATTCATTCCTCATAACCATTTAATAGTAACCTTTCTAGCTTGTGTGGCTCTGGAGTCTTGTATCGGGTTAAGTTCAATCTCAAAATAAGTGAAACGTTACAATAACTGCAGATACATAGCGGAACGATAGATCAAGGACTGGATCCAAACAGGTATTTCAAGAGAGAAACTGGAGGAATATTTGATAAATCAAGTTGACATAATCTGGACATCGGCCAGATCAGATAATTTTGGGTCTCTGAGCTGAGCATTTCAACCCATTCCGTGACAAGTTAGTATACTTTTTTCATTAATATCTTTTGAATCGGTCTAAATTGTTTTAATTTAGCCATAGGATGTAAGCCTATTGATCCCTTTTATTTTTGTCCCTTCTTTAGTTCCGGGTGATATATATGTTAGTTTTCTGGTACTAGAATAAGACAAATGCATGATTATCAGCAAAATGGTCGGCCTAAAATACAAATTACAAATCGGGGATACTAAAATCAAACTATCACAAAAATTTAAATATCAAGGAAGTGTTCTAATAGAAAGCAGAAAGTGCAACACTGAGATCCGAAAACGTATTGGTGTTATGGCCCGATTCCTTGTACCACGGGTGATAGTCCAAGGTAGAACCAATAAAGAAGAACTCGAACACAGGTATGGAATAACAGAGATATATTACAAACAGGAATATATACAGAGAAGTAGAAGTTTTAGTATGAACAATCAGTTTTAGTAGAGAGAACAATGTAGTCTCGACCAGTATCACTATTCCAATGTTTTGCAGTACTTGTCTGAACACGAATCTGTTTCGAACTGCCTCTGACTCGACTCTTGACTCGACTTGAACTACTGACTATATTTAGTCACCCACCCACGTGGGCAACATGTGGCACAAGGCTGTTTTTAACGTCGAGTTAAATGTTCTATTAAGTTGTTGCTGTTGTTAAGTTCTCAAATTTTAAACAAGGCAAAAGAAAATTATCAGATCATGAATTTCATTGTTCCACAAAACAATTTTCAATTTACGTTTCTGGATTCCGTGAATGGAATCCTGCACAAATAAATAAACAACGCCAGCAATTGAGATAGAAAAATAAGTGTATTAAACGTAAGAATACAGACTTGAGGTGAAGATTAGTAGTCCAGAAATGCGGGTTAGTAGAAAGTATATGTACAAGTCTCTGTAAGTGAAGCCGTAATTATCTCTCTTTCTGGACTCTCGTATAACTCTGGGTGAACACCCTGTCTCGACGTTTTTCTCACGCTATCTCTCCGTAGTATAAATATACTTTGAACGAGTCCATCTTGTGTACAAGGGGCGAGTCCCACAATATTTACATTGTGCATTCAGGATGTAGGCTGCCATGGCACTCCACACATTCTATTGGAAGGAATGCAGATTAAGGACCCCCTGCGCGCACAGCGTATCGAGAATTGAAAAAAAAATCCATACAGAATGAAAATTGATGAGTTTAAGAAACTGATAAAAGCCGATAAAAGCATAATAATCTTTATTTTATATTATTTAATAATCAAAACATAATAATAAATGAATTAAAAATAATTTAGTTCGTGAATGTGATGTAAAGAAACGTTTGATTTTAAGATCTGGCTCCATTCCAAAAGGTTTTTAAAAGAAAAAGTCATACACAGAACTCCTCATCACCGGGATTATATTTTAAATATTTATTCACAAAAGAATTTCAAGATGCGTTTACAGCCATAATCAAAATAATCAATGAAACCTACACATTTTAAAATATAAATTATGAAATATACCCCTTTTAATCTTTGATTAGGTTGGTGCAAAAATAATGTCGTTTTCTCACTTAGTAACATATGTGAGAAAACGACATTATTTTTGCACCAACCTAATATTTACTATACGCATTCAGGGTTTGATGGAAGCGTCATTCTGCATATTTACAATTCTATTGCTTTATAATCTGTGAATTTCCATGATCTTTTAGAAAAGACATCAGGAGTAGTTCTCGTTCACTTCTTCACAATTTTGAATTCAAAGTGGATCTGCTCCTATACTGGCTGCCAAACTAGTTAACAGTTTAGCAGACTGTCATTTTTTAGAGGACGTTTATCGCTGCTCCGACTTACTGGGGTTGAACTTTGAGGTCAGATAGAAGACAAAATAAGGAAGTCAATTTTGATTGGCTGAGCTAACGTGAAACGATAGATAAAGAAAAAGATTTCAGGGAGTTGGTTCTTACACGTGTTGACTTTCGTGTCTGGGAACTGTTCTCAAGTGGAGGGAGTGAGTGACCCCACTTGCTAGTTAGAAGATGTATATGCTGACGTTAATAACCTAGCTAAGTTATAATCCCCTGTGTTGAAGCTCTTTTGTCTCCGAATCAAATACATAGCGGTCACCGGCCGTTAAAGTAGACTGCGATATTATTATCGAGCGACTACCGTCGACCCACTATGCAACGTAGCCAGAGAGATCATCTTACCTTGCTATATAATCTACAGCTGGGGAAAAGAGATGGACTCGCGTCTTTCTCAAAGAGTATTAACGAGAAAAGTAAAAACAAACAGATCCTGTAAGAATTTGAACTGAGCTCGCCGAATAACCGTGAAATTAGCCATACATCCACCAGAAAAATTCAGGCAGAACATTAAAATTTGACAACTTCTTTACTCACAATAGAAGTGCATAAATGAAGGTGGTACCCATTATTTTTAGAACACTTGGAATAGTTGCAAAGTGTTCGGCGGAATGTTGAGGAGAACAGATAGTATGAAGACAAAATCAAGGTCAACCATTTAGCAGATAAAAAACAGATAAAATATTAAAGTTTATATTGAATTTTTTATAGGACTTGCTGTCACTTGACAACCAGTTTAAACTACTGGTTTCCATGGATAGAAATCTCAATAATGATGGCGATGCTGATAAGATTGAAAAAAAAATGGGATCAAATATCTTTACCATCGAAAATCTATAAGACGTTTATGAATAATCTGAAAAATATCGAAAATGTTACATTTTCACTAGGTTTCCTTCTTCTGTTTGCTATCTTGCTTCAGAACGTGCGCGATCATGGTTCTCCGCAGCTACCTATCCTTGAGAACGCTTAGCAAGCTTTGTCTTCTTAATATCCCTCCTACTCATTGTTCTTCTATCTATTTGCACAAGACCGTTAAGTAGCTTACGTCCTATTTCCCACCGTCGCTCTTGCTTTGAGTATATCATGTGAGTGTTAAAATCTCCAAGCCCTCTTTCCTTACTAGAAATTTCATGTGTCTTTCTTTTAGTTTATATATAAGCACCCTTTTTATTTCCATTTTCCTTAAAACTTCCTCGTTGCCTTCATGTTTCGTTCATGTCATAGTTAGCAGCCGTCTGTAAAAAAATCCTCGATCCCTTTTTTCCTCTACAAGAAAAAGGTCCAACATTTACTGCCATATAGGAGAGCGAAAATGATATCGAAACTGAGCATAGATTTTTGAAGAAAAACACATTACCAGCTATAAATCTTTTGTCGGCATTAAATAACCCATTGAGATCGATATGCCGTAATAACTAGCCAAACCAAAGCAAAACCAGAAAGACCTCTGTCCAAACTCATTTTTCGGGCATTGCTTGACCAGGAGGTTCTTCGTGGTCGAGAGGACAAAGCCCATGATGTGTATATATATATATATATATATATATATATATATATATATATATATATATATATATATATATATATATATATATATATGTGTGTGTGTGTGTGTGTGTGTGTGTGTGTGTGTGTGTGTGTAATTATTTATTTAAAAATATGATTCCATTGCTACGTAAGAGTTCTCATGTTTCAAAACAAGAGCCGAAAACTTCAATATAATTATCTGAATTCAAGTGAATTAAAGTACCAAGGTCTGTTCCATCTTCAAGCGAAATTAAAAAAAGAATTCGCTTGAAGATGGAACAGAGCTTGGTACTTTAATTCAATTGAATTCAAATAATTATATTGAAGTTTTCGGTTCTTGTTTTGAAACATGAGAACTCTTATGTAGCGATGGAATCATATTTTTAAATAAATAATTATATTTAGGCTCTACTTTTGTATCGAGCACTGTTTTTTAAAAACAAAAACAAAAATACTAAAGAACTTTCTATTATTTATCTAACGAGTTCTTTCCTATTTTCTATATATTTTCACACACACACACACACACACAAACATATATATATATATATATAATTCTTTCCTTCTCTCTTTATAGTGAGATGAGTGCACCCGTGCCGTTAAAATATGAGGGCATTTGTAGGAAAGTTTTAATAGTGAGATACAAAGAAACAAAATTCATCAAACAATGTGTTGAGATTGAAGCAAATATAAAGGCAATAAAATTTCCTCGTCTTCTGTCTGCTTGATTCCTGGACTTTTATTGACCTATTTTTACGCAATTATGTCCCCTAAGTTTCTTTCAATATCAGTAAACACTTGCGTCTTAGTGAATTTATGGCATTTTCTCTTTAGAATATCCTTCCCAAATATATCAAGTTTAAGTAGCATTTCCAACAGTATAATATTCTGAGTTGTCTGTTAAACCCCTCCCCAATTTCTGGATGGATGAAACCGTGAAGCTGCTTCAGAGATGATGAAATATAGTGGAACATACTGGCGCTATTAACCTTTTGCTTATATATATATATATATATATATATATATATATATATATATATATATATATATATATATATATTGTTTGCTTTTGGAAGATAAGTGCAAATTTGTAAACAGTGACTAAAACTACTAATATTACAAGGTTCTACCACTTCGCTGAATTGAGCACTCTCAGTGTTTATTCACAAAATAAGTTCGTAAAAATTCGCCCTTCTTTCAACTGTGCGCCGCTGTTACCGAATCAAAAATAAATTTGAAATAGTCGGATGTCTAGACATACTGATGTGCTGTGAAACTGCGAAACAGTTTCTTGTGGCTATATATATATATATATATATATATATATATATATATATATATATATATATATATATATAGATAGATAGATGGATGGATGATCACACATTGAGTGCTGGTGAGATATTATTAACAGATATATTTATTAGCTTCTTTTGATTATAAGCATTCACGTGCAACATTAATAAACGTTTTGTTTGCTCAATTCTGGGAATTTTACTAAATCTTTATAATAATTTGGCACGCTCAAATCACCGTGCTGATAACAAATATGGCGCCAGTTTGTTTACATTGCGCAGATCAGTACGAAAATTTCAGTGATTGTGCAGGTCACTGTTGCCAACATTGTGAATTGATTGGACGGTTTTTGTAATATTATAAAAAATGCTATCTCGATAATAATTTGGCACGCAGTGTATATATATATATATATATATATATATATATATATATATATATATATATATATATAAATAAATAAATGAAAAGACTAGAGGAAAATCTATTCTCAGGCGTTGCCTTTCGCCCTGTGAATGACGTTATCAAGAAACCGTAGGATTTATTTTGTAGAATGTGTTTAAATACAAAAGCATAACATTATTTAATCAAGGCTTTTAAATTTGAAAACGTCCATCAGGTGGTTGAAAAATTAGTAAAAACTTATGGAGCACACAAGACGTCATAATTCAAAGTCTGGTAAAAAGTAAACGAGTAATACTCAAGAATGAAAAAAAAATTGTTTAAACTGTAATGGGAAGGTGTTGACGTATGTGCGGTACATCTTCAGAAACATGAGGTAATAGATTTAAACGTTTTCTTTTGATTTTTCAACATATTTGTCGTCGTGTATGTTGGGTAGGGGAAGTTGTAATTCTTTCTGGATAAGTAAGATTTGAAATAAACCCGGGCGTAGATTAATATATATATTCCATTGCAGCATTCTCGTGAATTTTCTTTCTGAATAAATTACTTTCTCTTTTAATGAATGTGATATTATCTATCTATCTATCTATCTATCTATCTATCTATCTATCTATCTATCTATCTATCTATCTATATATATATATATATATATATATATATATATATATATACATGAGTAAATTACTTTTTGTTTTGATAATGTAATGTTATATATATATATATATATATATATATATATATGGGTATGCCTGTGTGTAAGTGTGTGTGGGTGTGTTGACATATTGCAACTGGCTGATTCACTTCATAAATGTTGCCTTGTGCTGTAAAATTCCGTTGTAGATAGCCATATCTATATACACAGATCTATACCACAGATATACATACATATATTGAACGATTTTTATTGATGTCGAATCCGGCTGGCAATAAAACAGTTTAGGAATATCGGAATATGCTTCGAGACAACATCTTGAGACACAATCTGGATTATGAAAACAAATCAAGACAATAATGTTAAGAATATTAGATCAGACTTGTTGAACATGCGTTCTGCAAACAGAATACAATAAGATGTCATAGAAATTCAATTAACTGTTAATAAGATTTCTGTATAAACAACACTTTCAACAAGACATCTATTTTCTAAAGATCTTTTTTCTAATTCGTATTAGTCCTGGGTATGATAATAAACTACAACCGGCAGCAATTCCTCTGATTGCGAAGCTGGGGGGTTTGAGGAGCGTTGAACCCCCTCTTAATTGCAGTTGTTCCCTGTTCCACCCTAACCCAGGGTGTAAAATCTGTTAGGGGATCCCATCTGTAGACAAATAGTAAACCCCACAAACAAAACAAGATATTATTAAAGAATAAAAATATATTATCTACTAAAAGTACCGGCAATATATTTTTATATAAAAAAATGCATTCAATACCTATTTATAGTAGAATTAACAACAATACATATTTATAGTAGAATTAACAACAATACTTATTTATAGTAGTATTGCCAACAATATCTATTTATAGTAGAATTACCAACAATACTTATTTATAGTAGGGTTACCAGCAATACCTATTTATAGTAGAATTAGCAACAATACTTATTTATAGTAGTATTGCTAACAATATCTATTTATAGTAGAATTACCAACAATATTTATTTATAGTAGAATTACCAACAATACCTATTTATAGTACAATTACCAACAATACTTATTTATAGTAGGGTTACCAACAATAACTATTTATAGTAGATTTACTAACAATACCTATTTATATTAGAATTACCAACAATACTTATTTCCAGTACAGTTACCGATAATACCTATCTATATTATTATTACCAACAATATCTATTTATAGTAGGATTACCAACAATATCTATTTATAGTAGGATTACGAACAATACTTATTTATAGTAAAATTACTAACAATACCTATTTATATTAGAATTCCCAACAATACCTATTTATAGTAGGATTACCAACAATACTTATTTACAGTGGGGTTACCAATAATACCTACTTATATTAGGGTTACCAACAATACCTATTTATAGTAGAATTACCAACAATATCTATTTATAGTAGGATTACCAACAATACATGTTATCTGTAGTTAAAGGCATACAGTTGTGTTCAAAATATTTAGATTTCAGCATTAAATAACCCATAGCTGTTGATATGCCGCTAAACAAAACTAAGCAACAACGGACAGAGAAAAGTAAGTTGTCACCTTAGCTCTCTTAACTCGCTAAGATTTCTATATAAACAACTTTTTCTATAAGACATCTATTTTCTAACATCTTTTTCTCATTAAGTTTACTTGAACTTCCTACTTTCGACATAGATACATGCAGCTGAACATGAGAGAAACATATGAATAATTTCATAAAGTTTATAATAATGGTGATTCTAATATTAACCGTTTCCCTATAATGACACATTTGAATTACCGGTGGAAATTTATAAAATCTTTTTCTTAACACCATTTTTTTTGTAGGGGGGGGGGGAAACAGGTTTCTCAGGTCCAGTAGCTGTTATCTCTCTTTCCAGTATTGTTTGTGGTTTCCTTCCTAACCTTTTATTTGAAGTGGTGTGGAATGTCAATGATTATGGCATACAGTGACTACTGAATGATATATTAAAGTTAATGGACTGGGCATTATATTTACAGAATACGAATAAAGATAATTTCAAAAATAAATATGAAAGTGCCATCAGATAAAATCATGGAAACATTTTCATTATGTCCTTATTTTCTCTTTGAGTTACATGTGTTATACATTTTAGTTGGTGCTTTTATAGGTAGTTCCCAAGTGATTTGGTTTCTGTTATTTGGTACAGTTCTTTGTTAGTGATCCTATCGCGACCGTCCACTATGTTACAAAACGATGATATTTGCCAAGACCCTTGGGATTTACTCGCGCAAAGCATTTTTGCCATTGATTTTAAGGAGCTGTTATATACAGGGCGTGCGTTGTGATGCAATGGATATCAGACCGGAATGAGAAACGGAGAGCCGATTTCGAATTCTAGTCGTGGTCGTTGCATTCACTTACACGCAAATACCTTTGGGAAAGGTATGAACCCATCTCTTCACCTACCAGGACAGACTGGGTCCTATAGCTTTGGTTTGTTTGGCAACCAGTCTACCGTAGAAAGAAACGGCAACCTACTGCGGGAAAATCTTCTGCCTAGTCAGTCATGAATCGTAAGTGTCATGGTGTTTACTCATTCGCCCTAAGAGAATGAGATGTGACACAAGGTCGGATTAATGTGAGGACCCGAGCGCGTGCACCCAGGCTGGGTCAAAAATTCCCCCCCCAACCCCCGCAACCGTCGGTTGCGCTGGCCTCGGTGCGAGCAGCGATCTCTCCCTCTTGTGCAATGCCCCGGGCAGCTGTTACCCAGGGCTGGGCACCTCTTCAGTATAATTTTCCTCAGTTGCCCCTTTGTCCTTTGAGAGAGAAGCCTCTGAGCGCACTCTGTCCAAGTACAGAGACGCAACTGAGAGATGATAACTAATGCAAAATCCCTCCAAGGAGGAATTTCACGCTCATATCGTGTGTTATCGTAAGTGTCATCATCGCCAAATCACATATCGTGTATGGCACTTAACTGATTGGCTGTATACAGCTGACAATCTAGATATTTCAGAATGGTTTTCGCGTCAAGCATGACATCCATATAAAAGTCTGAATAATAACTAATTCAGCAAACAGAAGGTTTTACACTTGTTTAGATAATTTAGATAGGTTTTAAAAATTTAAATAAGTGGATTGTTTTTTTTAATGACTCACTTCGGCTAATTTGTAAGATTGTGAACTATCAGGCAACGACATGTCTTATTATAACGAACGCTATAGATTTTCCAACATTTGACAAGTGTTGGCAAGGACAGAAACTTAAATATGGTCACAATTTATATGTTTTTGTCTTTGAATGACACTGAAAGAGACAAGCGGTAAGGATTTTTTTCCGTTTCGTTTTATATTTTTCGAGCTAAAACTTTACGGCGCGAAAATTTATTTCTTAGGTTTTCTCTTCCGTCCAACTTTGGTATATTTCCAAATATACTTTTAGAACGTTCGTTTTTAAAGCCCTAATGAAATGAAAATCCGATATGAATTATAATGAGAAAAGAAGGGTTAGAAAATTTGACACTCACAGAACATATTGAAGGCAAGAGAAACACAGCGAGTAATCTACATAAAAGCCTTATCTTAGAACATCAAATATATGTTATATTGTTGAGGGGTCACCCCATTTTATACAAATGGACTCACCCTATTATATACATATACTACTGCAAAAGCGAGACGAGAGTAAGAGAGAGCAAGACCGAAGATTCGAGTCGAGTCGAGACGAGACGAGACGAGAGTAAAAATTTGTAGGTAACCGGAAGAGTGAGGGTGAGGTAACAGTGTTGTAGGAGTCACAGTGATCGAGCATGTAGACTCAGTAAGAAGTCATACAGCGATACTTCAATACCAAAGACTGTATCGATATTTTGCTACTAACCCGTATTCCTGGAACTACTAACCTGCTTTACCAGTTTGTATTATTACGTTAATAAATTATTTTCCTATATTCCTTCTTGACGTTTGTTATTTATTGGTACCGGATTTCAACCCGGAATCCCCAACATATAGTAAAGATCAAACATTGTTAAGCGCTAAGAAGGATAGGAAATAGTGGGAAACCATTCCCGCCCAAATCCTAAAGGGACATTGAAGAAGATGAAAAAGTAGAGGCAGTATTTACACTATTTACTTCTGACTGTTACCCTTATCTTTGTTGTTAGCACAATGTTTCGGCTGTTGTAACCTACAGCCTTCATCAGGAGATATGTTGATTCGGTTAACCTACTGGGAATTCCGAACTGTACTCTTTATTTAATCTATGGGTGGGGGGTAGCTCATCCTAGTCCCACTAACCACGTCTAAAGATATCTCATCTTCCACTAAACATTTATAGAGATATCTCACTTTCTTATTTTTAATACTGCTCAGTTATTGCTCGCCCTGTTTTCACGGAGTCCAGGTATACAATGCCAGGCACAGGTATTATACAATTAGTATGCCATTAAATTCACGAATCTCGCCTTATTCTACTAGGCTATTGAACATGGACAGTGAAACGAGAACGAGGTTTAATAAAGGGGTTAGTTCGAAATCCCCTGTAAGATACGAAGCCTACTTTTGAATGGCACAAGGATAGATCAATGGGCCATACAGAGTACCGAAGCTAGGTACAGAACGTGTTAGATTTTAAAAGGACACTTCTACTTAGACTCACAGCTGAAAGTTCTAGAGCATATACGGAGGAAGGAGGGGGCTTGGCGAATCTGGTACTCACATCACATAATGAAATATCTTCTTTTGTTTATAAAGCAAAAATGATGGTGAAATTAATTTGGATCTGATTAAGATTCATTAATTGAAAATAATGCGGGAGATTAAATTTTACAAGTACAAAATAAGTACCTTAGAAGAGAATGCATTGTTTTAAATATATCGCTCTTGATCTTGGGGTCTCTGATTGTTAGGTTGAATTGGAAAGGTGACCTGATTGGTTGTATTAGTGAACATTAAAGATATGATTAGACAAAGACAGGGATAGAAGATAACAGTAAATATTATTAGATTGGTTGGCCATTTGGAGGATGGTTAATCCAAGATTTTTGACAGTAGAAAAAATTAATTTTCTTTGAACAGATTTTTGGATGGCAGATTTTGGATACGGAAGTAATCCCGTCCATTGGGCTGATGATAGGACCTTTTGACTGTACAACACGATTTCAAAACGGAACGCAACCGAGGCTGAGGAGATCCATGAACGTCAACGTCCTGAAGAGTCAGGGCATATAGAATAATAATAAGAATTATCTTCATATCTTCTTAATAGTCGCCATAAGCTAATTATAACCTCATTTCTATAGAGAATCGTTCTTACAAAACACATACAGTCAAATCCTGTAAGTTTTTGCGCGTAGCAAAACAAACTGTCAGAGAAGTCAGCCATTCTCATCATAACCCAATGTTCGTTTCTGTTTGAGGTTGGTACGAATATGGAATTATCTGGAAGCGACTTTTTCCAACAAGGGCATAAAGCTTACGGATGTTGAGTTACATATTATTTTGCAATAGGCAATAGTTGACTAAACCGTCCGCTTGCTTTTCTTTCGAGATAAATCCAAGATCACAAAGGGATTTGGCTGAGCAAGAATCAGCGTTAAGACTTCACTTAAAAGCTTACGATGTCTGTTCAGTATGCATGCTATTAATTACAGATTTCTACTGTTCTTCTCTTTCTCACACGTCCAGCTGCTCTTCTCACATTATTCATAATCTATCTATCCACCCTTTTTGGTTATCTATCTATCTATCTATCTATCTATCTATCTATCTATCTATCTATCTATCTATCTATCTATCCTTTCTGTTTCTCTCTCTCTAGCTCTCTCTCGTGCTGATGCTGTCAACATCTCTCTCTCTTCTCTCTTTCAATATATATATATATATATATATATATATATATATATATATATATATATATATGTGTGTGTGTGTGTACGTATATTACAAAACTTAACGACTGAGAGCAATGGTAAGTGATCCACTAGTGAAGTGCACTCAAAGAAGATTTAGTCCTCAAATTATTACACAACAAATAGCAATGAAATATCAAAGCAAGACAGAGAGAATGCTTACTAGATTAGAAAGTTCTAGTAGACTACGTATTACTTAAATAATTAGAACAATATATATATATATATTAGGTTGGTGCAAAAATAATGTCGTTTTCTCACATATGTTACTATGTTAGAAAACGACATTATTTTGCACCAACCTAATATATATATATATATATATATATATATATATATATAATCGGATTTAATATAAATAAAATATGACTTAATATTGAAAGAAACATCTTAAGAATATTTAATAACTAATCCTCCAAATAATAAATATCAACCCATCCCAATTTTTAATGAACTAATCGAGCAACACTGACTGAATACCCCAAAATATTATATATAAAATAATAAAAATAAAAAGCAACCTACTTCAAACCAAACATACAGCCATGATGACAGTTGACGACAACCGAAAATACTCGGCAAACAACAAGAACTGCGGATTTTCAACAACACAAATATAACCGCTTGCTCACGAAGAACAGACGGTTAGGCGAGGCTAATTTCATGCTTTCAAAGAAAATTCCCGTTTTGAATTTGTTGGCCGCCTATATTACTGAAGAAAAAGTTTTCATATTTATCTCGTGTTCGTTGAAACACGTCACAGTCCAGTCTTCACTAGATCCAAGGTATCTTTAAAGACTGATTGTTGTAGTTTTGCAGAACATATCTAGTTGAACTAATCCTCTACCCACTTGGGACCTGGGCAAACACACAATCAACATCAGCCTTATGATGATGTATAAAGTGGTAAGAGAGACGCCTTCTCGTTTTGGCATCCATATCTGTTATTATCAAATTGAGGATATTGGAAGTTTATTGCATCACAGGGATAGCCAAAGTATTTATCGTTGATATTCTATTTAGTGTAATCAACTCGGTATTAAGCACTGGACGCACAAGGCTATAGTATTCTTTTTTTACTTTCTCCTTGTGTATTCTATCTCCTTAGAAGGCATCAAGGTATTTATAGGCTTCTTCGATTATTAGTATTATTTCCTTACTTACTCCCTGTGTAGTCCATCTCCTTCGCCGAAACCTAGGTATTGATAGGATCTTTGATTATTAGTATTGTTTCGTTACTTACTCCCGTTGTATTACTTCTTCTTCGGCCACACCTAGTTATTCGTAGGCTTCTTCGATTATTAGTATTATTTCCTTACTTACACCCTGTGTATTCTTTTTCCTTCGCCGACACCTAAGTATTTATAGGCATCTTCGATTATTAGTATTATTTCCTTTCTTCCTCCCTGTGTATTCTATCTCCTTCGCCGACACCTAGATATTTATAGATTTCTTGGATTATTGGTATTATTTCCTTACTTACTCCCTGTGTATTCTTTCTCCTTCGGCGAAACCTAGGTATTTATAGGCTTCTTCGATTATTAGTATTATTTCCTTACTTACTACCTGTGAATTCTATCTTCTTCAGCGACACCCAGGTATTCAGAGGCGTCTTCGATTATTAGTATTATTTTTTTACTTACACCCTGTGTATTCTATCTCATTCGCCGACACCTATGTATTTATAGACTTCTTCGATTATTAGTATTATTTCCATACTTACTCCCTGTGTAGTCATTTTCCTTCGCCGACACCTAGGTATTTATAGGCTTCTTCCTTTATTAGTATTATCTCCTTACTTAATACCTGTGTAGTCTATCTCCTTCGCCGACACTAAGTATTTATAGGCTTCTTCGATTATTAGTAATATTTCCTTTCTTAATCCCTGTGTATTTTATCTCCTTTCCCGACACATAGGTATTTATAGGCTTCTTAGATTATTAGTATTATTTCCTTACTTACTCCCTGTGTATTCTGTCTCTTTTGGTGACACCTAGGAATTCATAGGCTTCTTTGATTATTAGTATTATTTCCGTACTTACTCCCTGTGTAGTCCATCTCCTTCGCCGACACCTAGGTATTCATAGACTTCTTCGAGTTCCCTATCATTTGGCAAAACATAAATCCATTGAGTGTTTCTGTAATTCCCCCTCTCTTGAATATTAATTTTACACATTTATCTAAGTCGAAATCTATACTGATGCCACCACTAAAACATTTTATACTATTGAGGAGACCCATCAACTCATTACTGTTTATTATTACTCATTGTTACTTGCTCATGCGATTAAGCACTGACAGAATAAAAAGGGGCGACAGTAATTCTCTTTGAAAAATTTCCTCGTCGGCTATTCAAACAATTGGAAGTGGTAGTAACTTTGGTGTGATTTAGGTATAATATGGTTTTACCCAGTTCCATGCTATATTCATGGAAATTTACTATCACCGAGAAAACTTTGTACTTTTTTAAAGCCTTAAGGAACCAAGAATGTGAGACGCTATCAAAGGCTTTACAGTAAACTATCCAATTCGTACTGAGATTTCTAACTTTTTTCCTGCAATTTTTCAAGATCATTTTATTTATTTTTTGTTGATCTTTGTAACCATATGAATCTTTTCGACATCCTTCTGTTCCAGAAGAGGAATGTAGTTTTCATTGAGAAAAGTGTAAGTACATTTAGTCTAGACTGACATGATGGATTTATATGTGGTCGACAGACATATTGGCCTATAATTTTTGGGATCATCTGTTTCACTCGTTTTTCATAGGATATATGTAATACCTTCAGTAATCGATTCTGGAATTTCATTGGGGTTATTAATTAATGGATTGATGGTAGCATATGATATCCTGACTATTTCAATATTGGGGATTTTGTTAGAGCCTGCCTAACATTATTTTTGTCTACTCATATCTTAAATGTTCACTATATTTGTACTGGTTGGTCTTACATTTTTTTTTGTTCTCATTTGATCCATGCTGCATTGAGATCTTATTCTTTTGAGTTGCCCTAGATATTCTCCCAACATGTTTGCACTTGTTCAATAGATGTTGGATCACTGACTTCAATAACTTCTTTTCCAATTTGCCTGTAAAATCTCTTGAGATCCCACTGGAATATATTTTGTCGATAGCACCGATAACGCTTCTCATATAGTCTTTTTCTCTGTGCCTTTTATTGCAGTTTCTGTTGAAGTATTTTCTAGATTGGTGGAATTTCATTTGCTGCTTTAACTTATATATACGATGCAATGAGAAGGAAATTAATATATAAATTCTAACGTTCACAGCAATTATTCAAAAGAGGTCTCGATACCGATAATAGAGCAATAATTATTTCTTATAATTTTATCATACAGACAAAAATACTTTACTTACTAGTGAATAAACTGTTTTTGTTTCTATTATAAAATTATGATATATATATATATATATATATATATATATATATATATATATATATATATATATATATATATATATGAGATATCAGGAACAATACTGGGAAAAACGTATGACTAAGTGTAAAAAAAATTCTTGTGATGCGTTTCATCCTTGAGGACATCATCGGACTAAATTTTTCATGTAGGTGCCGCTGCACAAGCACACGAACGAGGGGTGCTGGGAATTTAATTTTTTTCTTTCAGAATTCAACCGATTTATTTATATCCTTTTTCTGTTCTTTCCATCACTTTTGTTATTGGATATCCACACTGTGATACTAGAAATCCGTTCGTATGTGTAGTCGTTCCAACATAGCAAATTTAGTCCGACGAAGTCCTAAAGGACGAAACGCGTCACAAGGAAACTTTTTTCACGTAGATTTCCCGCGTATATATATATATATATATATATATATATATATATATATATATATATAAAAGTGAACATAGAAGTCAACACTTAGAGGCGACAGTCTGTTTCATGCTATATGCAATCGTCAGGCCACGTATGCTGTTATTTTTCTCGGCTATTTATACATATACGGGTCAGTGGTGCATTGTGGGTAGTCTATTATGGCGGTTATTTTACCGGAAGTCGTTTATTTATTTATTTGGGTTAAATTATTTTGCTTGTTTTTATTTTTTTTTTCTTATTTTATTTACTATTTTTAGTTACCGTTAGGAAAAACAAATAAATATAATCAACTCAAATAAACACGAATTAAAAAACTGTTTCTGCCAAAATAATAGTTAGAATAAACTACAACAATCAACCCCAAAACCGAACAAATAGCTTTAATTAAATTCTCAAACCAAAACAAAACTATTAAATAAGTGATATAAACAAATCTTTACTGCGTTAATAAAAAAAACACCGATTAAAAAATAAGTAAATAAATAAATAAAATAAGAAAAAAAAAACAAAAAAAAACAAGCAAAACCCCTTTCTGTGAGTAAATCCAGTGACTTCCGAGCAAAATTGAATGACTTAGCTCATTCATATGCAAGCTCTTCAATTTCCTCCTCTGAATTTAAATGGAGTAGGGAGCATCACAGGATCATTAAGTCCCTAAAGAATAATCACTTTCTGGTCATTACCAGACCAGATAAGGGTTCTGGTGTTGTGCTTATGGACCGCCAGGATTATGTGACTAAAATGTTACATATACTTAATGATCCTTCTAAGTTTCAGCGTCTTGGTCACGTTGATACCCATGATAATACGTTAACTTCTGAAATTCGTTTTCAGAAGCGTCTCCTTAAATGGGTAAAAAGTGGTGTTCTCTCTTCTGAAATATCTGAGGAATTGAGACCGTCAGGCTCGATTCGACCCCGTCTTTATGGATTACCTAAAATTCATAAGGAGGGTGTTCCGTTGAGACCCATATTATCTATGATTGGGTCCTCTCAACATAAAGTCGCTAAGTGGCTAACTATAATGCTGGAACCAGTGTTGCAGCATTATAGCTCCTTTTGTATTAAAGATTCCTTCTCGTTTTCTGAATATATTAGGAATCTTGAGACCACTGATGGATTTATGTGTTCCTTCGATATCTGTAGCCTCTTCACTTGCGTTCCATTGTCGGAGACTATAGATATTTGCAGTGATTTGCTATATCGTAGTCATTTGACACCTCCGACAATACCTGAAGATGTTTTTATTGAACTCATGAAATTTGCTACCATGTCTGTCGATTTCAGTTTTGATAATATTATGTATCGACAGATTGATGGGGTTGCTATGGGTTCCCCTTTGGGTCCTGTTTTAGCTAACATTTTTGTGGGTTTCTATGAACAGAGTTTGTTTACAGATTCCTCTAAGCCCACTGTTTACTTCCGTTACGTTGATGACACTTTTTGTGTGTTTCGTAATGAATTCGAGGTAGACAAATTTTTCTCCCTACTAAATAGTGTTCATCCTGCCCTTAAATATACAGTAGAGAAGGAAGAGGATAACACTTTACCCTTCCTTGATGTTCTAGTTCGTAGAACACCTTCCTTATATACTACTACAGTTTATAGGAAGTCTACTTTTACGGGTCTTTACACTCGTTGGGATTCCTTTTGTCCCAAACAGCAAAAGATTAATTTAATTAAGTCTTTGACCCATAGGGCATTGAGGATTTGCTCAGATGACACTTTGAAAGATGAGATTAAGTTTTTAACTCACATCTTCACTAGTAACGGTTATCCTTATGATATCGTTCAAATGGTTATTCGTCAAAAGTTGGTGGACTTTAATAAAGTAAAACCAGTGCTTGTCAAAAAATGTCCCGTGTATTTACGAGTTCCATATTTTGGGGGGGATAGCGAAATGTTGGCTAAGCAAATTTCATCGAGTTCTAATCAATGCTATTTTGCAGCGAATGTACGTGTTGTGTTTAAAACAAGATCTGTTCTTCCATCCATGAGTAAGGATGTTTTACCTCCTCATCATATTAATTCTGTAATTTACAAATTTAAATGTAGTTGCGGTGCCGACTACATAGGTAGAACTACACAACGCTTGGATGTTAGAATCAAGCAACACGTGCCTGCTAAAATTTATAATAAAAATTTTTCGATTGGTGATACCGTTCGAAACACATACGGGTCATCTATAGCGGATCATCTCATAAATAGTCCTGGTTGTGCGGTGGACTTTAGTGTGAATTGGTTTTCTGTGGTGTCCACTTCGCACTCGTTGTTCCATCTGAAGGTATTGGAGACGCTGTTTATCAAGTCTGGGCGACCTTCTCTTTGTAAACAGAGAGATTGTTTGCTTGGGCTTGCTCTTCTGGGTCTCTAGCATCTTTAGGTGTAACAACTTCCCTTCCGTTCATTCACGTCACCCATATATATATATTTTTTTTTTTTTTTTTTGTTTCTCCTTGTTCATAATTTTCCCCCGTTTACAGCTCTGAAGAGAGGGGGCGAAACCGGTCGGCTGGTATTTTATTTTAATAACATCATGGCCCAATGTAAAAATATTCATGTTTTTAACGCCGTAATAAAGTTTTGTACCACAAAAAATATTTTTAAATATATATATATATATATATATATATATATATATATATATATATATATATATGGAAGTCACAAGTGATCGTGATTGAAAGATTGAATTGATCACGCTAGATTATGCGGTCTCTACCAGATACTGTAACTAATGACTGCTCAGCATAGTTCTAATCTAAACCATAGTGGATTCACTGGGATGAACTTGCGACTGCAATAGGTATTTGTTAGCTGCTCTGTGAGACGGGTCGGATCAGAAATGAGTATACAGCCAACATATATATATATATATATATATATATATATATAAATAATTATATATATATATATATATATATATATATATATATATATATATCATCATCATCATATTCTAACCATAGTTCCTTCTTTCGACACTCTACCACGTGATCTGCCAATTTTTGCTACAACTTGCAACAAGAGAGAATAAGTTTCACCCTCCCCAACCTATAATTCTCTTCGTCAATCTTTACAATCACTCCCTCCCCCCGGCATGAGTAGCAATATACCGGCAGAACAGTTTTACACCAATCAAAATTTTAAATTTAAGTTTATGATCAAAAAAACATTTCACACATCGAAGACTCATAGAGATTTGTTAATTTCTAATAATACGATATCTACTGGAAAATCTACAAAAACATATGTCGGTGATTAATTCCAATGTCTTTATTCCTCGGAGCGTTGATGAAGGACACAAGCGTCTCCAAAATTTGCGAACATAAAACATTTTACTCTCTGCTCCATTTCTGTCACATGGCTAATATTTAATGAGTGTTGATCGTACTGATTTAATGTTACCCTTTCGTTTGTCCATTTTTTATAAACAAACCTACCCTTTTTACATATTATAAGCATACGTGGACCATATTATATTATATATATATATATATATATATATATATATATATATATATATATATATATATATATGAAATGCCGTAAGAATTTTTGCCAGTAACAATAAAATTTTAAAAAATCCAAACGACATGCATTTAACAGATGTCAGATTTCATTCAAGAATACATCTCTACCCCCTACCAAAACGTAGCTAATAACGGATATATCAAAATACAGACATAAAGAACACGCAAACACCCCTGTCTAGTGAAAGTGGATTTATCTGTAACGTTGGAAACGTGAATTATGATTTTAGCTGTGTCTGCAAAACCCAGTAATTTTAAAAGTTACTCCAAAATTCGCTTGAGGATGAAATGGAACTAATGTCTTTAATTTAATTACAAAATTAAATTCGGACCTTCTATTTTTGAAACATGGTTAGAACTGTGTAGCGGAAAAAACATATTTTAAATCAATTAATTTATAATATTAATACTCTGTAAATTTACATTGAGCACTATTTTGTAAAAATAAAAATATCTATAAGAACAGCGGATTATATATCTTACTGTTCTTTCTTTTTATTTATACACACACACACACACACACACACACACACACACACACACACACACATATATATATATATAAAATCCTGTATATATAGTGATGTCATTAATCTTTTCCGAGGCAATAATAAAGCATGACAGAGACTTATTGAAAATCCTTATCGGATCAGACAGCGTGGTTAGTCACCAAAAGTTTGGCTATTCAAGTATTGACACTAATGTAGGATGTAGGGTGTCACTCCCGAACCGACAGGGTCAGCATTTGAAGGACAATAGTTTCGGATTAACGACACAATGTCGTTTCCTTTTTTATTTGAGTAGATAAACAGAGAATTTTCCGCTTTAAAATGTATTTAACATGAAACTTCCATGCCTGCCATTGATCACACAACATGGTTTTTAGTGTTCTGAGGAAATATAACTCGTTACCTTTGTTCTTTAATATTTTCCTTTGTTCCTTTTAGTATGCGTACAAGCATACATAACCCAGTTGGTGACATTTTCCATTAGCGATAATGCTCTGAGTTCTCATCTAGGTAAAGATAAATTGCTGAAATACTGATTTTCATGCCAAGCAGGTTTTTACAGCCGAGAAAAATTGGTGCAACACAATTCTCCTACATTTCTTATTCATCTAGCCTTGACCTGGATGAGAACTGAGTATATATATATATATATATATATATATATATATATATATATATATATATATATATATATATTAGTTTGGTGCAAAAATAATGACGTAATAATGTCGTTTTTTGCCGTTAAAAATAGGTCAAAAAACGACATTATTACATCATTATTTTTGCACCAACCTAATATATATATTACTGATACTTCCTGATGAATGGACAGATGAATGGACAGATGAATTACGAAACTCCAGAGACGCGGTGCTGTGAAAAATGTTATTTGAATTTATTCTATATATTAGGGACCACTAAATAATCGCGAAAACCTAGGTTTAAATGCATTTTTAAAACTGAAAAATATTTCTTAAAACTTTTATTTTAGTTTGAATTTCAAGCTAATAGATTACATTTAATATTTCTAATAAGCAAAAACTCTTTTAAAATGACTGAATTATTTTCATAAAATAGCTGATTAGCGCACTTTGTCGTCTTTCATCGCAGTCTAATCTTTATAAAAAAAATCTTCCAAAAATAAAATATACCTTTCTAAAACTTGTATATTTTGAGGAATATTATCTGATTTGAAGTATAATTAATCTTATTTGAAACAAATATTATTTATATTAAGTTTAAAATATAGCAGATATGCATTTTTCTGACTCGACAATAGATGCTTTGACGTTTTGATAGCCTTATAACAATTCTAATGTCGTTCTACGGAGACTTTCTATGTGAAACATAATTTTAAAAAATGACGCGAGCGCCTTTTTATATAATTTTTTAAGTATTCAGTAATCTTTAAAATTTAGGAAAATATTCTACGTAATCTAATTTTTTATGGAATGTTGGCTTTATATTTACTATATTTATTTCTCTTATTTTCTGATAATGTCGTGTATGGTCGACCGTACTTACAAAAACATCACGTTTATACATTTGCAAAAAAATTCAAAATACTTTAAAAAAATATTAGTGTTTGATGATTTATGTTAAGCTCTTCCATTTATGATTAATAAATATACTTTTCACTTAATAATAATGTCATCTAAAAGGGATGAACTTAATATACAATTTTAAAAGATTCAGAACTTAATCATTTTTCGAATTAAAATGAATAAATAAAAACAATGCTTGTAAAATTCATTATTCACCGGTTTTTTTTTCTTAAGACAATAGTATCCTGAATATATCCTATTTATAAAAGAAATTCATCGTTTTTCTAATTAAATAATGTCATAATGTTATTGCCTATTTTTATTTTACGATTCAGAGCAGATTTTCGGTAAATGGTGTTTCTGTTTGACACAAACAAATTGATGATTTAAATTCTCCTACGTGTCCGGATTTTAACTGACGTAAAAATGAAAGCGTTAACATTTTAATTTCTCAAGATTTCATAAAATTAAATAAGTTAGCGTAACAGATGTAAAACATATTTTTAACGAGATTTTTATACGATATCATAAATACTTTCATTCATTTATGAATAAGTTTTGATAATTTCATGAAAATCCAGCAATTATTTGAGTTCTGAAAGAATTTTCATAACAATGAAAACCCCTATGGTTAGGGCGCTAATCAGCTATTTTACGAAAATAATTCAGTCATTTTAAAAGAGTTTTTGCTTATTAGAAATATTAAATGTAATCTATTTTCCTTTAATACATGTTTATTTGAACAAGTCTGACAAGAATCTGTCTATATTTCTGAGATGAGGTATTATGTACACTATTTATATTATTCGGACTATTGTCCTCATCTTTGTTGCCATATTTATTACAACGTTTCGGCTGTTGTACGCTCCGGCTTTCTTCAGGTGGTCCTCAAGGACACATGGGACAGTGGATAAAGGCGTTGGTTAGATCCAGTGACAGGACCCAAAGAGTGTGAGTTCAATAGTAAGGCGGTGGAGAACTTGGAGAGGGGAATCAACAGGAGATAATTGATAACTGACATCCACTAAACATGGCACGTGGAACGAGAACAGTCTACCCTAGTGAGCCAAATAAAGGGTACACTTTGACATTCCAGCCACCTGAAGAAGGCCAGAGCGTACAACGGTCGAAACGTTGTAATAAACATGGCGACAAAGATGAGGACAATAGTCGGAATAATGTAAAAAGTCTGACAAGGTATTTTTCATGTATAAGTGTATTTTGTCCTGGACTTAGTGAACTTAAAAATGACTAAATATTTGTTCTTAGTTCTTTTGACTAAACTGTTCGACATTTAAAGGATTTTCTGATGTATTACAATATTAAATGGTGTGTAAGTGTTTGTAGGGATACAGAAGGCGGTTATCTCCCTTTGGTGGAGTTAGGTCAGTTGACGGACGTTTCGTGACGTCACTCTATACCGAGATCCAAAGTGGCAATCGTTTTTAGAGTTTGTGAACAGCAACCAAGGCGGCTTTCTTCTAGCCTGGGCCTTTGGTACAGGCTGAGATTAAATCTGCTTCCGCAGCAGCTGACAAGCACTTGGTAACGTTTCCCATTACAATATATATAAATCCGGCCCGTTTATATCTGGATAAGCATACCCAGAACGGGAGAAATGTAACTGAGAAAATAAATGTTTCCCTCTTTCGTTACTTATTGTTATAGACGGTAAAAAAAGTTGCTTAAAATAGACACATTCTTAATTTCCAAATATGGATAGTATATAGCGAACGAGTTCATAATTAATGTTACTAAGGGTTGGTTTCTTTTTATTGTTGTTTTTTAAGAGCCTGAATCAATTTACCACTTTTATTCCAATTGAAGGTATGTATGAGGTTTATACTACCTACAATAGCACATATGCACCATTTATTATAGTTATATAAGAAAAAAATAAAGGAAATGGCTGTTTATCTGAAAGCGCTCGGAACCCAACAAAATTTGGTAAAATGCTTAAATTGTCTAAAAGAAGACACTTCTACATATACCAGAAAAACATAATTAAAACATAAACAATTCTGGGATATATATATATATATATATATATATACATATATATATATATATATATATATATATATATATATAGATAGATAGATAATATTAGTCGTCAATATATATATATATATATATATATATATATATATATATATATATGGTCAAACCTAGTGAGCCAGACAAACCTACACAGGTTTCACCTAAGCGGATCGTCAGGGAGAGCCAGCCAGCTCTCCCTGACGAACCGCTTAGGTGAAACCTGGGTAGGTTTGTCCGGCTCTCCCTGATGATCCGCTTAGGTGAAACCTGGGTAGGTTTGTCTGGCTCACTAGGTTTATCTAGGTCTGCTCTACGGTTGTACTGAGCTCTTTTTCGTTAGTTGTTTACTCGTGTCGGGGTTTTTTCTTTGGGCTTTAAACCTGTACCTGTGCGTTTTTTCGACAGACTTTCATGTTTCTAGCTCTTTCTTTTTTTAAAACCTTTTTTTCCTTCGAGATTGATTTGATTATTGGCAAATCAAAAATTCGAAGGTTTTTCGAGACGAGTATAGCTATATATATATATATATATATATATATATATATATATATATATATTTCCAAGCGAGTAGAATCCAGGTAGAGCTCAATGTCCAGGAGAGAGAGCAAGAATATAATAGAAAAGGCTGAAGCACTAATATTGCATGATTATAATTTATTACATTAGAATGTAATAAATTATAACTATGCAATATTAGTGTTTCAGCCTTTTTTACTATATATATATATATATATATGTGTGTGTGTGTGTGTGTGTGTGTGTGTGTATGTAGTAGGCCGAAAAAATTCGAGAGGTAAGAAAACAACAATAAAAATAAAAATCAGAATTCATGGACACGGTAGTTTCCTTTCTCAAGATGGTATAATTTGAGCATTTTTGGGAAATTTGCTTTTAGCATATGTTATACTATTGATGAAATCTAGTAGTGTTCGGGCTTGTTTGCCTCGATTTGTCACATAAATGTACATTTTCAGTATTTTTTTTTTCTCGAATACGCTGGCAGATAAGATAAATTGAGCGTCTACTCGAATACGGGTGTCCTCTAAAAATTACGTTTGAAGTAAGAAAACCATGCCAGATTAAGAATTAAAAATCCATGAACTCCATATATATATATATATATATATAATTAGAAAAAAGGATCCATGTGTGCTTCTTATAGTATGCAAAATAGATAGGTTAGTTAATAAAACAAGAACAAACGAAAGGGTACCAATACAATCAGTACGAAAAACATTTATTAACTATTAATTATTAAACATTTGACAGAAATGAAGCAGAAAAGAAGTTTTAAGTCCGATATTTTTTAACACACCCCTGTTTTTCGTAAACGGAGCGAGAAATAAACAGACAAATGGCAATTAGTCACCGACACACGTTTTTATGGACGGTGTATTTTCTGGTGGAGATCATTATTTTTAGGGGAGTGGGGGAGTGAGATTGTAAACATAGATGAAGAGATTTATAGGTTGCGAAGTGGGAAAACGTCACGTGTGTAGCCGAGAATTCTTCGACCAAACTGTCAATTTCAAAAAGACGGACTGTAGTTAGAATAGCTTGCCAATTTCAGAAAGACGGGCTGTAGTTATTAGGTTGGTGCAAAAATAATAACGTAATAATGTCGTTTTTTGACGTATTATTTAACATAATTATTTAACATCTGGCGAGACAAAAGATTGATGAAGAAAAAAGGAATATATAGTAATAAAATATAATTAAAATAAATAAAAGGCACAGAGAAAAGGGAAGGAACAATTAATAGGATAATAATTTTTTGATAACTATTTGAAAATCTATTGTTAAAAAGGGTGTACAGAAAACAAAATAAACAATAAAAAATAATAAAGGAAAAACAGAGAGGAAAAGCGTATACATATATAGATGCGCATGTGTACATATGTGCACATAACAGTGTAAATATACACAAGCCACTAATCTCAATACACGTAAAGATATAAATACATATACAAGATCAATATATATCTACACTAACCTTCCACACTCTTTACATAAGCTTATATGTAAATGAAGTATAGTTATAGAACTAAAGAGGGTATAAAAGAGGGTAACCGTCCGCAAAGTAGCCCTGATTGTACATAGCATTACTTCCGTTACTGAATAGTTCGTCATGAGGGAAATCATAGGTGGCACAACATAAAAATATAGTAGGTAGGTGATGGCTGTTAAAAATTGGAGTTAAAATATGAGTGGAGGGCCTACTCATCCGAGCAGTGGTGTTGCTGATAATGGGTTACCTTGTGGAAATTAATCTCTGTTTTGTCGCTTTATGTGGGAATTTACTTTTAGGATATACTTCAACTCCGATCTGCGTCTATGCTCCCGGCTAACGAACCCAGACACTAAAATGACGCACCAGACATCGTCAATGCTATGACCAGGTTGGTTGAAGTGTACAGAGACCGGTATATTGTTGTTGTTATCCCCGATGCTTTTCTTGTGGTTATTGAATCGTAAACAGAACTCTATTTCGGTTTCTCCCATATTATTCCCCTTCTTGCATTTTTGACAGAAAAATAAATATACAAGATTGGAACTGTCACAGCTTAGAGCAGGTGGCGTGTAAAGTTGTCCTATGTGTAAGTTGTAATCTTCCTTGTGAGAACAGATGCGTTTAATGCATTGGCTTCAGATTATATTTTTTTAGGTTGGTGGGGTAACTATTGAAATTAAGGCAGCAATGACCATCAGTAGGCTTGGTGTATAGTGCAGTGCAAAAGTGGTTGTTATTGAGACGTACCAGTGTGTCCAGAAACAGAATGGAAGTGGTAGAATATTCCATAGTGAATTTGCTGGTGTGGTGGAAAATATTAGGTGTTTTTTTTTTAAATCTAGGGGATTGTTCTATGCGTATGTCCATATGAATAAGATGTCTGTGTACCTGTGGTAATGTAGGGATAACATGTGGTATCTACTAAACATACCGTGTTCAAGGGCATCCATGCAAATGTTAGCATAGCAAGGGCCCATTTTCTTTCCCAATGCTGTGCCTCTAACTTGAAGAAAATGGTGCTCGTTGAACTGGAGGTTGTTATGTGTGAGTATGAAATGTATAATGTTTGAAATATCTAGTATACAGTGCTTGGGATTGTCTCTGGTGCCTAAATATTTTTGCAGGTTAGAATACCCTCCTTATGTGTGATATTGGAATATAAGGATGAAACATCTCAGGTCACAAGGAGTGAATTGTCAGTTAAACTTTCAATATTACTCAGAATTATTAGGAAATGGCTAGTGTCTTTAACCCTAGAACATTAACCATGCGTATATAGTACCCAGCGCAAATTTTCCTATTTTTAATTACAATGTTCAGTATAAGGATGAAACATCTCAGGTCACAAGGAGTGAATTGTCAGTTAAACTTTCAATATTACTCAGAATTCTTAGGAAATGGTTAGTGTCTTTAACCCTAGAACATTAACCATGCGTATATAGTACCCAGCGCAAATTTTCCTATTTTGTAATTACAATTTTCAGTACCTGATTTTTTTACCTAAATAATGTTTTTCAGTTCCTATTAATTTTAACTCAAAGTACAAAGTTTGAAGTGCCTGCATGTAAAATATTTCAAATAAAGATTTATATTTAATATATTTTTTTTTTGATATTTTCAAAATCGGGTATGATATACCCATTGTTAGTAGTGGTGTAACTTTAATTGATAGTGTTCTAGGGTTAATATAGGTAGGAATAGAATGTAATAGAGGTTTGAGGATTTGATCAATGTAACCAGAAACGTGTTGTGTATATATATATATATATATATATATATATATATATATATATATATATATATATATATATATATATATATGCATACAGGTGTCAGGAGACAAATTTGAAACGTCAAACACTAAAGTGTCTACAGATATTAACTGAGTTTATTTACTAAGCAAATCAGTAAAATCTAGTTATTGTCTTTTACTAAGTTTAACTATGTGTCGGTGAAAATTCGTTTATGCAGTAATCTTAAAACTTGGCTCTTTGGAGCAAATAAAGATGAATGAAAAAAAGTGTTAAAAGATAAGCGAATGGAGATTTTCACTCCTGGTTGCCAAGAGTGTTTCTAGATATGACTGAAGACCGTCTACCAATTTTGGCATCTGGCCAAGATGAGGCATATTAACAACGCTTCTTTCGGTCAATTTTCCTCATATATATATATATATATATATATATATATATATATGTGTGTGTGTGTGTGTGTGTGTGTGTGTGTGTGTGTGTGTGTGTGTGTGTGTGTGTGTGTGTGGAGGTGTTTTATCTGCATTCCTTTGCATTAGGAGATATACAGAGACAGACTTCCTACCGCTATGCACAGCTATATATTCAACCAGAAAGGAAAAGTCATGTATCTTAAATGTGATTTGGTAGTGGGCAACACATCCTTGAACACCGACTAACCGATTCGTTTCAACTTAGTTTTCAAATACGGAATCTGTCAGCTGATACAGAATGAACGAGAGTTACTATAGATTCCCACAAGTTCTGTACACATTGTAAACCCAGTATAGTAAATTCAATTAGGCTCCAGAGACTATGAAATCTAATAGACTGCACAGGTAATCCCTGTTACAGACGCCTGCTCAGGCACATGTGCATCCCATAATACCCCATATAGCGAAACTGTGTTTTAAATTGCAGCTTTACGAATTCAAGCGCACGACTACATTGGTAGGTAGGTCTCATTATTTTACGGTTGAATAGTCAGATATACCCATAAATTCTATGATAACAGGTTTCTTCCCTCGTACTTCCGTGGAAAATCTCTTCCGGCTTCGTACATTCCAGTTAACTTTGATGTTCAAAAATTTAAATGTAATATAAACCGTCATCTTCTCCTTTCTTATTTCCTGTTCTTTTATTATTCTTGCTCTTTAATAATGTTTTCTTTTCCCCATATTCTTTCACACTCAGTAACCCCTTGCGTTTTAGTGAGGTTATTGCTTTGCTTGGGCTGAAATGATTAAAAATAGAAACTTTACTAAGCAGGCCCAGTTTCTGGTGGGAGAATGTCTTATCTGGGGTGATCTTGAACAAGGTCAGTAAACTCAAACTCTCAGTCACGATGACTTGTGACATTGCGCTAACACAATCATCCACAGTTTCAAAACAGCTTCGTCTACGGTAGTTCCCTCACAAAGCTTGGGAAAACTTGTGGTGTAGCTTTCCAGTGGTGCAGCGCGCTGTGGTTGTCTTCCCAAGCCGATATGACCAATGAGCGACCTCCTTGATAAATCAACAGTGGAGTGATATGAACCGTTGTCTCATCGTCTGAAAAATAAGTTCTGACCATAAGCCATTATTCAAGTATTCAAATATACTTACGTTTGTAGTTTCTGCTGTTTTCGGTCTTTTTTTTCTCGTCCAGATAAAGTTAGATTCGGAAGCCTTTTTTTTTTTCGACAAACATTAAACTTTCCTCTGCGACTTCCTTACAAGAGAGACTTTATAGACTTGTCGGGACTTTCGATATGTGCAAGCAACTATTTACAATAACAAGAAGTATTATCTCCCAGAAACAAGACTTTATTTGATACCGTCTGAAATTTACAGTATAAATTATTCATGACATCTTGATAAAGAAAATCAAACTACCGCATTTTGAAAGATTGGCGGGTTTAATTTATTACGGCATATCATCCCTTTGTAGCTAATTTAAAGACAAAACCTATTCTGGATTGTATGAATAATTCTTTCTTTTATTAGTTAATATAGCATTAACAATTTGTTTGGCGATAACAATGATATTTTCACATACAAATCCTACTATTTAGCACAAACTAGAGGGAAACGAAATTGTTTTATATCTTTCCCAATGGTATTTGCGCGTAAGTGAACATAAAGGACTCAGCTAGAATTCGATCTCAGCTTTCCAGTTTCTTAGTCACTATAGCTTACACCATCTTCACATCACCCATTTACAGTATTAACTCACAAGTAATATGAAACTAGCTTTATTCTAGGGGGGATTCATCTATACAAATATTTTTTAAAAAATCGATTTTTCTTGTCACTGACGACCAATCTGACTTCTTATCAGTAATGATTAAGGAGACGTTTTTTTAAGCATTACTCCAAGGTGAGATGCCTATTTAATTATTCCAAAATTCCGATATAATCCCGACATAATATTCCTATAACTTCCCTATTAAAACGTATAAAATTCCCATAAAAATCACATATAATTCCTATTTAAAACTCCTATAAAATTCTTATTTAAAAACCTATAAAAATTTATATAAAATATTCTTGTATTCTATTTAAAACGCATTTAAAATTCCTACAATAAATTCATGCAGAATTGTTTTCTTAAAATTTTTTGTCTTTGATGCCTGAAAGACACTGGGAACCTTTATTTACTTATTTATTTAGGTTATATTCCAACTTCGTCAAGATTATGTAAACCCTTGTAATTATTACTTCCTCACTTTTTAACATTTTAAATAGTTTTCCGACTCTACTTTTATTAATAACACTACGCTTATTGCAGATTAAGAAAGAACACAAGTCCAAACGATTATAAAGGCAAGACACCTAAGAACGACTATTACTCCGATACGAATTTCCTACATAATTATTTAGAAATTCTAACATCAAATTCTTATATAATTCTTATATCAAATTCCTAAACATTATTACGAGGTGATTACATAATTAGAAGTTCATATATAAAATTCTTATATGCAATATTGCAACAATTCTAAGCAGCAGCAAATGAAGCTTTATTTGACTATTTCAGCTTTTCGCCCTGAAAGTGTTTATATTATTATAGTGGATGGTTACAGGCGAGAGGGGAAATGGGATGTGACTATATTATTACACTGTAATGCGGTCTAATGTTGGTTTGTATTAATGTAAGTATTATGGGATCTTATCCATAATAATAATAATAATGGACTATTCCATACTTAATAAATACTGCACCTCAGGAGTAGTTCGTGTAGTCAGTAGTTCAAGTCGAGTCAAGAGTCGAGTCAGAGGCAGTCCGAAACAGTGTTGCGTTCAGACAATTACTGTAAGACATTGGAATAGTGATACTGGTCCAGACTACATTGTTCTCTCTACTAAACCTGATTGTTCATACTAACACTTCTACTTCTCTGTATATAGTCCTGTTTGTAATATATCTGTCTTATTCCATACTTGTGTTCGCGTTCTTCTTTATTGGTTCTACCTTGGACTATCACCGTGGTACAAGGAATCGGACCATAACAGTAAGTTACCCCGTGATATATATATATATTAGTAGTTGATAGAGGATTCCTTTTCTCTTTTTTATACGGAGATGAATAAAACGTACAACAATGTCAAACAACAATGAGATTTAGAGAAATGTATTGAAATTAATGATAAGAATATATATTTTTTCTTTTCGTAATGTTAATTACAATATTGTTTTTGTATATGTTTAATGTTCTTCGGTTTATTTGTTTCTTTAGATGTTTGGGCTTACTCGTTTATAATTGTTCTGAGAATTTCGTGGTTAAGGGAAGCTTTTGACACTATCAACTATGGATTCTCTCAGAGCAAAGTAGACACGTTTGTGTTGTTCTTTTTATTACTGCTACTGCCATACTGCTGGCGGTGGAAATGTTGATTTTATAGTGATTAAATTTTAGATATAGATTTCAAGAATGAGGAAATATCATTATCAGCTATCATCATTGGTGGAAAGGTTGTTTTCAGAATGATGACATTTCAGATATCATTTTCTAGAATGTTAAAATATCATCATTATTATGAATTATCATACCACCCTGTACAATTTCCATATAAAATTCCTAACTGAAGAGCTAGAGAAGATGACAAAGAAGAGATACGGTGAAGAGAAGAAGAAAAAGAAGGGACCCGATGAAGAGAAGACGACAAAGAAGAGATACGGTGAAGAGAAGAAGAAAAAGAAGGGAGCCGATGAAGAGAAGACGACAAAGAAGAGATACGGTGAAGAGAAGAAGAAAAAGAAGGGACCCGATGAAGAGAAAACGACAAAGAAGAGATACGGTGAAGAGAAGAAGAAAAAGAAGGGAGCCGATGAAGAGAAGACGACAAAGAAGAGATACGGTGAAGAGAAGAAAAAGAAAAGATACAATGAAAAGAAGTCGGCAAAGAAGAGATACGGTGAAGAGAAGAAGAAAAAGAAAAGATACAATGAAAAGAAGACGGCAAAGAAGAATGACAGCGAAGAGTAGAGGGAAAAGAAACGATGACAACAAAGAAGAGATACGGTGAAGAAGACGGAATCGAGAAACACATTAGAGAGGAAAGTGAAAAAAAAAGAGATATAGGGAGAAACAGATGATAAATTAGAGATAAGACCTTGTGATGAAGAAGGCAAAGAAGATATACGATGTAGAAAGAAAGCAAAGAGTTCCGATGTTTAGGAGAAGACGAAATAGAGATAACTGCTACAAATTAAGGGAAAGAAGAGATAAAGCCTAAAGCGGAAGGCAGATGGGGCGTTACGATGAAAATGAGACGCATTAGAGATACGTTGAAGAGAAAGAAAGAAATACAGTAAAATAGGAGACAAATTAGAAATCAAAAGCAAGAGAGAAAGGCAAAGTAGTTAAAAAGGTGTAGAATAAAATGATGTGCAAAAGACGAATAAATGATACGTTAGAACGAGAATGGGTGGAATTGAGCGATAAAAGAAGAATACATAGTGACATGAGAAAAAGAGAATTTAATGAAGTAAACGGAGGACAAAGGAAAAATTACACCGGTAAAAATATAACCACAGGAAGAAACAAATATGCAGGAATAATTGATAGCCTTAACGAAAACAAAAACAGTTTTTTGCTTTTCATTCGTCTTTTTGCTACGCTAAAGTTTACTTTTATTTATTTGTCTCTCGAAAGATAAAAAATAAAAGTTAAAAAAAAAACAAAAAAAAAAACGCCAAAGTTACAAATAATCTCTCTCCTCCTGTTTGGATACCTTACTTAAATCCTCGAATAAAGAAAAACCACAAAGATTAAAGAAAATATATCTTTTGTATCGATTTGATACAGAATCTTTTAACTCTTTCGGTTTTTAGATTGCTTTGTTTTTTGAGCTAAAAAAACAAAAACAAAAACAAAAATCCACGGGATTATAGACACTTTCTATGGTCTTCTACAAAAGATGTATTGATACAATAATGGAGAAGGGTTTATACACACACGATATTTAGGCTGCGTTAGAAGTAGTTTCACCCAACAAGATAATACAAAGCCAAAAGATTAACCTCAAAACTCGGATAAGATAAGAATCCTCCGATCAAGTCTTTCATATGGATGTCATGCATGGCGCTAAATTCGTTCAAAAATATCTAAACTGACAGATGTATACAACCGCTTTCTAGAATCAATGGTGTAAAATGGCGTTGAGTGAGAGAAGTCTATGCGTTTTCTCAAAAATCACAGTTCTTCCAACCTTGTGGACTGGCGCCACAATATCATAAAAGAAGAATTGTGGCAGATACCAGAAATCACCTCATTTGTGAACCTTCAACGGTAGCAAGAACTGAAATGGATAATATGATATAATCCAAGATGCTGTCATTCCAGATTACGTCAAAAATGGCTAGGAAGGAAATTCTCATCAATGCTGGAACTGGAACGTGCGATCAAAAAAACTGGACTTGAGAAGTCTATTTTGCTGAATTTTTTTTAAGAGAAATATTTTATAAATTAGTAATACAAACTGCTCAATCAATGCCGGATATTTCCTTATGAGACCGGTAATATTACTATTAATATTTGTAACAGTTGTACCTTGAAATATATTGGTTGATTTTTTTTTTTAATATGCTTCTATTGTTTCACCGAGTCAAGTGTAGAATTCTAATTTTTGAATGGAACTGAATGATAAATGATTAAGTCTCAAACATTGACCTTTATACTTTTTCTATAGGACACACATAGGCGAAAAAGAAAGATTTGCAAATATTTACACATGAATTAAACGTAATAGAAGGAACACAGTCATACTATTGGTGAGGACAAGTTTTCTGCAACAAAATCCAGTGCATTCCGCTTAGCATGTTTCTCACCACAGATCATGCCAGAACATATTTTGCACAGTACCTTTCAGAGAAGCCGGCAACAGGTCTGGCCTGAGGTATACTCATATCTGCCGAGTGGACACCGATGTTATCGGCCCAAACCCACCTTAGATGCACGTACGGCAGTGGTAGATATATAAAACATTCATACCAGATCTTGTATCACTCAGATATTGCCCACGAGAATATAAGGTCAACCTTTCAAATGAGGGGTGCAGGATGGATATACGCACACCGATCGGCAGCTATCGATGACCAGTGCTGAATATATGAATAAATATAATCTTACCCATGAGAGATCCAGCTTCATGCTTTCATTAATCGGACGGGAGTAATAAACTTACCACAACTGCAGTATGCGACTTATGTGAAGAGATGACAAAATTCTAAATCTAATTTAATGTCTATGTGGAATCTTTGCTCTCATCTGTACTGATCCCCACAATAAATTGCTGAGTTGACTCTAAGAGCAACGAAAGACATCTTTGTACGCGGTGTTATCTTAGAACTTCATGATACCTATAAGACTCAAGGAGTTGCACTGAATGGTAACTTCAATGCAACAAAGTGCACCAAAAGATGTCGCTGGGTGCATCACTATAATCATGA
>OZ010587.1:62300457-62320457 GCA_963932145.1 Acanthosepion lycidas | reverse complement strand
CAGTAACGCATGAACACAACTTTTAAGCCCTCTCTATATACACCACTCAGTAAAATCCCCGAAAACCTCGTGCATTGCATGTATATGATATTTTTTAAAGAGAATAAAAACGGTGCAACCACACTCGTAGCAACCCAAACACTAATTAGAATAGAAGAGAGCATCGATATCATCGGGTTGCTAATGTTTCGCAAGTGTTACGCCACAGTTTTCCTTCACCTAAGCAGATGAACTAACAAAGACTAAGGGATTCTCTCTCTCACCCAGTGGTTCTCATTGTTGGCGTTGATGACGTCGGTGAGTGACGCTCATCATTCGGGTTCAGTATTTTCTCATAGCGGGGATCCTACCATGGTACAACACCAATTGAGGTGATTTAATGTACTTCTACCCTCCAATCTTCCAATCCAAGGGCTTGTTACTGGATGTAGTTTATTGTCATACCCACGAAAAATATATCCGTATATATATATATATATATATATATATATATATATATATATATATATATATAAATCCACAGGTGCATATACACACATGTATATTTTTTGAATAAAAAATTCCGAGAGGATAGAATCCAGGTAGAACTCAATGTCCAGGACAGAGTAAGGATATAATAAAAAGGCTTAAACACTAATATTCCATGGTCATAATTTATTCCAATGGAATCGTAAATACGGTCCAATTCATCAGACCTACAAATTCAAAAAGAAAACGGAAAAGAATAATTTCGGAAATAAAAATAGAAATTAGAAAGAGTGAATATGAGAGTGTGGGACGAATGTTAGTTCTAAAGAGAAGGGTTTGGGAGATTAAAACTTAACAGAGAGGGTTTTTTTAAAACTGGGTGTGAGTGGAAGGGGGAAAATGAATGTTGTCGGATGTCAAATACGTTAAAGATACATTTCGTGGTGACATACACATACCATGGACGATCTAATGTTAAAGATCAGAATAAGAAGGAGGGAGAGGTAAGGAAAGAAGTGGTGGGGGAGAAAGATGGGGCGGGTGAAATTAAAATTGAAAAGGGACGCTGTGTAATTGAAAAAATTTGACAAAAATAATATCGACTACAGGTTACAAATCAAATATAAATATATAAAGAATAAATATGACGATTATCTAATATAGCAAGGACCTATATTTTTATGTTCAAAACGCATGCAAATACACACATACACAATAACTTATACACGTATATACATACACACAGGCGTGTACCTACATACACACATACATATACCCATGTACACATATACACATATATCCACATATCCACACAAATACACATATACATATACATACACACACACATATACACATATACATATATCTGATTCAATATCTATCTCTATCTCAGATATTAAGCGATTTCTAATAAGTACCGCGCATATAATACACAATTACACCTACATATATACACACATATACACATACACATATACACAAATATATATATATATATACACATATACACACACACACATACACACATACATACATGTACATACCCATATATATATATATATATATATATATATATACAAAAATGAACACACACATACCTAGATATACACACATACATCCATACGCATCCAGTCCTTACACATTTACCCACATATATACATACGAACATACGCACAAGTGCACATAAACATATATACCTGAAACCCTACATTTCTATACAATTACATACACCCATTTAAACAAATAAACAATGTATCCCTGTATGTATCCATCTAGCTATACATACATACATATATACGCACACATACACCCATATACATATATATATATGGGTACATACGTACCAAAACATACACGCATATATATATACACACACATTCCTACATATACATCCATCGACATATACCTACATCAATATACGTATACACGAATAAACATATACACACATACGCATGCATACACATATACATACATACATATACATACATATACCTATACACACACACCTAAATATATACCCACATACACACGCAGCTAAGTACATACATATATACATACACATATACATGCATACACACACACATATACACATATACCTACATACATATATACATACATACATACATATATATATATACATACATATACATACATATGAATTAGAATTTAAAATCTAAATAAGTAAAATTTCAACAATTTGGGGGTAAAAATTTTTTTTAAATACATAGCGCATCACATAAACATACACAATGATCTATATAGAGATAAACAAAATAAACATAATAGTCATTCCGTTAAAGTATCATGCCCGATGTTTTGAACCAAGATGGGACTGACATAAGTGACAAAATGTTAAAAAACGGTGTTTATGTTTTGAATCGTTTCTTATGTCTACATTTAGAAAATATCTCATTACGAAGATTCAGCAGTTCATTTTGATTCTTATCTTTGATAATAAAGATTTTTTCCGCCATGCACAGATCACACCGATCGCGGAAGTTATTAGGTGTTCTGGCTCTTGATAGGTATCTCCATTTCAAAAGTAGGGTTAATCCCTTATCCACCAGATGCCAGTAGTGTTTGGAAAAGGAAGTTTGACTTCTGAGACATCTATATCTAAAAGAGCGTCTATGGTTGTATAGACGCTGCTTTCAATCACCGGCGGATATACCTATATATCTTTTTTTCTCGTAAAAAAAAAGAAGATATATAAAAATCCTATTCTCTATATATTTTCACACACACACATACATACATATATATATATATATATATATATATATATATATATATATATATATATATATATATATATAGAGAGAGAGAGAGAGAGAGAGAGAGAGAGAAAGAGAGAAAGTTGCAAATTAAAAAAATAATGTTTTTTATGAAAGTATTTATTTATATTTAATATTTCAGATCGACCTCGAAGAAAGTATACGTGGCTTCTCATTATGCTATATATATATATATATATATATATATATATATATATATATATATATATGTATATATATATATATATATATATATGTGTGTGTGTGTGTGTGTGTGTGTGTGTGATAATCAGGCATTCGGAGTAATACCCGAATATCCAGAGCCCTCTGGCTCCATCAAAATTGAAGTCCTTCCTTTACAGAAGAACAAAACTGATGCTGCTCGCAATAAAAATAGGTAGCGGCCAAGTACATACTATATTCGATTTGAAGACTCTGTTCGAATTCCTCTTACATTTAGGGGATATGTTTTTATGTCTTTGTAATATTTTCTCTCTTTGTTTGTATGTCTTGTTCAAACACACTCTCACACAGGCAAATATGGATTTTTTTTTCACATTTAAGTCGCCAAAAAACAACTCTATAAAAAAAAGGCATAACGCCTCCATACAAAGCCATCTTATCACTAGACAGGTCGTTGAAAAACACCCACGAAACGATTGTTCTGCTTCCGGATTGGTTTGCCCGGGCTGTTATCAGACCAAAATTGAGAAGAGAGTCGTTCGACGCCTTTCGGTCTCAATGGGCTGTTTAAATACCACTCAAACGATTTCTGTGTTCTTTCCTTTTTATGGTGGAACTTTGGTTTTCATGGACTAAAAGAAGAAAACCAACCCTTTTGTTCGTCGCTATTATGAATACGTCTATTATTATTTCTTTTCATTGAATGTTCAAACTTGTCGTATCTGATGTGACAGCAAAGTCTTCTATCCGAGCTCATTATGCTGCATAGCTGAGTTCGATTTATACCTCAGTTTTCGAACTATTACACTATTTTCACCAAACTCTTAAAGTGTCCGCCAAGCACGTGGGGAAAAATTCGTACCATTGCGACCTTCATGCTATAGAATTTTTCAGTTCTCTTACAAGGTGTAGATATAGATTTCCAGCTTATCGCCTTTGTTCTATACGTGAACAGAAAAAAACCCTGAAATAACTGGAATGAAATAGTAAAAAAAAATTTAACAAGAGAAGAATAACTATAAACTGTAATAAAGCATGATGCATGGTTGTTAGCAAAAGAGACAACTCAAGTTTTGAGTTACATATCGGCTCGTCCAAATAAAGAAGGGCTAGAAATTGAAGTATTTGGTTAGACTAATAATAGACGACAGAAGGCGTGGAACATTATTAGCAAAAGATACATTTCAGAAATTGAGTAAAGTATCAAAACATCGTGAAATGCCCATTGCTACACAATAAAGTGTATCTAAACCCCAGTATGGTTTGGTTTGGTTTGGTTTGTTTCGTTTTATGGCATACCAACCTCAATGGCTTATTAATGCCGACAAAATTTTTAATACTTTTTTATTTTTATTTTTGTTTTCAAAAATGTATTTCTGGTAATATTTTTTTCGTCAAAAAAATCTATTTCTGGTAATATTTTTCTTCAAAAATCTCTTTTTTTTTGTTACAAAGTATTTCTGGTATTAAAACCTATTTTTACACTTTCATAGTGTCTTGACCCCAGTTTGTACGTTAAATCTTTACCCATAGCTGGGACCCCTAACAGGTGCTAACACTCCGGGTCAGGGTGGACCTGGGAACACCAGAAATTAAGAGGTGATTCCACGCTCCTCAAAACCTCCCGATCAGAGCCCTTGCAGTTGGACGTAGTTTATCCTCTTACCCAGGATGCGGATGTAGTTTATCTTCATACCTAGGATGCTATTGAATGCTAGAAAATTGTCAGACAGATGAAAAGACAGGAAATGATACAGTTACGGTTCTGCTAAGAAATAAAGAGCATACCACGGTCAGAGCATGTGACAAACGGGGAAGTTTTAGGAAGTTGAGGAACTACAAAGAAACCGCTTTTAATAATCAGAAGGTGACATGAAATTTTGAGGACATGTCATGAGAAATGAAGTCTTGGCGAATTTAATATCCACAGGGCACATTGAAGTAAAAGAATTATTTATCTTTATGAAATGTTTACCCAATACAAGGCTCATGAGTCACTCAAGGCAGAGGCTTACTAAGTTATATTGTTATATGGGTGTAGAAGTGCGTAGTATGTGCGTATATTTTTTAATCGTTTCACCCCAAGTAAGGCGGGAGTGCCGCTAGTACGCAGGAGTTTATAGAGAGTGAAAGAGGGATAAAAAAAAAAACTGGGTATAGTGGGGGGGATTGAAGAAAAGATAAAAGGGTTTAAGATAACAGAAGATGACGATCACATTTAAATTTTTGAAGATTGTAATTGTCAGGGAAGCATGTAAGCGGAAGGGAGTTCCAGTGTCGAGAAGTGCATGAAAAGAAATTGTAGAAGTAGAAGTGGTGATTGCATTTAGCTATTTCAACAATAAAAGGGTGGGACTTAGCTTCCAATCTAGTAGGAAAATTAAATTCATATAGTCGGAGTACCAGGGAAAAAAGCTCGTCAGAGCAGTTGCCATATAATTATGTGTAGAAAAGACAGAGGGAAGCCACATAACGTCTGTGAGAAAGTGACTGAAATCGAGATGTCAAATCAGGATTGATTACATTGTATATCCTTCTTTGGATTTTCTCAAGAATCTTGAGATAAACAGCAGGGGCACCAGACCAGATATGGCAACAGTATTTAATGCAAGGACGAATGATCTATTTGTAAATTTACAAGATGGACTCTGACGAGAAAGACCTTCTGGCACGACACAATGAACCAAATTTCCTTGCAGGAGATGCACCCATTGATTCAATGTAGTTGGATATTATAATAATTATAAGATTATTTTATATGATTTTATATGATTGGTTAATATTTGAAAGCAGACTTAAAGAGGTGAAAATTTTAGTACTCGGGGAAGCTCCCTCTCGAGAATCTGTTCCATAATATAGGGAAATGCGGCTCGGATGGAACTTCTTCCTTACGAACGGAATACCAAAGGACTGAGAATGGTGCTCCCCTGTGTATAGCGCATGTCGTTTTTAGCTGCAAAAGACTGTTGGAACTAGAAAATTCTGCTTATCAAAAAATTTGGCGTGTTTGATGAGTTGAGGTGAATGGATGAAAGACGACAGAGTCACGGTAAAAACATTAAGGCCTATATATAAATAGTTAATGGATTTATTTTTATTACTCAACAATAATATCTGAAGTATATATATATATATATATATATATATATATATAAAGTTGGTGCAAAAATAATGTCGTTTTCTGACATATGTTAATATGTGAGAAAACGACATTTGAACCAACCTAATATATATATATATATATATATATATATATATAACTACAAAAACAATAATGTTGGTAGGACCAAAAGAAAACTTACCAATAAACCTAATGCCTTAGACAAGGAAAAAACCCGAACAAGGAAAGAAAAAATACAAAAGAAAAAATACCAAAAGGCAAGCACCTCCCTTCGCGGTAAATTTAATGTGCTTTACGGCTAAGCTATTCTCCCTACGCAGTAAACTTGAATTGTTCAACGCCTAAGTTATCCTACATACGAAGTAAATGTAACGTACTGAACGGCTACGCCATCCTGTCTACGAAGTAAACGTAAAGTGCTTAACGTCTAAACTATCCTTCCTCCGCAGTAAATTTAATTTCCTCAACGCCGAAGCTAGCCCACCCACAGTTTAAAATTTAAAATACTTAATGGCTAAGTTATCTCAACAGAACAAAAACGTTTCACAGCGCCAACACTCAACGAAGGAGAGCTTGAGTCTTTACTCTAGTTTCATTGTCTATCTATCTATCTATCTATCTATCTATCTATATATATATATATATATATATATATATATATATATATATATATATATACAGTGGGTTATGATAAGCTTTTAGCCACACTTAATTACAGCAATTTTGGCTTATGTAATAACGTATCTTCTTTCTTTTTTTTCAGACTATACTGTGTTAGTATCCAGCTACTCTAATCTATAAACGATAGTTGTCTTACTTTTTGCAATGAAAGTTCACGGAAGTAAGAACATTGGTGAATTTCAACAAGGGCAAATAATAGCATGGCATCATTGTGCCAAGTCAAATAGAGAAATTGCTAGGTTTTTCCAGGTTAATCATCAAACAGTTAATAATATTGTCAAGGAATTTAATGAAGACGGCCATTGTCGTGTGGAATAACGTCGAGGAAGACCAAGCATTGGGTCTGAGCGAAAGAAAAGGGCACTGAAGCGGGAAGTCATCAGAAACCGTCGTCAGAGCGTCAGAGATGTCGTCAGCTGCATGGAAATGTCGCCATATGTGGTGAGAAATACTCTGAAAAAACTAGGATATCAAAGAAGAGTTGCAAGAAAGAAGCCTTTTTCAGAGGTTAACAGGAACCTTCGTATGGACTGGGCGATTGAATTCAAGTGCAAAGATTATGAATTTTGGCTGTCTGTAATTAGGACAGATGTAAGTAAATTATGCCAGTATTCGAATTCGAGACAGGTTTATATTTGGAGAAATCAGAATGAGACTTGGAACACTGAATGCAGCCAACCGTGAAACATGAAAGATTGGAGTAATGGCGTGGCGCTCTGTCTGGTTTGGTGGGAAATCTGATTTGATTCTTGTTGATGAGTGGTTTAATGGTTCATAATACAGTCAAATATTAGAGAAAGGACTACTCATACTTTTTGAAAACAATCAGATTGACAAGAACGTCTAACATTATCAATAAGATGGAGCGCCATGCTATGCGAGTAAAGTAGCAAATGCCTGGAAGGAATCACAAGGAATCAAGTTACTACCATGGGTAGCCAAAGTCTTGATATAATCCAATAGAACACTTTTGGGAGTACCTTCCCTGAAAACTTCGAGAGTGTGCAACCAAAATCACGTCAGTGGCAACCCTTAAAGAAACATTGCTAAAGGAGTGGCAAAATATAGCTCAAACGATTGTTGATAACTTGATGAAATCCATGAAAAATCGAATACAGACACTGAAACTAGCAAATGGAGGACCTACTCCATACTAGTTCCAAATACTGTTTATTTATGTTGAATAGGGATTACGTAATTAAATTTTGAAATTGGATGTAGTTTATTTCTCTGGCTATAAACTTTTCTTTTGCCACTATATATATATGGGAAACATTTAAAATTTCAGCAACCTTCTCCTTCATGTGTAATCATGTAATCACATCAACGTAAACCTTGTATCAGTCCGATGAGGTCCTACAGGACGAAACGCAACATACGAAATATTTTTTCCACTTTGTCATATTTTTTCTCTAATATATATATATATATGAGACAATCATAAGGAGCCAGGAAAACCTACCTAGGTTTCATCTAAACGGATCTTCAGCATCCAGCATCGCCCTGACGATCCGTCTAGGTGAAACTCAGATAGGTCTGCCTGGCTCCTTTGGATTATCTTAGGTTTTGCTCTATTTAGTGTATTGAGCCCTTTACGTAGTTGTCTTTTTACTCGCTTTGGGTTTTTTTTCTTTCGCCTTTAATGTTCTTGGTTCTTTTTTTTTTTTTTATTACCCATTTTTATCCGGGTACCGATTTATTCTGCTGCAAGTCAAGCTATCCGAGGCTTTTCCAAGCGAGTACCACCATTTATATATATATATATATATATATATATATATATATATCTATATATATTTATATATATAGAGAGAGAGAGAGAGAAAGAGAGAGTGAGAGTGATGATGGGACCGCGGTATTTGCTACCTGATAAATATCCTTTTCTTTTCAGCGACTACATTTTGACTTCTCGGATAGATGATAGATTGGCTAATTTGTTTGAATTTCGAATTCACTTAGAATTTTTTTTTATATTATCTTGTTTTCTAAAACCAGGTTCCGGTTTGTACAAACACCAATGGTTTACATGGATAAATTCCAGACGTTAACAAACTTTTCCTTCCGAGTCGTTTCTATTTTCGAACAAGTCATGTCAATCCCCGCTGCCTACGCTTATCAAACTTTCATCTCTGTCTCCTGAACGGCGACGTTTAATATTTTGTTACGTACGATCTTGGATTTAAAAATACACGGTTTTTGAGCAATTGTTCAGCTATTATTATTATTATTATTATTGAGTGGAAGAATAACACCTCAACCAAACGCTTGGCTACAAATTTACGAAGTCCTATAAATCAATCACGACTACTAAGCTGATAAGTGTATCGCAAACACACGCATAACAGCCAAATACACTCAGTATGGTAACAGGATATCGATAAATGCTGCGCATAACACTGCGGGTCGGGTCCAGATAGAAATACTTTCACCTACCGTTACCCCAGTCCCGGTACCCGATTGTGAGTGATCCTAAGTATCTACATATGAAGCCCGACTCACCTTGGCTGCCTTATCTTTAAAATTTAAAAACTCGAAACCCAACCACGATGTCCCATCACTACTTACGATTTAGTTTAGAATGGTGGGAAGGATTAGCAAATTGGAGAACTCATCTGACGAGGGCCGCAACGTGAACGTTCCTTCCGGTTATCCCAAATTGCTTAGTGGCTTCTACTTTATGATCTCTACTTGCTTAGAGGCATTGCTTCTCTTTATTTAAGAAATACAGCTCGAGAAGATAGAGCAGGAAATTAAGCCACGTCATCCACTCCACGTCTTGACAAAGAGACTCATGTCAAGACACGGATTTTACACTCAGCCAAAGCACCGAAAAACACAGCACATAGTCAGCGTCTGTCCCCGTGGTGCAGCGAATTTAGCAACATGGAACACAGGCTCTCCCTCTTTTCTTTCTTTCTCTCTCTCTCAACTCTACATAATCCCTCCACCAGTTCCAGTGACGCTTGGCCCTTCTGGTCCTGGTTAAATCGCCTCCGAACAGCTATTCGTTGCTGTAGAGCAAGCATTCAGAAGTGGTTATATGCCCAGGCGTAGAGATGAATAAATATATAGCGTGACTTAGAGACAAATACGTACATCGTGTAGCTTATAGAAAAATACATATCTAGTGTGCCTTAGAAAAGAATAACTATATATGGTGAGTCTTAGAGACGAATAAATATATAGTGACACTTGTAGTCGAATAAATTTATAATAAGGCTTAGAAACGAATAGATATATATAAGGCTGAGAAACGAATAGATATATAGCGATGCTTAGAAATGAATAGATATATAGCGAGGCTTAGAAACGAATAGATATATAATAAGGTTTAGAAACGAATAGATATATAATGAGGCTTAGAAACAAATAGATATATAATTAGGTTTCGAAACGAATAGATATATAGCGAGGCTTAGAAACGAATAGATATATAGCGAGGCTTAGAAACGAATAGATATATAGCGAGGCTTAGAAACAAATAGATATATAATAAAGCCTAGAAACGAATAGATATATAATGAGGCTTAGAAACGAATAGACATACAATAAGGCTTAGAAACGAATAGATGTATAATAAGGCTTAGAAACGAATAGATGTATAATAAGGCTTAGAAACAAATAGATATATAGCGAGGCTTAGAAACGAATAGATATATAACGAAACTTAGAGAAGAACAATTTGCAGTGAGGCTTAGGAATACCGGGTGTTTACAACAAAATTGTCCAAATCGTGTAAAAGCAAACCTGTCCAATTGATGGATTAAACTTTGAACTGTTGTATCTTAGAAATGATTAAAGATATTTTTATAACACTATTAGACTCTACTTTGAGCAATAAGAATGTATAAATACTCTGCAAACTTAACAGAATAACATCATTCATAAACGAAAATGACATATTCATCATTAATTATAACTAAGGATCGGAAGATCATGATGGATTGAAATAAAGTTCGAATATATATATATATATATATATATATATATATATATATATATATATATATATATTCCAGGATTATTTTCCAACTTATTCAAGATGATCTTCGCCCGATCTAACCTACTAACTTTCTATTCTGCCTCACAGGTTTCACGTACGATTTCATTTTCAAGTTTTTTTTTTTCACTGCTCTTTGGATTGTCATAGATGAAACTCCTCTTTCACGTACCAAGGGTCTTATGGATTAAGTTGGATCTTTGCTAATTGTTCGTTTTAGCTCTAAGTTTAAATAATGATCCCTCTTCTTGTTGTGACATCTAGATCCAGTTTTTCTCTCCACTGTATCCCCCTTTTAAAACTCATTCACCGTTTTCTTGATGGCTATTGAATGGACTGTGAATATGGAAGACAGTCTATGAATATTGGTACCATTACTGAATGTCTTGGTGATTTTTTTCCCTCTCAACATTGCTTAGTTGAGAAGACAATGGGGCAGACACAAAACAATTTTAACCTGTTCTCTTTCGAGCTGAAAATCTCAAAGGTTCTTTTTAGTGATTCTTACGAGAAACGCCATCAAGATGGCTAAACGTCTTATCTGAAAACCTAGAAAAAAGTAACTCAATTAGTTTAGTGCTTGTTTAGATATTAAAGATTTTGTGGGATGGACAATTATGCTGTTAAACGATATGGACAAATTTGCTGTTACATACGTTATATGGTATATGTTAATCCTAATTGCCAATCACACACTATGGAACATCTAGTTTGTCCTAATCATAATGGTCCATGCATACTTAACAACCTTGAAAAGACACTGCGTGCAACACTGGATGGGTGTGGTGTAGCGACTCGAAAGAAGAAGAAGAAGACAGCGACGACTCCTGATGATGAATAGAGATGCCCATTGCGTCAGACTCTGGGGGACGTGCCCAACTTGTTATTGTAAAGAAATCTATGCCACTGGGCAGAGTATTTACTGTAGCCCATCTTAAATCGCAAAGAAAAAAAACATGTACATTTTATTACTTCAAAGAAATGAAGATAAAAATCAGTAGTTGTGACAGTGGTGTACCATTGGGCTTAATATTATTATTATTATTATTATTATTATTATTATTATTATTATTATTATTATTATTATTCCTTTCGCAGAGTTTTTCGTTTTCAACCGAAGGTCTTGCATTAGAGGCGCTCTCCATCGTGATACGAGCTCAGAAAGAGAGCACTTGCTATAGAATATTTGCAGTGCTAAACAACACAGACTTCCGAAGCGATGGAACGCGAAGTTTTATTCAGATTTTCTCAATGTAGAATTTTAATTTCTGCAGTATAAAAACTAACGACCTAATGATAACAGATTTTGATAATATTCATTCTCTTCGACAGATTCATTGGTATGGATGTTCAAATTGTTATTATTTTCAGTAGCGGCGTCATTACTTCTAATAGTTACGACAATAAGGATGAAAGGTATACCAGATAATGGATTAACCTATGCCATATATATATATATATATATATATATATATATATATATATATATATATATATATATATATATATAGGAAATGGATTAAATCCAACATATTGTTGTTTTTAATTTATTTTGTTTAAATGTTATTTTGATAGATACACATATTCGCGTAGAAGCTTTTTTTTTATCTACATCGACCGGCTTAAATATTTGATAAATCTTGTCAGTAAAATATGCGTCCTCCGTTATACTGTTTAATTAAAAAACAGCTTCTACTCCAATATGAGTATCCATAAAAATAGCATGTAACAACACATACACACAGATACATAGACACACACACATATATACCTATATACCTATATATATATATATATATATATATATATATTGATAAATTCCATCAGAGGAGGAAACGCATCGTCTAAGATAAGCTTTCCTTTATATATATATATATATATATATATATATATATACAGATTACAGGAAATTGAAGACCACAAACCTTGTTGTCCCTAATGAAAATAACACCATTAAATCTAAACTAGCAATGATTACTATAGTAAAGATGCTGGAAAAACTTAATAAAAAAATTATTAAATCTTCTTTGTCGGCCGTATTTAATGAAAGATTATATATATATATATATATATATATATATATATATATATATATATATATATATACATACATATATATATATATATGTGTGTGTGTGTGTGTGTGTGTGTGTGTATGCAAAAATTGAAGATAGAGTATATCTTTAAAAGGATAATATGAATAAAGAAATAATTAAAACAACTTAGCCGACGCCTTTTGTCCTCTGAGAGAATTTATCAAGGCAAATTGGCCTTGATAAATGGCCTCACAGGAGAAAACGCATCAGCTAAGTTAAGCTTTCCTTTTGTCTTTATTCATATATTTGTATATGTGTCCACTGCCTGTATATATATATATATATATATATATATATATATATATATATACAGGTCAAAATTCGTGGTAAGTAATCTAAGTGAATCCTAGAAATATAAAATATTAAAACTGATCCACAGAAGAGAATTCAATGTATTTATTATAGAGCAAATATGAATTACAAATAAATAATATTCAATACCCCATATGATCTAAGTCCATTTCGCCCGGAACGGTCTAGTCAACATCAAGAAGTTAGATAAAATAAAGAATCATTATGTTTTTGCAAATAGGAAGAAAAACATATTTACAACTGAGAGCAAATGTATTTTAAAAGGGAGGGGGCTAGAGAAAGATAAAGACAAAAAAAGAGAAGAAAAAATTTGGGAGGGAGATAAAGTAAATGATACAGTAAATGATTAAAGGAGAGAAATTAAGATGATAAATCTTCAAATTCGTCTGGACATGTGCTGACCTTGACATAATTTTAACATGTTAACTTGCTGGGGATGTGTGATGAGTTAGAAAGCATTAGAAGGTTTGAATGGTAAGAAGGCTAGATAATGGGTGTGTTCAAAGGTATTCATCCACAACAATATAACAAAAACGAGCATGCAAAACGAACCAATCGTGAGGCAATTCAATAAGAAACAACGGTATTTTAGGTTTCAACAATAACGATAGACATTTATATACAATTTATATACATATAGTGAACTTTTGATTGAACAATGTATAAAACGACCATGTATCGATTTGATGTCGTAATAAATCACAGTTCAAGATTGTTCATCTATTTAAACAGGTTAAGTTGTGTGTGATGGAAAATGTCCGTAATGCAGAAATAAATGTAGTTTGTGTGCGTGATTAAAATAGGAAATAAATATTTTAAGTTTTCAGGAGTTGTTCACCTTGAACTGATTTGTTTTCACCTGGTTGCTGATTACAATTTCTATTTTAGTAGTGAATATTATCACTTTTCTTAGAAATTTGAAGATAAAGATCTTGAGAGAGTTTAGAGTTCGTACTTGCGTGAATGTTGGTAATGGTTTTTAACGTCTGGCCGCATGATCAAGACGAGAGTCCTTGAAGGTCACATTTTGGTAGCAAGGAATGAGACGCGCGAGAGAGAGAAAGAGAGAGAGAGAGAGAGCATACTCGTGTTTTGTTTATATAAGATGGTGTATCACGTGATCGGCTCAACCTTAGTGAGCGGAAAATTTCATTCCTCGCGTGTAGGATATCTGATTGTTCGGAATTGACCAATCTGCGGGCTAGTTTTGAGAAGATTAACAAATGAATGCTTGTCGCATGATCTGTATGTATGTATGTGATGATAATTACTACAGGGGAAGAGTCCTTTTTCCCGCGAGGTGTAACTGGCAAATATGGAATCTTCCACAAACTCTTATTCAAAATTAGATATTACATAAGGAAATAAAATCATTAATATTTTAGAAAAGATTTTCTTTGATAATATTAAGGAAATTTTAATTAATATATACTTCAAAATTTTAAAATAGAAATTTTATACAAAACGCTAATTAAAAAGGTTTAATTAAAAAGTTTTTAGTATGTAGAACACAGAATATTGCATATTAATTAAATAATTGATGAAATTTTTCAAAAAAGAATAAATAAATAAATTAAAGAACAAGAGTGTATTCGTATTAAACACGTATTAAATAAATATTAGATGAAATTAAAAAAATAGAATTATAAAAAAGTATAAAAATAGAAGTATAAAAATAATTAAATAAATAACAAGAAACTAACTGGATAAATAAGATCATATTAATACAATATGAATTATAAATAAGATTGTTTAAAATATAGATTAAATTATGTATTATTATAGATCATGGATAAAAATTAGATTAAAATTTAAAATTTTAAGAGGCCTTTAATATTTGACATATAAATGGCTCTTTAAAGAGGGAAACTACAGTATTCCTATAGATATAAACTTAATTTAATAAACGGGAGTAGTAAATAAAAAGAAGGTAATAAAAAAGTTAAAAATGAAAATTAAAAATTAAAACAATCTTTCTAAGGAAACTTAATTTAAAAAAAAAATTATTAAATGATGCAGGCAAATTTAAAAAAATTGTTATATTAAAATTTAAATAAGGGGGTAATATTAACCGTAAAAAAAATGGGAAAAACTCCTAAAAGTTATATATAAAAATATATATAAATATATATCAATCAATGAATTACTAAATGAATTAAAACAAGTACCTTATCGGTGAGATATAAGTAAATAAATAAATCATTATAGATTAAATGAAAAAAGGGGGAGATAAAAAAAGATTGTAAAGACATTAGATAAATTAAAGCTAGCAATTAAAAAATAATAATATGAGGGCAAATAACATTATTACATAAACCTAGCTTGATACAAAGAATTATCAAGTACAAAACAAATAGAAAGAAGATAATTTGAAAGAAGTGATCAAGAAAGAAAAATAAACTATATGTGGTAAATGATAATGGGTTGTCTGAGGTTGAAAATGTATTATATCAGTTTGAATTTACTTCTATGACAATGTTTCGAAACCAATTCATTTCTTTGATTCAGCAAAATATTTTGATTGTCAAATTTAATAATTCTAATTTTATCTTCCAGGCATAAGTTACATCTACCTTTAAAGTTACTAGGAGTTTAAGAAAAACCTATAAATTCCTAGTCAATTTGTGGGTTCAGGTCATTCTCTTTCAGTTCCCAAAACAGTTTCGAGAGAGCAGTTTGGCACTTCAGTCTTGGGTTGGAAAATGAGTGTCTATGGTTATAAAGTCTTTGTTTCCATTCCCACGCAGAAATACCAATATAAACATGATAATTTGTTCTATTTCCTTTAATAAATGGTAGCTTGATAAATGACTTTAAGTAACACCCCACCCACTGTAATTGTAGGCATAGTTTTTGTTTTTTATTTTCATTTTTTTATTTTTTATTTTCGGTTTTTGATGTTTTATTAACGTAATAAAAATTGCTTAGGTGGCTTATTTAATAGTTTGTTTTGGTCTGGGAAGATAATTAAAGCTACTTATTCCTACAACTATTGGATTGATTGCCGTAGTTTATTCTGTTATTTTGGCAGGAGACGGGTTTAATTTGTATATTATTTTATTTATTTATTTGGATTGATTATTTGTTGTTGCTTATTTATGTTTGTTTTTATTAGTTCCACCGGATATTATAATAGCGGGAGAGATTTGTTAATTTCTTCATTTATTATTCATTTGGATTAATTTTCCCTTGTTTTCTCTTATTTATTTACCTATTTTTTTATTTTGTATATATTTATTTACCCTATTCGGTTTTCGATCTTTGAGTAACGTAGTGATTTTTTATCGTTATTATATCAGTTATAGCTATTTTTTCGTCCGATCTTTGCATTGATTGTTGTAGTCTATTCTAACGGTTAATTTGGCGGGATTTTTTTGTTAATTTGTCAATTATTTACTTTATTTACTTATTTGGGTTGATTGTTTTAACTTGTTTTTTCTGTATTTATTTTTTATTTATTCTATGTCGTCTATTCTAACGAGTGTGGTTTGTTTGTTTATTATTTGTTTGAGTTAATTCATTTTACTTGTTTTTTTTTGGTATTTTGTTTATTTTTATTCATTCTTTTCACTTTTTGATTTTTATGTAACGTAGTAAAAATTGTTTTCATGTCTGCATTTAGAGATGAGCTCAGATCATTTGCAGGTTTTTCATTGATTGTTGTAGGCTGATGATCTTTTCCTCATTTTCCATGATTTTTTTTGTGTGATTTGTGTTTTGTTTTTAATTTTCCACATATATTAGAAAGGATTGTGCTGTTCGCGTATTTAATATTTGTGAAAGATATTTTACGTGCATAGTTTCTTTGTTTCCAGGGTTTTTCAGTTACTCCTATGTATACATTTCTTTCATTATCTGGTGTTTTTACTTCGGCTTGGTATATTACGTTGCTTTGCAACTAATTACCGTTTTAGGGAGATTCATTCTTTATTCTACAATTACACGTGGGTTTAATTTGTTCGGGTGGTTTGTTGACAGTTTTCCTGTTGTGCTTTTTATCATTTGTTAATTTTGAAATTTTTTATTATTGATTTTCTAGTTTTGTCTGTGTTTTGTTATATATATATATATATATATATATATATATATATATATATATATATATATATATATGGGGGTATGAATGTTACTAATTATATTAATACTTAAATGGTAAATACTCATATATATATATATATACACATATATATATACATATATACAGACATATATATATATATATATATATATATATATATATATATATATATATATATGTACATACATGCACATATATACTTATACTTATCTATCATTGGGTTTTCTGAATGGTTTATATGTGCCTTTTCTTATGTTCGAGGTAACATCTGGAAAATCTACTTCGCATAGGTTAGTTTTTATATCCGTGTCAAATCCGTTAATTTTGAAATTTTTTATTATTGATTTTCTAGTTTTGTCTGTGTTTTGTTATATATATATATATATATATATATATATATATATATACGGGGGTAAGAATGTTACTAATTATATTAATACTTAAATGGTAAATACTCATATATATATATATATATATATATATATATATATATATATATATATATATATATATATATATACAGATATATATATATACATATATACAGACATATATACATATATATATATATATATATATATATATATATATATATATATATATATATATATATATGTACATACATGCACATATATACTTATACTTATCTATCTACACTGGGCTATAATATTGTTTATTTCAATTTGGTTTGGTGGTACCATAAATATTAATTGTAGGTGATTTGATTTATAATTAAATTTATTTAATATCGTTTGAATTTATGTAGATATGTCTGTAATTATAAGCTTATGCATACGCACACGTGCACATCTATGCGCGCTTTTATATAGGTATACTTACGTCCGCGCGCGCACGCGCGCACACACACACACACACACATATGTATATATATATATATATATATATATAAACGTGCATACACAGATACATGTACACTTATGTCTGTGCTTCATTATTAATAAACTAGTGCATTAGTGCTGAAATGAGGAAGTTATTTTTCTATATTAATGATGGTTACTTTGATTAAGAGAATTTTGGGTATATATATATATATATATATATATATATATATATATATACGTGTGTGTGTGTGTGTGCGCGTGTTTGTGTGCGTGTGTATGTATTATAATTTTTTCATATAGACAAACACAATTTACTCACTACAAAGATGCGACTTCGTTTCGGTGCATTTATTTGCACCTTGACTGGTGAGAACCAAAATGATTATGAACAATTCGGTTTATAAGCAAGCCGCATGTGGAACATCACGTCCTTTTTTCGAGTTGTTTGAAAAACGTCCATTTTAAGAGGGAACGTATAAGGATAAAGAAAAGTTAGGAAAAGCAACAGGGTGACAGAGTGAAACAATAGTGCATGTTGATAGCAGTTTGGTGAAATGTTGTTGAGGTATTAAAGTGATGGCTTAACCCGAATTTTTTTTTTTCGACAACAACAATCAAGTGATTACGCACAACATTTCCAAGGCTCCTAAGAGTGAGGGATGTCAGAGGAAAGGTGTGGATAGGAGAGAGTAAGACGATAAAAGAGAAAGGAGGGATAAGTTCAAAGAATGGTTATAGTAATAATTGGAAATATTTTTGTAGTTTTAAAACGAAGGCAGAACTGAATTGCGTATATTGTTACTAGTTTTGTAATCAACGAAAGTGTTTTGTGAATTAATAAATTAAGAGGTGGATATTTTTTCTTCGTATGTTGAATACATAAGTTATTTGTTTTTTTTTTGTTAACAATAAATTTTAATTCAGAAATTAAGATATAAGTAGAAATGTATATAAAAGTATGGGATATTAATATAACTTAAATTAAACAGATTTTGTAGGTCAAATTTAATCAAACTTGTTTAAATGAATACATGCTGCCTAAGTATATCTTTACACACACACACCCACAGACCCGGACACAAATATATATATATATATATATATATATATATATATATATATATATATATATATATATATATATATATATATATATACGTCACAGTATAATAAAATTGAAAAAGAGACACATGAATGTATACAAAACGGCTGTAGACTCAGAAATTATTCCGTTCGGGTTAACTCAGTTTGGAAATGATTTTCAAGAACCTAAAGTTTGTTCGATAACTGAGGCATTTACATCACAAATTTTCTGTTCGAAAACCAATTTATTTGACATGTGAGACTTTCGAGGACCGAACTTCCTCTGTGTGTCTAAATATATATATATATATATATATATATATATATATATATATATATATATATGTATGTGTGTGTGTGATATACACACATTAGTACCACTGAATACGTAAGTTTGTGTTTTACACGTTACGTCGCCAATCTTGTTCTGCATGGACTATTTCGAGCTTAGAATGGCGATGTATAAGGCGAGTAACGTTTAGGCTCATATTCGCTCTTAGCCAGTCAGGCGTAAATAGAGGGAAATTATTTTTAGCGGGTGTGTAACGGCGAGAAAACTTGTGTTCATTTCTTCTCCGTACTAATTAGGCTTGCTCTTTTTGTAAAACTATTACCAGAATCAGTAGATAAAGAAGAAATTCTACTCGCGTAAGGTTCTTTCTTCATTGTTCGAATAGAAAAAGGTATCTTCATTTCTCCTCGAATCACTAAATAACTGGGGAAACTCATAAAACTATAATATAATTCAAGGCAAGTAAAATAGATCTTATTATGAACAAAATAGTCATCACAGCAAATCCCGACTGGACACTGACAGATAGAGATGAATGGAACATATCAAGAACTTGTCATAGGAAAGGAAA
>OZ010587.1:62287957-62295457 GCA_963932145.1 Acanthosepion lycidas | reverse complement strand
AAAATTAACAGATATATATATATATATATATATATATATATATAGAGAGAGAGAGAGAGAGAGATGCGTCTGTGTGTTTTTTACAAAACAAATTCTCTCTATTAAGTTTTTTCGAGTGAACAGACAGAGAGACGTTACACACACACATACAGACTCGTATATACATATGTATATATACATACGACACGACCCGATAGGAAACGTATGTTCCAGGGATTTAAACTATCAATATTCGTGTTTTCTATTTTTTGAAGTCATTATTAATATAATGATATTATTAATTAAAAACTACCGGTTTAAAGCTTGTTAATTATGTTAATCCTATCTATCTATCTATCTATCTATCTATCTATCTATCTATCTATCTATCTATCTGTCTCTGTCTGTCTCTTTCTCTCTATCTATCTATCTGGATAGATAGATAGATAGATAGATTGTGACATAGGATCAACATTGCAGGGTGACTGTCAGGAGATATTAAGATTATCACCCGACGTGAGAAAATCTTTCTTCAATACGGAGTCCTTTATATATATATATATATATATATATATATATATACAAAATAACTTCAATAAACATTAACTTTGGACTGTTTATGCACAATTCCGACCTCAATTTACAACAACTTTTTCGAAATTGGGAAAATACAGTAAAAATTAAACAGACTTTGTAGGTCATATTTAATCAAACTTGTTTGAATGAATACATGTTGCCTAAGTATACCTTACCCCCACCCCACAAATATATATTTACTTTTTTATATAAATATATATATATATATTAGGTTGGTGCAAAAACAATGACGTAATAATGTCGTTTTTGACGTTAAAAATAGGTCAAAAGACGACATTATTACGTCATTATTTTTGCACCAACCTAATATGTGCGTGTGTGTGTGTGAGAGAGAGAGACAGTGAGAGAGAGAGGATGTGCATGTATTAAATAGTGTAACTAACCTTTCCTTTATGTAATGTCTTAATTAATTAATTAATTAATTAATTGGAACAACCGTCAATCACAGAGGTGGGGTGTACGTCTAGAAACAGTGTTGGTCCATTAGATTGTATTAAGCAAATAAGGGACAGAAAGAACGAACTATCAACCACTAACAGTATAAGCCGTCTTTGACTAGTTCTTTTATTACTGGCAATTTTTTCCGTCCACTTGGAGCAGTTTAACTTTAAAGTCAGATCTCCCGAAAATCAATATTAGTTACAACAATTGGATGCAACTGAGGCACATCCCCAAATTGGGGGGGGGATTAAAACATTTTGAATCGGGGGCAGTGGCTGAAAAGGGCCGATTTTGCGTTCTCAATCTTGCAAGGAAGGAACCTCTTCCATGGACAGACGTAATAACAATATACGATAATATTTATTTATAATATATTTATTTTTTATATTTCTAATAATCTTTTGCGCTAGATTTCTGCTCTCTAAATTGATTATACGCTGTTTTTTTACAGACATTAAATTTTGCCTTATATATATATATATATATATATATAGATAATATTAGTGGTAAATATACATATATATGCAAAATCCACAGGTGCATATATACACATGTATATTTTAGAATAAAAAAATTTCCGAGAGGATAAAATCCAGGTAGAACTCAATGTCCAGGACAGAGTAAGGATATAATAAAAAGGCTTAAACACTAATATTCCATGGTCATAATTTATTCCATTGGAATCGTAAATACGATCCAATTCATCAGACCTACAAATTCAAAAAGCATTTTTGAATTTGTAGGTCTGATGAATTGGATCGTATTTACGATTCCAATGGAATAAATTATGACCATGGAATATTAGTGTTTAAGCCTTTTTATTATATATATATATATATATATATATATATATATATATATATATATATATATATACATATATATATATAAAATAAACTTAACAAACATGAACTTTAGAGAGTTTATACGTCAAAAGACGACATTATTACGTCATTATTTTTGCACCAACCTAATATGTGCGTGTGTGTGTATATGTGTGTGTGAGAGACGTCTTGTTTTATACTGGTTAATTTTTATGCCTTCTTGCGCAAGGTATAAAAAATCAGTTTTTTCGATTTTTCACCTTCAAGTTTATACTTTTATCCAGCCAATTTAGACTCAAAACCGGCACTGAAAAATTATCTATCAAACAAAAAAAAAATATTCGAGATCTGATGAAAACTGTGGAAACGCATAAACAACATCCGATCACAGACATACAAGCACACATTTTGGGAATTATAGATATAGATTCCAGTATTCTTCAGTGTTTCAGTCATGCTCGCTTTCACTTAAAGTTCTTATAGAAGTGGTAAGTATCATGTATTAGATCATTGCAAATGTTCGTGCCTGATTAGAAGATTAAAAAGTAACATTTTACATAGAGTCCAGTATAGAGTTTCAAATGTTTTTAAGGACTGTCTGCCATCGTGATCCATGTCTGTTGATGCCATTTTCGTAGTTTTTATGTTGGGAGAAATTTATGAGCTAGTTTTTGTTCTAGCATACCTACAGAGGAAAATGTCTATGTCCCCATTCACATAAATATAGTAGTAAATACTGTATGTTGATCTGCAGTTGGAGATTCGTCAAACTTCTTGGCTCCAGCCAGGAAGGGTCCCTCGGCGAGGTCGTGTCAAGAGGCGGTTTCACATCTCGGTAAGCAGCTGCCCGATCCTGTTTTATACGGGGTCTACGGGGAATTTTTAACCGAGCCTACGGGCTCGGATATCCCACATTAAATTCGGCCTTGTGCCACATCTGACAGGGTGGAGCGGTTTGTGGATATCCTGCAGTTGGAGATTCGTCTCCAGATGTGCTGGTCAAATTTTCTGCCTCAGTGCAGAGAGGAATCCTAGACGAATCTATGTCGAAGGCAGAGTCTCGTCTCGGGAAACAGCTACCCGACGCCGTTTTATACGAGGTCTAGGGGTAATTTTTGGCCGAGCCTACTGGCTCGGTTACCCCACATTAAATTCGGCCTTGTGCCACATCTGACCGAGTGGAGCGGTTTGTAGATATGCTAAAGTTGGAGATTCGTCTCCAGCTGTGCTGTTCAAGTTCTCTAGCTCCGGGTAGAGAGGATCCCTAGACGAGGCTATATCGAAGAACAGATTATCGTCTCAGGAAACAGCTACCCAACCCAGTTTTATGCGGGGTCTACGGGGAATTTTGATGTGTCTCAACGGCTGCTGTAATGCGTCTAGTATGGTAGCCTGTAGTGGTAGTGTTTGTCGCTTCTCGCTTTCAGTTACCGCCGCTGGCTAGCAGCAGTGCGAAAAGGGGAGCCGAGTGCATGTCTTCCCCTGAATCAACAAGCCCTATGTAGTGCCTCCTCGTGGCGACACATGGTAAACGAGCACCTTGCGACCTCGGGCTAAACTACAGGGGATGGGGGAAGAGTTGGCTCCCTTACCATGCGGCATACAGGCCCACCGGTGTGTAGACATGCCCTGGTACACATGAACCAAACCCCAGCTATGGGTTAAATACCTCCACTGCCTTGTGGAAATATTCGGGAGAAGGTAAGGCTAAGGAGTAAACCCTATACAAATCCAGAGTGGAGCCCCTAAGGCGGATTGACAGCACTCTGTGCTACCTTCCGGCAACTCCTGCAGCCGCGCTAGTACCAAACTGTATTGGTTCATCCTTTCCTTTGGACACTGCTAGAAAGGCCGAGAAGGGGAACTAGACGTCCGGGCAGCCCTAGTTCTCCATACATCCCGCCCAGGCTCGTAGCTCACTAAGCGCTGCTCCATCGTCTCTCGAGACGGACGGATGCCGAACGAACCGGGAATTTTGGCCGAGGCTACGGGCTCGGATACCATACATCAAATTCGACTTTGTGTTATATCTGATCGCGTGTGGCGTTTGGTAGATATTCTCCAGTTCGAGATTCATTGTGGAATTTAATTGACTCATTTCTAGCATTAGACTTTTTTACGCGCCGCTGACGAATCTTATATGCGTTGTTCGTGTCCTAAGTATGATCGTTCACTAACATATTTCGTGAGATTATGCTATTCAGTCGCTTTCCCTAAGTTGCAACAGTTTTCGATTGACTGTCAATGTTTTTCATTTAAATTGTTCTGCAGAGAACGCAACAAATGAAACTCCGAAGGAACCAAGTCAGGAAAATAGAGAGGGTTTTCCATTTCAGCTTTAAGCTTCTGCGATGTCTGTGTGTCCAAGTGTTAGATTAAGCTCTGAACCATTCTATCTTAGAAATGATTAAATATATCTTAGTGGAATTCTCCGAGGTTTTTATAACACTACTGGACTCTACTCTGAACAATAAGAATGAATACAATTAACATAATCAGTTCAACATGACAAAGACGATGGACATAAAAACAAGACTTATCCAAAACAGATAACTGAAAATTTGTCATGTTGAACTGATTATGTTAATTGTATTTTAATGAATATTGTCCTGAAGAAGGTTTATTAAACCAAAACGTCAGACGTTGACATTTCATTCATATTAAAACAACATAATTGCATTTAAGGATTTTTGTTTGTTTTTTCCAAATATTTTTCTTCCTTCTGTAGGATTTATATCCATTTATATTTGCTTACATATATATATATATATATATATATATATATATATATATATATATATATATATATATATATATATATATATTGGATTTGTGCGATTAACTTAAAAAATATTCATTGGTCTTAGGTCGTGTATACGAGTAGTGTACTGAACTGTTCCTTATGCTTTCAAGTCATCTTTTCTGCAAGCAACAGTGGGCTACGTTGTTAGATCTGTTTAATAATCCTTTCTAAAACTTGGAGTTACGCTTCAGTATGAACTTAGTCTATTCAAGTTCTGTTTAAACCATTATATATAAGCGACTGCAACCTTCTAAAAGAAAGAATATTTAGTGAGCTTGATGAGTGCAAAATGTGTACAAATGTTTTGAGAGGAACATATATAAAACCAAAACACCAGACTAAAAATATCATTACAAAAATATAAGATAATACATACACCACGCTTCGTCATTCAAAATGGCTTCATCGGATTAAAATAATGCTCTTATTGATGCAATTACATATATGTTAGGGAAGATAGGTATTTTAATATATATTTTTGGTTTACATTTTTACTTCGTCTTCCAATATATAATTCTCTCAAGAACATTATTTCAATCTCGTTAAGTCATTTTGAAGAAAGTTACACAACTTTTTTTAAATTTCTTCATTCAATTATCCTGATTTGTTTATAAAAGAAACTGTATATTTTTCGACTATTAAAACGAGAAATATTACTTATAACACAATTTCAGAGGCAAACAAGGGCGGCACAAAACGAAATAGATTTTTTTTAATGGTTTTGTATTAAAAAAAGTTGATTAGTTTTAAGTGTTAGAAACGAGTTATTTTTTGTCCTATTCTTAGTATTAAATACACGAAATAATTTCCAGAAATTGAACTAAAAACTTGCGTACATAAAACAATATTTCACTTTAATATTATCTTCTTAATTTTCTGGCAGAGAACATCATTTCGAATGCTTTCGTTTTTTATTAAAAAAAATCCAATTACACAATTACATATCCGCGCGAACGCTCACTCAATTATCACGTATTATAAACACACACACAAACATATATATAAATGTAATTGTGTAATTAGATTTTTTTTAATAAAAAACGAAAGCATTCGAAATATATATATATATATATATATATATATATATATATCGGAGAGCAGAGTTCGAATTCCAGTCGAATCCAATACATTCACTTACGTGCTAATACCCTTGGGAAAGGTATGAATCCTCTTCTTCTCCCTCCAGCTATGGGTAAAATAGCAGGACAGGCTGGGTTCTATAGCCTTGGATGGCAACTGGTCTAGGAGAAGGACAACTCTGAACTCAAAACCTGCGAAGGGTCGTTTGGGAACCTTGTGGCATTCGGTGCACCAGGTCTCTGTATTCGTCCCTCCAAAAAGTGTGGATGGTCCCGCACGAGGCCTTCACCACTATAATCAAATCTCATGTGCCGGTGTCGGGCTGTCGGTTTCCTGGAAACTGATCTGCTTGACCCTCATACGTCGAATCTCGACGGGAGAGTCGATTATTATTATATATATATATATATATATATATATATATATATATATATATATATATATGTGTGTGTGTGTGTGTGTGTGTGTGTGTGTAAGCGTGTATGTAATATATATGTATGTATATACATATATATATATATATATATATATATATATATATATGTGTGTGTGTGTGTGTGTGTAATGAATAAATGTAATAAAAAATCAAACAAGTATCTTATCGGTCGATTTGAATACACACACATACACACACCATTACACACACACAAATACATAATCACACACACGCACACACTCACACATACACACACACACACACACACACACACATATATATATATATATATATATATATATATATATATATATATATATAATGGACTCTCCCGTCGGCTTTGATGTGTGAGGATCTGACAACTTAACCAATTGATTCAGTTATGAAATTTTGTGCGATAATCTTAAGTGCCACTTAAGATCCGCTAGTGATTTACAAAGGAGGCCACATATGAAGCAAGAGTGAGGATTGTGGGATGAGATCATTTTTAGATTGGCTGACCTTTTAGATCTTGCTCTTGCTTCTTGAATAAGATTCATACACGCAGATTGAAAACTGCTGAGTCCATAAAATACGTTGATCTCCATTCTACTTGCTCCAAGGCCAAGCGCTCGAGGGTATTATGAGGTATATTGACAGCTGACAAGTTACCCTTGTACTTGTCTTTTTCTCTTAGTCATGGGCGTCCTACATTCCTGTTGCCCTCACCTAAGTGGCTGGATCTTGGGTATTCTGCCATCAGACAATTTCAAAACTGAGACTGTATGAGAAAAGTCTCGATTCCTCCAATATTACAGCTGTTAAACATACACGCACCCCCTACATATATATATACATATACATATATATATATATATATATATATATATATATATATATATATATATATATATATATATGTGTGTGTGTGTGTGTTTGTGTGTGTGTGTGTGTGTGTGTGTGTGTATCTTCAAATATTCACTACAAATTAGCATACATGATGAAAATTGCCCATAACATAGAATAACAAAGTTTTATCGCCAAAATTTTTGTTGCTACTAAGAGGGAAGACCAAATTATATATTTGTTATTTAATCATATTTTTTATCCTATTTAGATTATTCGAATTTGGGGCCAAAATTTAGTATAGGAAATTTTAACGTTTTTTTTTTGTTTTTTTTTGTTTGTTTTTTTTTACAGCGAAAAACATCGATTTGGAACTTCTTGCAAAAATCAAGTACTTCTTGAATTTTAATGAAACATTCAGGTCTTTTTCACAAATTAATGAATTTTAGAAATGTCTTTCTTTTTAGAACGTCTCAGAAAAATATATTTTTTTGGCTTCCGTTAAAACCCACTTA
>OZ010587.1:62250457-62282957 GCA_963932145.1 Acanthosepion lycidas | reverse complement strand
ATTAAAGCAAATGCAAGGATTTTATTTTGCATCAAGCATTTATAAACGGAAGTAAAGTCATTCTCAGGTTTTCAGAAGTATTTAATTTAACAACGATTATAAATATTCATCAGCTTAACTGTAAAAGTCAAGGTAAACTATGGAGGATGGTAAGTGATATAATTTGATGATTAATAAACGAAAGTGTCTTATTGCTTATGTTGAATTTTTTCTTATTAATTATATATATTTAATTTTTAATTACTACGTAATCATTATTTGTTACTTTATTTTAATTCGATGATATAATTGTATATGTATTATTTTAAATAATAGAGGGTTTTGATTTAACCATTTTTTTCCTTTCCATTTTATTTTATGGGAATGCATGTTGTATTAGAAAAGGAGTATATCTTTTTACGATAGGAGGTATTTGAAAGAATGCGGGGCGCAAGTTTACATTTTGATATAATTCAATAGCGGCATTTTTAAAAATTTTTCTTATAAGTAAGCTGTTTTCTCTTTTAATAAATTCGGCATTAAAATAAAATGTTTTCATTATCCTTGATAAATTTCATCAGAGAACGAAACGTGTTAGTAAAGAATAGTCTCCTTTTTTTCCTTAGTCATATTGTCGTTTTACAGATATATATATATATATATATATATATATATATATATATATATATATATATATATATATATATATATATATAAAGAAAGAAAGAACAGTAAGATATATAATCCGGTGTTCTTATAGATATTTTTATTTTTACAAAATAGTGCTCAATGTAAAATTTACAGAGCATTAATATTATAAATTAATTGATTTAAAATATGGTTTTTCCGCTACACAGTTCTAACCATGTTTCAAAAATGGAAGGTCCGAATTTAATTTTGTAATTAAATTGAAGACATTAGTAAATTACTGGGTTTCATAATTCACGTTTCCAAGGTTACAGATAAATTCACTTCCACTAGACAGGGGTGTTTGCGTGTTCTTTATGTCTGTATTTTGATGTATCCGTTATTAGCTACGTTTTGGTAGCGGGTAGGGATATATTCTTCAATGAAATCTGACATCCGTTAAATGCATGTCGTCTGGATTGTTTTAAATCTTATTGTTAACGGCAAAAATTCTTACGGCATTTTTTCTATTTGTATATTTAAAGATTTTTTTTTGGGGGGGTGTTCAGGTTAGAATATGTTTTATTTAACTACAATTTGAAAAATATTTTCACTATTAATTTTTAATATACTATATTTCTTTTAAGAACAAGTAAATGTATTAACAAGTAAAATACAGACATAAAGAACACGCAAACACCCCTGTCTAGTGGAAGTGAATTTATCTGTAACTTTGGAAACGTGAATTATGATTTTAGCTGTGTCTTTAAAACCCAGTAATTTTAAAAGTTACTCCAAAATTAGCTTGAGGATGAAATGGAACTAATGTCTTTAAATTAATTACAAAAGTAAATTCGGACCTTCCATTTTTGAAACATGGTTAGAACTGTGTAGCGGAAAAAACATATTTTAAATCAATTAATTTATAAAATATATATATATATATATATATATATATATATATATATATATATAAAAGTCCGAATTACTGTTTATAAACATACAACTTTGACGATTTTTCTCGATCAAACATATCTGCTCACGAAATTTGGACTATGCTTGCCAGACACTTCTTTGTGCCTGAATGGCTCACACCAGATCAGATGGTAGTTCACATTGAGGGTTTCATGTTCGAAACACATATTTTCTACGAAATTTCTCGAACATTCAAGCCGGTAAATGTAATTAATACTGTTTAATTTAAAAGAAAAAGAAAAACAGTGCATTTATTTAAGTAAATTATATGTATAAAAATAGCGTATAAACGGAAAATATATATATGTACGTATGTGTGTTTGAGTGTGTATGCGTGTGTGTGTGTGTGTGTCTGTGTGTGTGTGCGCGCGCAAATATAGAAAAATAGGAAAGAAGCGTTAGGTTAATAGATCAAAATTTCTTTAGTATGTTTGTTTTTATATTTAAAAAACAGTGTCCAATACATAAGTAGAGCCTAAATTATAATTATTTTTTGTTATTTATTTATTTTTTGCGATGGAATCATATTTTTAAAAAATAATTATTATATATATATATATATATATATATATATATATATATATATATATATATATATATATATTAGGTTGGTGCAAAAATAATGACGTAATAATGTCGTTTTTTGACGTATACGTCAAAAAACGACATTATTACGTCATTATTTTTGCACCAACCTAATATATATATATATACATATATTCAGGTAAGATGAGAACAAATAGAGTGCAATTCCAACGTCCTTAACATTTAATTTAAAACAAGGCACAACACAAAGTAGAGCAACATTATTTGTTTTGCGATATTACATCGAAAAACATGTGTTGCGAATTCACGTTTTTCGATTTTGACATGTTTTCCTAATATATATATATATATATATATATATATATATATATGTGTGTGTGTGTGTGTGTGTGTGTGTGTGTGTGTGTGTGTGCGTGTGTGGGCGCCGCGTGTGTGTTTCAAGTAGGCGAGAATTTGAAATAAAAGGGATGATGAAATGTTTTAATAATTTTATTTAATAAATTTTATTTTATTTTATATAATTTTCATAATGAATTAGAATAATCGTCCCTGCCTATCTATTTGAAACTGAAATGTACTCGGTTTGCTGAGTTCGTCATTAGTGTTGATATCTTGGGAACATGGTTAATGAATGACAGCGTATGTTTATCTCAAGTAAATCTGTGGTAAATTTCTTCTTTTGATAATCGTTTGATTCTGAAATCAGCTTAGCAAAGAGTCGTGCCACCGCTTTATCTCGCAATGTCGTTTCCGTCCGGCTAATTCGATAATGCAATAATTCTAATGCTTCTAATCGATTCCGCAGTTACAAAGGCGGCTTGTTCGTGGAATTCTTTGATCTTGTTACAAGTCGGCCCAGAAGACCAATTAAGATTTTCTGTCAATCGTACAAGTGAATGCCGCAGTTCATTTACACTTCTCTTGGATATCGTAGTCACTGGTCCGGAATAGTAAAATCATGGCGTAAGTACCTATAAATAGCAATTTCAAAATTTTCCTTTTGATTAATTATAAAGACGTACATTTTGAAAATGTTCATGTTTGAAGAATTTTTTTTTGAACAAGTGAAACCGTTAAAGAAGACCGACTTATCACACTGACACAAATGTATACAATTTATAAATTAAAAAGAAAAACATTGAACAATACTTTTATTATATTTTATCATTAATTTTCGATATGTTCCATAAACTCGGCATCTTTTTTTTTCCTTTACAAGTGCATCGATATCAGGCGTCAAATCCCGAGTAGCAGCAAATTTCAGAGGCGTTGACTGTAAATAGCGAGCGAAAAACTGTGAAATCCGTTTAAAAAATCTGAAACCGTTCCTCAAAATCTCGCAGCAATCCCGTGATATTTGTTTGTTTGTTCGTTTTGTTTTACGGCATATCAACACCTCAATGGGTCATTTAATACCGACAACTTTTTTTTCCTGGTAATATTTTTGTTTTGTCAAAAAACTATTTCTATTAATAACTTTTTTCTCAAAAACGTATAGCTGGTAATATTATTTCCTTTTTTTCCTTTCTTTCAAAAACATTCAGCTGGCAACATTATTTATTCAAAAACGTATTATCAGAGGCCTTGCTATTGGGCGTAGTTTATCGTCTATCCAGGACGCGGATGTAGCTTATTTCATACCCAGGACGCGGATGTACTTTATCGTCATACCCAGGACGCGGATGTAGTTTATTGTCATACCCAGGACGCGGATGTAGTTTATCATCATACCCAGGATGCGGATGCAGTTTATCGTCATGCCCAGGATGCGGATGTAGTTTATCGTCATACCCAAGATGTGGATGTAGTTTATTGTCATAACCAGGACACGGATGTTGTTTATCGTCATACTCAGAACGCTGGCAACATTATTTATTCAAAAACGTATTATCACAGGCCTTGCTATTGGGCGTAGTTTATCGTCTATCCAGGACGCGGATGCAGTTTATCGTCATACCCAGGACGCGGATGCAGTTTATCGTCATACCCAGGATGCGGATGTAGTTTATTGTCATACCTAGGACGCGGATGTAGCTTATCGTCATACCCAGGATGCGGATGTAGCTTATCGTCATACCCAGGACGCGGATGCAGTTTATCGTCATGCCCAGGATGCGGATGTAGTTTATTGTCATACCCAGGATGCGGATGTAGTTTATCGTCATACCCAGGATGCGGATGTAGTTTATCGTCATGCCCAGGATGCGGATGTAGTTTATCGTCTTACCCAGGATGCGGATGTAGTTTATCGTCATACCCAGGATGCGGATGTAGTTTATCGTCATGCCCAGGATGCGGATGTAGTTTATCGTTATACCCAGGATGCGGATATTGTTTATCGTCATACTCAGGACGCTGGCAACATTATTTATTCAAAAATGTATTATCAAAGGCCTTGCTACTGGGCGTAGTTTATCGTCTATCCAGGACGCGGATGTAGTTTATTTCATACCTAGGACGCGGATGTAGTTTATCGTCATACCCAGGACGCCGCGTGATTTTGTTTTTGCACCGATTCCTGTTAACATTATCTGTAACCTAATCTTTTAAACAAGGGAAATGAGTAGGGGCACCACCTGACTGTTGTGTCGACCACAAAGTTAGCTTCAACTTGAACGCGCGTATATTTTCAAAATATTGTGTGACAATTTTGTTACGGCCTTGCAACATTTTCTTCGGTTATTCAAGTGTTCTGTTATATCCCCGATAAATGCTAAATCTTTCAGCCATTCTAGTGATTGAAATTCTGACACTGGTTTGCGCTTTTTTTCTCCATGAACTGTTCAATTTTTTCTCGTAGATTGAAGAAACGCTTTAACGCAGCGCATCGATTTAACCATTTAACTCTGTGTGATATGGGAAGCCATAGGGGTAACACTGAGAAGATTATCAAACTGACGGTGATTCAGACCTCTAGTTCGGATAAAATTAGCAGTTTGGACGACTACTTCGATGACCTGATACATTTTTAACGACTTGGAACACAAAGTACTTCGTAGTGCAAAATGCAATGAAAATTTGCTGTTTGTTTTTTCTTTCTGAACTACGTCACGACACTTTTTTTTTCAATCATTGATAGAACGCCATCTGTTGCCACGCTGACAGCACGGGCTCAGTCTACTCCGGGCCTGTCTAGCGCTCCAACGAGAGAGATGAAAATGAAATATCATTTCCTATTGTGGTGTCCATCATAGGAACCAACTCCAGGAACTTCTCGGTGACAGTCAAAGTCGCCTCTACACCACGAATGAATGTCCCAGTTGCGGAACATCCGTGCTCTCATCAACTGTAGCCAAAAATGCAATAAATAACTCGACTTTGTGATTCAGTTGCCTGTCCAAACCCGCAGAAAGATCTGAAATTCTATCTGCCACAATGTTTCTCGTCCGGTTAATTTTAGCAAAAGTCTGTCGTTTGTCAGGGCATACAACTTTTGCAGCCTTGAGTATGCATGTTTTCACGAAGTTCCCCTCACAGTACGGCTTTGATGTTAATACTATTTCTCTAGCTTTTACTGCTGCCTGACCGATATCTTGGCTTCGTGTTAAAGTACATTATTATTTCTTCAGATTCGCTAACAATTTATTTACTTTCTCTGGTCTTATTTGTCCTTGCAAGTTATTGTATAGGTCGGCATGATGAGTCTCATAGCGGCGCCGAATGTTATATTCTTTAAGCACTGAAACCTGCTGTGAACACACCAAGCACACTGGTTTCTCATTAACCTTCACGAATGAAGACAAAAATATTATTTCTTAAAATGATTGATACTCTGTATCCACTTTTCTCTTTTTTGACAATCTTATTTTGAGTAAGGTAAAACAGGGCGAAATTTTGACCTAAAAGAAGAAAACACTTTGTTAGTCATTGAATTAATTAAAAAAAAAAGAAAGTAAGCAAATGTATGATTTTTACACTTTTTAAATTCATCTCGCGGGCCGGATGAAACCCTGCAGTTCAGGCCCGGGGGCCGTATGTTTGACACTCCCGCTTGCCTGATGACAGAAATCACGGTTAACAACTTCAACATCAATATTTTATTAAATGATACGCATAAACTCTTAACAGAACAATGGGGATTCCACAGAGAATGAGTTACTTCACTCGAAAGTCGCAGCAATTTGCGGAGAACAAAATGCATTTAAAGCCCGAATCTCATGAAAGGGACGGTATGTAATTAATGTCGCTTGGCGCTAAACATAAAAATTAGCGAAATGATTAATTAACACCAGATGATGCTGAACGTATAAAATATGCAAATATGTAATATATTTAAAATGACTTAAATGCTTACGGAAAAAAAATAAACAACAGTTTTTGACTGGCATCTCTTTCGTCTAATTTCTTTTCTTCGTAACAACAGAGACCATCAGTCTACGGTAGCGAGGAACCAGAACAGACCGGAAATAAATAACAGTTAAACTCTAGGCAAGACATTCTTGTTACTTCGAGAAGCCAGCCTGTATACAGCAGCTGCTGTAATGATTGATCTAACAGTTTTTACAGTTAACAGAAAATTAAAATAAAATTATTTATTATTTGTCCTGATTGTTTGGCGCCATATTTGTTACTGGTCTTGAATAAAGAATTAGTAGTAGTAGTCGTAGTAATACTGATTTTGTTTAATTAAATTGTGGAAGGTTAAGCGGTTGAAAATTTGGTCTGGTCTGGTTTGGTTTGGTTTGTTTTACGGCATATCAACCTGAATGGGTTATTTAATGCCGACAATTTTTATTGCTGGTAATGTATTTTTTATTTGCAAAATGTATTTCTGGTAATAATTTTTTCCTCGAAAATTTATTGCTGGTATTTCTGGTGTTAAAACCTATTTTTACACTTTCATAGTGTTTTGACCCCGGTTTGGGGTTTAACTCTTTATCCATATCTGGGACCCGAACAGGTGCTACCACCCCAGGTCAGGGGGAACCTGAGAATACAAGCACTTAAGAGGTAGTTCCACGCTCCTCAAAACCTCCTGATCAGAGGCCCTGCTTTTGGGCGTAGCTCATCGTCTTACCCAGGACGCGGATGTGGTTTATCGTAGTTTATGTACCCAGTAAAAAAATCGGTAAATTCAGAAATAAATCTATTTATCTACCACGATTCGTGCAAAAAATGAACAAAATTGTAAGCGTAGTAACCAGGAGGCAGTAGCTTTTCGAATAGTGTCAAGAGGAATTTCATTCCAAGCTTTAGTTAAGTTCCACTTCAATGAATTAATATCGACAATGTCACGACGACGGTTTTGAAAGTGAGTTTGGAATTTACTCCAGATACAGTCATCCATAAATTTCATATATGGGCTTTTAGAGGAACACTGACATGGACCAATTAGAACTGGTGTATTTTCTCGAAGACTAAATTTTCCGCTTTTTTACTGTGTAACCTGTAGTAATGCTCTTATTTCAAACCCTTGTAAATAATTGGACTAATCCGGCTCTTTAGCATTGGTAAGACAACCAAGTTCCAAGAAGGAAGTCTCTGAATATAAACCCCGGTAAATACCGGACACGAATAGGCTGTTTAACATTTGGAGGGGAACCAATCATGAAAGAAAACCTTGATGTCAAATTCCAGTAAATAATAGGATCGACTTAGCTTTTTTACATTGATAGGGCAACCACACTATGAGAAGGAAAACGTTGAATCCTAACTCCTATAAATAATATGGTCTAGTAAGCTCTTTATCACTTGTAAGAAGAAAGAAAACTTTGAATTCAAACTCTTATAAATAAAAGGAATGACTGGAATCTTTAGCATTGGTAAGGCAACCAGTTTAGGAGAAGGAAAATCCTGGATTTAAACCCCTGCAAATTATACGAACGAATAAGTCTTTTTAGCTTTGAAAGGACAGCTAGTTTTAAAAGAAATCCTTGAAGTCAAACGTAATTAATGACCGACTCGTTTCTTTAGCATTAAAAGAGCAATCAGCCTAGGAGAAGGACAATTTTAAATTCTAATCTCTCTAAATAATAGGACCGACTGGACTTTTTAAACATTGTTATAGCAAATAGTCTAGCAGAAGGAAGTTGTTGACCCCTGTAAATAATAGAAATATCTAGTTATTTTTTTAGCATTGTAGGAGCAATCAGTCAAGGTGGAAAACGACTCTGAATACAAAATCAGCCAGTAGAAGGAGGGACCTCATGAAACTATCTCGCCGTAGACAAACCCACTGCTGCTAGGGAGTTAAGTACATGTAGTTTCCCAACGACACTAAAATTTTACGCGATTCGTGGTCCTGATTTGTACTAAGGACTTATAGAAAGAGACATATATATTTCATTATAGTCAAATTTTACTAGTATTTGTGGAAATCAGCATTGTACATTCACTTAAATGAGCAAAAAAATGAAATAATAAGGAAGTAATTACAGTCCCCACAAACCCAAAACTGGTGACATCACTTCCGCACCCGCACACACACACACACACACACACACACACACACACACTCACACTCACACTCTCTCTCTCTCTATCTATCTATCTATCTATCTATCTATCTATCTATCTCTTTGAATGTCTTTAGGCGTCCGGTGTCGCACGTACATCATACTGGAAATAGCAGTAGTCGGTGGTTGGGGTAGAAACGGAGCCCTCTGTTCATTTGTATCCGTTCATATGGAACAAACATCTAAAAGAAAAGGGTTTTGAACCCCGACAAACAAAAAGGTATTAACTGGAAGTTTTCTTAACACAAGGGAATGAATTGGATACTTTTTCACTTGTTTAAACTAACACTTAACCAACTTGACCTGATTTATTTTATTTTTTATCATTATTATTATTATTATTATTATTATTATTATTGCTTTATTATTTCATCATTATTATTTGAATTTACTACTCAGTCGTAATTGTTCTAGCGAGACAAGCTTGCTAACCATTACACCGACTCCAGGCTCCCAAAGTGATTTTCCAAGCCTAGCTCAGATGTGGCACAAGGCCGAATGTAGGGGGCACCCAGTGAGGATCGAACTCACTACTCAGTCGTTCTTGAATAAAATTCTCAATATTGGATAAGCAACATTTCTTTAGCCATACTTGTAATAAAAACTTTATTATTTATTAGTCATAATAAATATCATTTGTAATTCAGACACCCACCCATGCATATATTTTGGTTCTAATCTCGGTAATGAATACAAAAATCCCCAGTCACCAAATTTAGAGACAAATCTTACATATATATATATATATATATATATATATATATATATATATATATATATATATATATATATATATATATATATATATCTGATATCTTCCAAGCTACTAAAAATGAAAAAAACTTCGGTCTCATCCCACATTTTTCCTTTTATATTTCTATTTTTTTTATTTTACAATGATCTTCACTTTGTACAAGGTCCAAGAGCCACTCGAGGTAGAAGGTTACAAATTAACAGGGACAGTTTATGGGTATATGTAGAGAAGATAACGGATAACTCTAGACTTGAAAAGGTTAAGATTTTAGTGATTGGGAAGCATCCTCTTGGAGGTTCGTTTCGCAGAGCAGCGGTTTGAGAGAAGAAGCTGCTCCAGTCGAACTTACATTTCACTAAAGAAATACGTAGGTGATTCGCGGTAATGGCGTGGCATGGTGGGTCTTAGCCGATGGTGGAACTAAGGAATGTTGTTCGTCTGAACACTTTTCATGGAAATAATGATAGAACAGCAAGACGCTTACGGCATTTCATCTGTGGGAAAGGGTTTTAGGGTGTAAAATAATTCACTACCCACATATGTGTGGCTCCACGTGACTGAAAAGAGAAGACGAACTCCACCTGGATGTGGCAGTAGTACACCATTTTCGTTCTGATATGACACTTGTAAAGATAGAGAGATACTTATTGGAGCGGTACAAAGAACTGACCAATTTAGAGTATCTTTAACGACTGATCTTATAGTGATTTTCTAGGTGGCACAAGGACAACAGTATGGAGCACCCAGTAGTGATCGAACACACTATTCAGTCGTAACTCTTTTAGCGAGACACGCTTGCTAACCATTACATCACACAGAGATGCTCAATTATTTTCTAAGCGTAGCTTAGATGTGGTACAAGGCCGAAAGTATGGAGTACCTAGTGAGGATCGAACTCACTACTCAGTCGTAATTGTTCTAGCGAGACAAACTTGCTAACTATTACACCACGTCGAAGTGCCCAAGTGATTTACTAAGCATAGCTTAGATGTGGCACAAGGCCGAAAGTATGAGGCACCTAGTGAGGATCAAACTCACTATTCAGTCGTACTTGTTCTAGCGAGACAAACTTGCTGACCATTACACCGCCTCGAGGTGCCGAAAGTGATTTTGAAAGCGTAGCTCAGATGTGGCACAAGGCCGAAAGAAGGGAGTACAGGGTGAAGATCGAACTCACTACTCAGTCGTAATTATTCTAGCGATACAATCTTGCTAACTATTACACAGCCTCGAGGTGGCCAAAGTGATTTTCCAAGCATAGATGTGTCACAAGGCTGAAAGAAGGGGGCACCCAGTGAGGATCGACCTCACTACACAGTCGTAATTGTTTTAGTGAGACAAGCTTGCTAACTATTACACCGCCTCGAGGTGCCCAAAGTGATTTTCAAAGCAGAGCTCAGATGTGGCACATGGCCGAAAGTAAGGGGCACCCAGTTAGGATCGAACTCACTACTCAGTCGCAATTGTTCTAGCGAGACAAGCTTCCTGACCATTACACCGCCTCGAGGTGCCCAAAGTGATTTTCCAAGCGTAGCTCAGATGTGGCACAAGACCGAAAGTAGGGGGGGACTCAGTGAAGATCTAACTCACTACTCAGTCGTAATTGTTCTAGTGAGACAAGCTTGCTGACCATTACACCGCATCGAGGTGCACAAAGTGATTTTCAAAGCGTAGCTCAGATGTGGCACAAGGCCGATGTATGGGGCACCTTGTGGGGATGGAATTTACTACTCAGTCGTAATTGTTCTAGCGAGACAAGCTTGCTAACCATTATACCGACTCCAGGCTCCCAAAGTGATTTTTCAAGCGTAGCTCAGATGTGGCACAAGGCCGAATGTAGGGGGCACCCAGTGAAGATCGAACTCACTACTCAGTCGTAATTGTTCTAGTGAGACAAGCTTGCTGACCATTACACCGCCTCGAGTTGCCCAAAGTGATTTTCCAAGCCTAGCTCAGATGTGGCACAAGGCCGAATGTAGGGGGCACCCAGTGAGGATCGAACTCACTACTCAGTCGTAATTGTTCTAGTGAGACAAGCTTGCTGACCATTACACCGCTTCGAGTTGCCCAAAGTGATTTTCCAAGCCTAGCTCAGATGTGGCACAAGGCCGAATGTAGGGGGCACCCAGTGAGGATCGAACTCATGACTCAGTCGTAATTGTTCTAGCAAGACAGGCTTGTTAACCATTACACTGCCTCGGGATGAACAGCGACGGATCTTATATACATGTTCCTCTTGATGTTTGGGTTGAGTGTATGATTCAATAGGCGCCCAAGTCACAGGACCTCGATAAGAGGATACCTGTTTATCACGATAGGTGAAAAATTAGGCTGTATGAATTTTGCGTGTGAACGCAGTTTCTTGTTTTATTTTGTTATTGTCCTATAGTTGTCTTTCTTTGTCATGTATTAGATTTTGATTTGTGTCGCATTATGTTGGCCGGTTCTTATTCTTGTTATTGAAAATGTTAGCCATTCCGTTTCACCAGGCTCGCTTCTTCAACATCAGAGGTGCATCCAGATTATCAGATTAATTATAGTAGGATTAACTGGGGTCAGATGACGGAATTTCTCTGTGTATCATAGAATGATAAAATCCCAAGCAAATAGTAAATGCGAAAAGGATTTTCTGGGAGATGAGACGAAATAAAATAGCTTGGTAAACTTGCGGTCGAACGAAAAATTGTGCATAACTTGTGATATAAATTGTAATTAAAGGAAAGAATTATTAAACCGGGTATAAAAGATTCTAATAAGATTTCGTCGAATGAGAGGAAGATCGAATTACCGGATTTATACTGTGAACAAAGAACAAAAATAAAATCGAATATCATTTCGGACACAGAAATATACAGCATTTAAAGAACAGACGAATGATAAAAAAATCGAAGAGGAAGACAAAATTTCACCTTTGGCTGATCGATCAAAAGTAAAGGTTGAACTAAAAACAAGCCGTTTAAAAGTCTGATGTCAAATTCTAGAGATTGACTATATCGGAAAAGAAACTCAATGTAACAAAAATAATCCCACGATGTTCACCGTTATTGCAGTGAATTCAGTGAGAAATTCTATTTAAACGTGTCATTTATATGTTTTTATTTCAATAGTGAAAAGAAGAACAGGAAAAATTGTCAAAATTTTGTACGAAACTCCTTTTGAAAAGAATACTGATCTGAAGTTTTAATATTTGTAGCACGTTTTAGTCGAGTATAAATATAGATTCTGATCAGTAAGAAGTAATGGTATATTCTGATATATATATATATATATATATATATATATATATATATATATATATATATATATATATATATATATATATCGGACTCCTTAGGAATCGATAGGTAATAGTTTAGACTCCGCTTTCATTAGTATATTTTCTCTGTTTTTACACTGAGCTCTCTTTGGATGTATATTCTCCTTGGAATTATCCCTACTAATTATCAAGAAATAATATATATATATATATATGTGTGTGTGTGTGTGTGTGTGAAGAAAAGTTTTAAGTTTTCGAATAAATGTCCGCAGCAGGAAAAAGAGTTTCAAAATGGAAACGGGGAATATTTTAGAAAAATGAATGAATATAAAAGAATCGAAATTAGCCGAGGAGAAACTCTCTGCCAATCGCAAAGAGACTTTAAACTGACGCATCCATATCTTTTTCTGCCTTCTATTGATCTGAGCTCGTTCATATCTATCTATCTATCTATCTATCTATCTATCTATCTATCTATCTATCTATGTTCATATTTACTTCTCTATCTACTGGGTACGATTGGTAAATTGTCGCAATTTTATATTTTTAATTCCATGCATACGCATTGTTTGTTTTTGATTGTTATCGACTGCACATTATATTAGGGTCAGTTGGGAACCGGCTGTGAGAAGAAAGAGCACCATGACGCAATTCACTCTGCCAAAAATTTGGAATCGGCATGCTGTACTGCTTGGGATTGGCATCGTAATCTCCAATACAAACATTTCGGATAGTTTGTGTGTCAATCCGAGGACAGTGCAGAGGATTCGGAAAGCCTTTAAAGATCTATCCAGTCAACATCATGGTGTTTGGAGTGATCTCTTGTGATGGCGACGTAATACCATGTATTATATACCATATCTCTTTCCATAGGGCCTCACACTCAGAGGCTTAGATCAAGTGCCTTGTGGAAGTAGTGCTACCCTGGGTCAAGAGGGTTGATGATGGGAGACCCTATGCATGTCAACAAGATTCTGTACCATGCCACACAAGTGAGAGAAAACAGTCACGGCTGTCAGACAATTTCAGCGACCACATCGCCCCTTATATGTGGCCACGTAACTCCCCAGATTACAACCCACTTGATTATTATGTGTGGAGCGCAGTTGAGCGAGAGACCAACAAAACTCCTTGTAACACCAAAGATGAACTGAAGGCAAGGATTATGGTATCATTTACCAACTTAAAGAGGGACACAATCCAAAAAAGAAGGAAAGAAAAATGCAGAAGATTCTGGGGATCTTGGTTGAAGCTAATGGCAATTGTATTAAATTTACTCTTTCAAGAGACTTTTGTGTAATTTTGGTATATATATATATATATATATACATATATATATATATATATATATATATATATATATATATATATATATATCTTAAAATGATATGTCATTGTTATTTTCGTTTTTGCGCAATTTAGACGACAATTCATCCATTGCACACTCTATGTTCTATATATCTATGTTCATATCTCTCTATGTTCATATCTGCCTTTGTTCATATCTATCTATCTATCTATCTATCTATCTATCTATCTATCTATCGATCGATCTATCTATCTATCTACATTATTTATATTGTTCGGACTGTTGTCCTCATCTGTATTGCCATATTCACGACGTTTCGGCCATTGTACTCTCCGGCCTTCTTCATGTGATTCGAATTTCGAACTGAGCCCTTTACTTCGTCTAACGCGGTAGATTGTTCTAGTTCCATGTGCCATGCCTCTTCCGGATATCTCAGTTATCTCCCTTAACTCAACTCTCTAATTTTATGCTCACCACTGCTGTAGTCGGGTATTGAACTCACAACACTTTGGGTCAAGTCACTGGATCCAACCAACGCTTTTATCCACTATCTCTAGTCCTCCGTATCAATACTTCCCATATTGTATTCATTTTTATGCTTAGGCGGCTTAGGAAATTTTGTGGCTTAGGATATGTGCTGATTCCTTAAGTCTTCGTATTTCCCAGTGATGTTCTCGGTCTATTATTTCAACCTCATCCCACTTGGGGCGTTGATCTCCCTTTTCCCCTCCATATGTGGTTACATACGCCTGATTCTTCTATCTCCCCTTGATACAGATCCTAAAACATAATTTTGTTTTAATCCATTCCATTCTAAAAATCCATTCGAATTATAACAAATCCAACTCATATTTTAGTTATGTAATGTTATATACCGCGCAGATGAACACTAATGGGTATGTCCCAATCCTCATAAATACCTTGGATACTATTGTAAGAAAGGGTAACATACTGTCTTAGTAGTCCACCACCAGAAGTGGTTTAACTACTTCACGCCGCTGGTGAGTTTTGTATTTTGTTCATGTTATAAAGATTACTTTCGTTTTTGGTTATTCCCCACTCAGTAAACATTTCTAGGTTACAACAATTAATAAGTTATTTTAAAAATAATTTAAAAGATATGACTTAAATGTTATGGCTTTGAAATCGTAATACTGAAATGAAGTATTACCATTATTCCATGAATCTTTTAGAAAGCTATTCTAGACATTGTCTGGGGACGTGTTTTTAATAACAGCTAAAGAAACAGTGGAAAGAGCGTTATGTAAAGCAGACTGAAATGTGTTTATTAAAATTTTGATAGGAAAGTTTAGTAATCAAATCAATCAATATTTTAGATGTGTAACCTGCCATCTTTCTTCGTTATATTTGTTGTGGATTCCGGGATGAAATCCGGTACCAACAAATAAGAAACCCCAAGAAGGAATATAGGAAAATAATGCATTAACGTAATACTACAAAATGGTAATGCAGGTTAGTAGTTACAGGAATACGGGTTAGTAGCGAAATATCTATACAGACTTTGAAGTATCGTGGTATGACTTCTTACTGAGTCTTGCTTGCTCACGGTGACTCTTGCTCGCTCCGTTCGTTCTGTCTGTCTGTTACCTTCGCCCTCTGTCGCTCTCGTCTCGTCTGTATTTATCAATCCACCCACGAGGATCGAATGTGGCACAAGGCCTTTTTAATGTGGGTATCCCCGAGCCCGTAGGCTCGGCCAAAAATATAACCTTTTTGAACCCGCCTAGACGGGTTCAAGGCCTGTCTACCTCCCCGGACGAAACCTTGCCCTTCGGCAAAGCCTCGCCTGGGTTCCTCTCTGCTAATGCAGAGAGTTCGACAGTCGCCGAGAGTCTGTTGCTCTCGTCTCTTCACGTAGCAGTAGTATATGTATATACTGGGTGAGTCCATTTGTGTGAAAAAGGGGAGAACCCCTCAACAATATTAAAAATAATTTTAAAGCTATTGCTGATAAAATAACATGGAGGTGAAGAAAAATAGCAAATGTATGACATTTGAAACATGTTTTCTAAGGCGTAATTTGATTTGTGGTTAAATGTTGATAGAGACGAAAATTGTTTAAACTCTTATTAAATGATGTAATCTAGGTTTCATTGCTTCAAATGAACTTAATACTTACATTTTTTGCAACCCCACATATTACCACCTCACTACTTATTCAGCTCTTTCTTCTATGTGTCATATTCCTACAGGACTTTGGACATCATGCTTATCTTCAATTTCCTGTCCTTTGTAGCATTTAGTATTTATTTTCTTTTTGCTGTCTCTCCTAAACACAGTTCTGCCATCTATTTACACAAGGTCGTTAGGTAAGGTAAACGCTTGTTTTCCTCTGTCCATATTACGGCCAATATATCCCGTGAGTAGCAAATTTCTCATGCCCTCTTTCCTCATTATGTGCCCTATAAATTTGAACGGTATATCTTTGTTTTCCTACTAATTCGGGCATGAAACGAAACACAGAGGAAAAATATATATATATATATGGACACAGCTCCTGTCGCGTGTAAACTGAATGAGATTCCTAGCTTTGATCGTCTTTTTGGACACAAGTTGATCCCAGACTTCAAGTGGACCTCATACATACAATCCATCGCGAAGGACGACGGAAAGATCATCGGCCCCGGTCCAGAAACTATCTGACTGCAACTAACATGTTCTATCTTAACAAGAACAAAATCATACAAAAAAAAAAAAAAAAAAAAAAATAGAATATTGATGTCATGTCTGGGGTGTAGATACCCAATCCAGCCTTGACAGAGGTCAAAAGACTTTACGAAGCTTTGGAGACGAAGGATTACAGTCATGGGCAAAATGCGGGCCACAGGCGGTCAGTTTGGTATTTCTGAAAGGCATACTTAATTTAATAAGGAACATAACGTTTCTTAAAATTTGGTTTTGTTTCCAGCTCACTTGTTCACTCACACAGTCTCTCATACATAAACAATAATTAAATAGAATGTTTCTTGAATTTTTAAAATTTCGGGGAAAATAACATTTTCAGAATTTTAAACCATTGGTGATTTTCATTAAGGAAGATCAGACGTGTAAACATCTTTTGAAACAGGAAATGTTCATATTATTTTCTCTAAAGAAGAAATGTTTTCATTTTTAAATGAATAAATTAGAAATAAATCCCATGCAGTGAAATATGTTAATCACACTCTCATCAGCGATAATATTATAACGTGAATTCAATTTTTAATTCTAAAAAAAATAATTTCTGAAAATTAAAACTTTCTTAACATTTCGAATGTATATGCTTACGCGTCTGGTCTTCTATAGTGATAGTAGCTGAGGTACCTACTCCGAAAAATTACCTTGGATTTTTTTAATAGTACGCCATGAAAAAGGTTGCCAATGACTCCTCCCTTACAGACACATCGCAAGCCTCTTGTTTGTATCATTATTTTATACCGCTCTCTCACTCACTCTCTCTCACACACACGCACACATACGCACCCACACCCACATATACATACATACATACATACATACATACACACACACACATATATATATATATATATATATATATATATATATGTATGTATATATATATATATATATATATATATATATATATATATATATATATATATGTATGTATGTATGTATGTATATATATATTGATATATATGTATAAATAATACCAAAGTGTATTATCTATATTGTTTCATTTATTATTTTTGATTTTTATTTATTATTATTATTATTATTATTATTATAGAAATTTATTTTATATTTATTATTATCATGTATTTTTCATTATTAGTCATTATTATACATTTTGTTATATATATGTGTTTTATAATATGTAATTGTCTTATAATTATATTATAAATTTATTATTATCATTAGTACTATGATGATTATGTTATGTGATGATGATGACGATTCTATCTAAAGAGACACCATTTTAACTCCACCATTTCTGAGCTTTATTTGACACAGTGTTGTAACTTTATATTGAATTTAACCTTCCTATCTCTTTACCTTCCCATATACGTTATATTATCTCTTTTTCTGTTCTCTCTTCATTATGTAAACCCCCAAAGAAAACTTTTCTAGGTCAATTTATTTTTTGAGTTATATTAACTGTAAGTGTTCCCTGCACTCGCTTCATTATTTAAACCCACAAAGAAAGCTTTTATTTTTGTTATTGTTTTTATTTGTATCTTTTTATCTTTATATTTCGTTTTTTTTTGTTTTTTTTATCTTTGTATAACTTGTCTGTCTGGGATATATTGATTCCATTTCATAAAATGCAGTTGGTCGAAAAAATATATTACTGATATATTGATATATTAATACTGACGGTGGATTATTTTTAAGGGTTATATATACATACATACATACATACATGCATATATATACATATATGTCAGGGTGGCCTGGCGATTGCATCTAGCATGAAACAGACTGTTGCTTCTAAGTGTTGATTCAATGTTCACTTTTATATTTACACACGATCTATCCCTGATATTAACCACTTTATCCCATAAATATAGAATATCTTAAGTCTATATTTCTTCACACACACACACACACACACATATATATATAATTATTTATTTAGAAAATTTATAACATAAACATGGTATAAAATCACTACAACCTTCTATATATATATATATATATATATATATATATATATATAGATAGATAGATAGATAGATAGATAGATAGATAGATCTGAAAAGACTGAGATAGATAGATAGATATGAACAGACATCGATGGATAGATAGATAGATAGATAGATAGATAGATATGAACAGACTGAGATAGATAGATAGATTTATAGATAGATAGATAGATAGATCTGAAAAGACTGAGATAGATAGATAGATAGATAGATAGATCTGAAAAGACTGAGATAGATAGATAGATAGATAGATAGATAGATAGATATGAACAGACATAGATAGATAGATAGATATGAACAGACATAGATAGATAGATAGATAGATAGATAGATAGATAGATATGAACAGACATAGATAGATAGATAGATAGATAGATAGATAGATAGATAGATAGATAGATAGATAGATAGATAGATGCAGTTTTGCCTATATGTGTTCATGATGACAAGAGCCTGGAAGATGATGTTTAGACTGAGCATTAATCACTGAATAAGGAAAACTGGCTGGTCATATTCAATGTTACGAAAATCAAAACACTGAGGTTCAATCATCGAGCGGACCCTGAAGTTTCACTAATAAAAGTATGTTTTCTCGGCGGTCGGGGTGCTCGTGAATTGAGGACCAGCTAAAACTAGACGTCAACTCCTACATACGATATATATATATATATATATATATATATATATATAATACCAAATTGTAATTATTTATTATTAATATTATTGTCGTCATTATTATTATTATTATTATTATTATTATTATTATTTTTATTTTCTTTGCTTTCTGGCGTTTACACATTTCTTTCCGGGTCCCACCCAGGGACCTAAGGTTAGAAATGGCATCATGACCCTTTTCACTGGCAAAAAAAAAAAAATAAAAAAATAAAATTACATAGATAGAGCCCTTCGTAAAGTGTGGGCTGTACTTGTCAGAACAATTTTTTGTATCTCCTTGAGGCATGGGCTTCCAGGGATCCCTGCAATTAGTCTGCTGCAATCTTTTCCAACCAGTCCTAGGGCTCCAACTACAACAGGGATTGTTGATGTTCCCATATGCCACATTTTCGAGACCTCTATTTCAAGGTCCTTGTATTTTGACAGCTTTTTGAATATCTTCAAAGATACATTGCAGTCAGCAGGGACTGCCATATCAATAAGGAGGCACCGTTTTTGTTTGTGGTCTTTAATAACAATATCTGGTCGGTTGGCCTTGATTGTTCTGTCAGTGTGAATTGTGTAGTCCCATAGAATTGTAACAGGTCCTATCTCCGTAACTGGGTCTGGGTGGTGTTGGTACCAGTTTCTTTCAGTTTCCTTCCCGTAGAAGTTGCAGATTTTCCAGTGCAGATATTGGCCCACTCTGTCATGTCGGGTTTTATATTCAGTGGGTGCCAACATCGTGCAACCTGATACAAGATGATCAATCGTTTCTGGATATTTATCACAGAATCTGCATTTTGGGCTGACACAATATTTTAGTATATGTGCTTGATAATTCCTAGTTAGCAAGCATTGGTCCTGCGCAGCAAGGATAAAACCTTCAGTTTCCGCTTTCAACCCTGCACTGCGTAGCCACTGATGGGTACGGGTTTTGTCTACATCAGCTTGGTTGATACGGGCAGAGTATTGGCCATGAAGCGGTTTATCTTGCTATCGCTTCTGTATCTGGTCGGTTGCATTCGTCTTTGCTGTCTTTTTCAAGTATTTTGCAGTTTCAGTCGGTGTATTGTGCTGTAGTTGCATCTCTACGCCCATTTGAAGTTCCAGTTTGAATTTGTTGGCTTCTTTCATTACGGAGTAGAGACGCTTACTACTTTCATGTTCCTTGACGCATACCATCATCCAGTCTTCTGTAGTTTCCAAGTATTTTTGGAGGCCAATTGTTGTAGTTTTGTAGGACAGTTCTAGTTGAACTAATCCTCTGCCTCCTTCGGATCTGGGCACATACAGACGATCAACATCAGCTTTGGGATGATGCATGCGATAGCAAGTGAGAAGCTTTCTCGTTTTGGCGTCCATTCGCTTAATTTCAGCTATGGTCCAGTTAAGGACATTAAAGCTGTAATGCACCACTGGGACAGCCAATGTGTTTATAGCTGATATTCTATTTTTTGAGTTTAGTTCAGTATTTAGTATCAGACGTACACGCCTGTAGTACTCTTTTCTTATTTTTTCTTTCATTTGGGGGTGTTGTATGCCATCTCCTTCGCTAATTCCTAGGTACTTATAAGCTTCTTCATGCTCCAATTCCCTAATCTTTGTGACAAAATCTAAATCTATTGAGGGTGTTTCTGTAATTCTACCTTTCTTGAATGTTACTTTTGCACATTTATCTAATCCGAAGTCCATACCTATGTCGTCACTAAAGTATTTTACAATATTGAGGAGGCCTTTCAACTCATTGTCGTCTTTGGCAAAGAGTTTGAGATCATCCATGTATAGTAGGTGATTGAAAATTTTCTTATTTATTTTGTAACCATAGCTACTGTTGTTCAGTTCATGTGTAAGAGGGGTTAAGGATAAACAAAACAGAAGGGGTGACAGAGAGTCTCCTTGAAAAATTCCACGTCGGATATTCAGACGGTTGGATATAGCAGTGCCCCCGGTGTGCCTAAGGTATAGTTTTGTGTTCCACATCCCCATGCTGTGCTTAAGAAAGTTTAACACCACAGGGGAGACTTTGTACATTTCCAAAGCCTTAAGGATCCAAGAATGTGGAACACTATCAAAGGCTTTACGATAATCAATCCACGCTGCACTGAGATTTCTGCGTCGTCTCCTGCAATTTTCCAGGATCATTTTATTTATCAGAAGTTGATCTTTGCAGCCATATGAACCTCTACTGCATCCCTTCTGTTCCAGCGGGAGAATGCTGTTTGTTTCGAAGAAGGAGTAAGTACGGTTCGTCAGTACAGACGTGATCAACTTATACGTTGTGGAAAGACATGTTATCGGTCTATAATTTTTCGGGTCGTCTGTTTCAGTTGTTTTTGGTATGAGGTATGTAATACCTTCAGTAACCCATTCCGGGATTTTATTGGGATTATTTACAAGCGTTGATAATGTTTTTGCAAGTATGTCATGGGTAGATGAGAGATGATACAGCCAGAAATTGGGCACCTTGTCATTTCCTGGGGATTTCCATTTTTGGGATTTCGTTAGTGCTTGCCTAACATCATCTGTGGATATATTTACCCATTCTTGCAGAGGTGTATCCAGCAGTCGTTCTTCTTCACGCCGTATCCATTCTGCATTTGGGTTACATTCCTTTGGGTTGCTCCAAATATTTTCCCAAAATGTCTGTACATTATCAATCGATGGTGGCGTTTCGACATGTATAGGCGTTTTTCCAATTTCCCTGTAAAATTTCTTAAGATCTGTTCGGAATGTTTTATTTTGGCGATAGAATCTACAACGTTTCTCGTATCGTCTTGTTCTCTGTGCTTTTAGCTGAAGTTTCTGTTTCAGCATTTCCTTGATCGATGGAATATCAATTAGGGATTTAATGCTATATTTCCGTTTGATCTTTTTGGATTTACGTGTGGAAATATTAGGGTTTCTGATGAGCTCATCTAATATAGACAGCTCACATCTGATTTGTTTTATTTCTCGTAACAGTTTGGTTTTCCAAGCTGGTTCTCTGTGTCTGTTAATTCTATTTATTGTCTTGACACCAAGCTTCCGAGTCGCTGCTAGAGCTGTTGCGTATATGACGTTGTTAACTTCTGTTATGTTTCCCGGTGGTTTATCTGTTAACAGTGTTTCCAGTGCAGCATTGTATATTTTCACGATGTGCTTGTTGGGATTTGTCATATGGATTTTCGGGAGCTGGTCTCTCTCTGACAATTGTATGAAAGTTACTCTGCTGAGTACTTGGATGACGTCATTTTTCGCTTCGGTGATTTCAGCTTCGTGGTTTTCAAGGAATTCTAAACTAATGTACCTGGAGTCATCTTCAGTGACAATTTCTGGAGAACTAGAGGTTGTGTCTAAGGCAGAATCTTCGGTTTCATTTCCTGGGAGATGATTTCGTATTTCATTCGCTTTAGCGTCCACCTCATCCTCTGTCGCATTCTTTATTTCAACATTCGTCTCAACAGAGTTTGAGTGATGGGTCATAGTATTTTGCCTTATATCTAATTTTATCTTATCTATTTCTGCCTTTGAGAGTCTGTTGTTTCGCATGATATCTCTGCGGACATTGGCAAGCATGTTTGGATTGAGGTTAGGTCTTATATCATTTCCCACCGTATTTCTCCATATTTGGTATGTTTGATTGGTGGTGTTATTTGCTGGGTTTTCGAGTGCAGTGAAGAAGGATGTCATAACTTGTCGATACTCTTCGCGGCTCCATTTCGTTCGTTTCATTTTTACTAGTCGATTTGGCATTGAGACATTTGGTCCAAGGTTGGCGATAATCCGGGTTTGGTGACCTAGTGTCTCTTCGTGTGTGGAAGAGTTTGTTCCAGTGACAGACTTTTCGACCTCAGACTGGTTCCTCTCTGAGGGACGCGGCCCTTGTTGACCCGGTTGACGGCCGATCCGGTATGAGATATTTTTCGTATTCATTGAAATTGGTAGATGTGCGTTTTAACCTTGACCGCCAAGGGGTAATTTTGTTCAGATTACCAGCTTTAGGACTAGCCTTGAAGCATTATTATTATTATTATTATTATTATTATTATTATTATTATTATTATTATTATTATCTATATTGTTTCATTTATTATTTTTTGATTTTTATTTATTATTATTATTATTATTATTATCGAAATTTAATTATAAGAATATAATTATAAGACAATTATATATTATAAAAGACATATTTATAACAAAATATATAATAATGACTAATAATAAAAAATACATGATAATAATAAAAATAAAAAAAATAAATAAACATAATGGAAAAATTGTCACTTCCAGATCAGACCGAAAATGGAGTAATGCGTCAATATTGAGACAGGAGCTTCACAGTCTCGATAGAGTTCAAACACGTCTCCGCGTCCTTATGGTTCTACTAGAACACCTTTCCAACAGACGAAACGCTGAAGACTCTGGCTGTTCGATCGCTATTTCCATGGAATGTGTTCAGAGGAACCACGTTCCTTAACTGGTGAAACTAAGGAATGTAATTCGTCAGTAGTTCTAAATTTTGCAGCAAGTACACGCCTTGCCAAGCAATTTGTAGCGAACCACTATTTTTCCATTCGTATTTTACAGGTGTGATGTAAGTTCCACTCGAGCAGCATCTGCGCACGTACAGCTACTTTGTGGAACCGACTCCTAAGTCGATGCTTCCCTGATGACAACAACCTTAACATGTGCAAGTCTAGCGTTAGCCGTTATTTTCTCAACTTATACGCAAAAAAATATTACTTTGTCATCCTCTATCTAGAGTGGCTCTTGAACCTTGTATAGGTTATAAATTATTGTAAAAAAATATTTATGTATGGGGACTTTGACATGTGTTCGCTTATTTCTAAGGAATACCTGACAATGAACGTTTATTTGGAAAGCTACTCTGCGCCATTATTAATGTGTTGTCGACACTGTTGAGCCAACAGTAAGAACTGGATATAGAAATATCTGTGAGTCACCCAAAGACAGTAAATGTCATTCGACAGACAGGAAAAAAGAGAGAGAAAGAGAGAGAGAGAGAGAGAGAGAGATAAGCAAAAAGGAGTAATGGTAAGAATAACATGCTTTCGACTTTCCATATTTACCCATAACTATTCTTATCTGACGCAGTAGCGAAACAAATTGATGCTTGCCTCAATGAAAAACTAAGCTATTCCCAAAAATGTCCAGGCACATCAACTATGACAGCGAACCTACTCTCCATCACATAAGCATAGTCCACACATATGTGAGTATATATATATATATATATATATATATATATATATATATATATATATATTAGGTTGGTGCAAAAATAATTTCGTTTTCTCACATAGTAACATATGTGAGAAAACGACATTATCTTTGCACCAACCTAATATATATATATATATATATATATATATATATATATATATATATATATATATATGTATATATATATATATATTGATAATGTTAGTGGTGTATATATATATATATATATAAATTCCCAAGAGGATAGAATCCATGTAGAACTCAATGTCCAGGACAGAGTAAGAATATAATATGAAAGGTTAAAACACTAATATTCCATGGTTATAATTTATTACATTGGAATCATAATCACGATCCAATTCATCAGACCTACAAATTGTAGGTCTGATGAATTGGATCGTGATTACAATTCCATGTAATAAATTATAACCATGGTATATTAGTGTTTCAGCATTTTATATTATATTATATTTTATATATATATATATATATATATATATATATATATATATATATATATATATATATATATATATATATATATGTTTGTGTGTGTGTGTGTGTATAGATATAGATATAGATATATACTAGGAGCATAACCCGACGTTGCCTGCGTTTATTCAAAAAAGATCACGAACCTCATCCAGTCTGTAAAGTTAAAATAAAGAAGATTTTTCTTTAGTGCTTCTTATCTATATGTCGAAAAATTATAATGACATGAACTGTGAAAACATTTATAACAGGAGAAAGTTGTTTTTTTACAGAAGATACAAAAAATATTGTCAGCAAATGAAGTGTACATTAATCGCAATTGATCTTCGGAAATTGTTTAGGAGAAATTCTTTGTTGACAGCTTTTGCTCAAACTACATCGAATGAACAACATGCATTGGAAGAAGAAATTCAAGAACTACTCCAGTTACACGATATAATCTCAATATGTACTGAAATTTTGGTTGAAAATGGGGAATACTGCTACAAAATACAAAATCAACATAGAGTATAATAAGCGTGACAGTAAGTTGCATACACTTCTCAAGTTTCATTAAAATCAGCCTTAGTCTGAAAGTTTAAAAACAACCAAACTAATGGAAATTCCCATTTAAACATTATGTTTATCGATTATCGGTTATTGATTTTTGAAAAATGACGATTTTTTTTTGTCCAGTATTGAGTACAATCTATGTTCCAAATTTGGTGGAAATATGTCTAATGGTTCTCGAGTAGTTCACGAACACACACACACGCATACATACACACACATATAGACAGTTTTATATATATATATATATATATATATATATATATATATATATATATATATATATATATATATGTATATATATATATATATAATAGATGGCCACTTGTATTGGAGGATACCCGTCTAATAGGACGGCTAGCCAATCCCTAATTCAGACGCTCAGGCACATTTGTGTTTGTTCAATACTGACACAGCCCGCCTATGGTTTTATTACAACTATGCTGAGCAGACCTAGTTACATTTTCTGAGAGAGAGCGTGTTATCTAGCGTGATCAACAATCTGAACAAGGCCAAACACTCGGTCACGATGAGTTGTGAATTCGTGCTAGCACAGCTAGGGTGGACGCGGTCCCCCAAGTGTTCCGTCTACCCAATTTCACTCGAAAAATGTTAGCAGAGAACTTACGATTACATCTAGCTGTTTCAACTGTAACTTGATGCGACTTTGACGCCAATATAGTAATACATTTGAATTCATAACGTCTAAGTAATTTAAAACAAAGTTCCTCAATACAATTACCATGAAAGGCACATGAAAAGGCACATGAAAATTACATAATTGTGGTGGGAAATTGACTGAATCTGGCATCCCATCACTCGACCAATAAAATTGGAGATTCTTCTTTGGATTATATCAAGAAAATATAAATATATTGCAGGAGTACCAGACAATATGTGGCAGCGATATAAATATTATAAATATATAGACGAATATAAATATTATAAACCTTTAACTTAGATTCTGTAGAGAAAAATTGTCTAGCACGACTAGAGGTACCAACTTTTCCAGCAGCAGACTTAGGAATTGGTTCAATAAATATTTGGCATTTATAAAAGATGTTAACGATATTGTTTTTATCTGTATGTTCAGTATTTCTATTAGTTACTTTAGAAAATAATCTAATCTAGTGGTCAATGAGGTAGTTAGGAAATCCATTGTTAACTCGCATCTCTTTCACCTTATTGAGGTTTTTAAGGAAAAGGGGGCGACGGATGAATTATCGCGTGCTCTCTTGAGGAAATTAATGTGTCACTATCAGAATCTCATGCGAACTTAATTTTAAGAATGAATTCCCACTTAGATATAAAATAGTAGTTATGAAAATTTTCCTAATAATAAAAAAGAAAATGCCAACACTCAGTAACATTAACTATGAACACAGCCACAATATGATGACCGTGTGTTGAAAATAAGGCATTCCTATAACTTCAGATACATATATTAAAAAAAAAAACGCATTCAGTTAAAATAACAAAATAAAAATCGTCCTCGACAATGACAATGAAATAACCGAAAGCGCCCGAATGCAAAAACTTTGGACATTTTTTATACACCTTGTGCCCAGAAAAGAAACACTTAATCGCAGTACCTTGTCAGTTGTCTTTAACGAAACTTGTGTATATATATATATATATATATATATATATATATATATATCACTGTATATCACTGTGGGTTATTTAATGCCAAATCCAGTTTATATGAATTTTAAATGGCTATTTTGTATGGAATAAAAAATGTATAGCTGGCAACATTATTGTTTAAAAAAAAAACGTATAGCTGGCAACATTATTCCTTTACAAAAAAAAAACGTATAGCTGACAACATTACTTCTTTCTACAAAAAAAACGTATAGCTGGCAACATTTCTTTTACAAAAAAAAAAAACGTATAGCTGGCAACATTATTTTTTTTTTTTACAAAAAAACGCATTACTTCTTTTACAAAAAAACTTAGAGCTGGCAACATTATTGTTTCAAAAACTTAGAGCTGGCAACATTATTGTTTCAAAAACTTAGAGCTGGCAACATTATTTTTCTGAAAACATTATCTGAGACCTTGCTGTTGGATGCAGTTTATCGCCATACCCAGGACGCGGATGTAGTTTACCGTCATACCCAGCACGTGAGCGAAACCTGGAAAACTAGGAGTTCACTATTTGCCCATAGCTGGGACCCTAACAGGTGCTACCACCCCGGGTCAAGGTGGACCTGGAAACACCAGCAATTAAGAGGTGGTTCCACGCTCCTCAAAACGTCCAGATCAGAGGCCTTGCTGTTGGATGCAATTTAACGTCATACCCAGGACGCCTCATTGGGGGGGGGGGTCTTACCCCTCTACAGAGGTGCAGTCGGCGTATTCTAAAGCCCCAGCCGACAGGGCTCCAAACAATAGAGTTCAAGTATAAACACTTCAGGATCGTGAAACATTCTAACAGAAATAAGATATCTTGGCACGGTAAGCGCAAATCTATGCCAGAATAAAAGAAAAGAACCTTGTGAAGATACTGAAGAAAAGATGTAAAACTTTATATATATATATATATATATATATATATATATATAATTTCAAAACAGACAACCTTAAGTGTCCATTGATTCTGTTTTATTTCTCCAGGTAGAGTTTTTTTTCCTGGTTCATCAGATCACATTTCGATGGGTAAAAAATGGTTTTAAATTTACGTAATATTTATATACACATTTGAGGGGTAGTTTTAAGTTGTTGTAAGATAGAGAGAGGTGGACGTGGAGGATGACTGATATGGTGGAAATTAGAGAAGGAAAGGAGAGATAGGAATAATTTTAAATTTATTTTTATTAAGATACTTAAGAGTACGGGAGGGGAGTAAGTACCAGACATTGACCTCGTTAATAAGTCATCTCAGAGGAACCGAGACAAAGAGAAAAAAGAGAAGTAAAGATATAAGAAAGCAAATGTTGAAGCAGGGCAGCGAAGAAAAAAAAATGGGGAAAGAAGAAAAGGAAGAATAAATTAACATATATGGGCATATTGCGGTTAATTTCAAATAACACAGATTGATATATTTGGTAGCTTTACATTTGACATTAATTTAAACATTTAAAAATTTGTCAACAAAATAAACTAGGAAACAAATATTAATATCAGATAAACAAACAATATATATTAAAATTATTAATATTAATTATATTATGACTAACAATTAAGAGATAAAAAATTTATAATTAATATCTAAAGTTTCAAATTTCAAATTTTGAATCTTAAATTCACAATTGAAAATTAAAATATAAAAAAACCTAAAAAGATTTTTTAAAATTAAAATATAAAATGTAAATTATATTTTTTTAAATTAAAATATAAAATAACCTAAAAATATTTTTTTTAACTATCGAAAAATTATAAAGTAATATCAAAAAACATATTGAAAAAAAATAATAATGAGAGGAATAACGGTCGAGTCATAATGAAGAAACGGTAATATTAGATCAGTTATAACCCATTAAACCATATATATTCTTGTATATATGTCTATATATATATATATATATATATATATATATATATATATATATATATATATATATGTACACACACACACATCTATATATATATATATATATATATATATATATATACAGAAAAACGAATATATTTTAACCATTTCACCCCAGGCAAGGCAATAAAGGCACTAAGATCAAAGAAGTCACAGAGTATTAGAAAATATGAAAAAACACTATTAAGGAGAGGGGATAATGAAACAACAATAAAATGATTGCCATTGCATTTAATTTTTTTAAAATCAACTAGGAAACAAAAAAAAAACAGAAGAGATTTCCTTAAGAGAGAAGTGCGACAGAAGAGACTTTTACTGCAGAACTTATGGTTGCAACTAGCTATTTTAACTGTAAAACTTTGAGACATTTCCATCAATTTCTACTACGCTTCAATTCTAAAAGTCTAGTTACCATAGAGGAAAGTTCATCAGAAAAATTACCATGAAACTATTTACAGAAAAGTGACATTACAAAGGTGCGAAAGTGACTGATAGTGTGATGCCAAATCAGAACCAATAACATTTCAGAGTTTTCTTTGGATTTTATCAAGAATCCCTGAATGCCGGGTCTATCAGCAAAAATGTCCAAATCGTGCAAAAGCAAAATTGTCTATTTGTTAGATTAAGATTTGAACTGTTATATCTTAGAAATGATTAAAGATATCATACTGAAATTCTCTGAGGTTTTTATAACATTATTGGACTCTACATTGAGCAATAAGAATGTATAATTACTATCCAAGTTTAACAGAAGAATCGTGATGAATTCGATCATAAACGAAAATGACATGTTCATCATTAATTAATCATAGTTCAGGACTGGAAGATCATGAAATATTGAAATAAAGTTCAAATATATATATTATTCCATGATCATTTCCCAACTTATTCAAGATGTTCTTCACCCTCTCTAACCTTCTAACGTTTTGTCCTGGAGTAACAAGTGCCTCACACGTTACAATTACGTTTTCATTTTCAAGTCTTTTTTCGCTGATCTTTGGATTGTCATGGCTAAAACTCGTTTCTCATGTGCCAAAAGTCTTATGGGTTGAATTGGATATTTTCTAATTGATTACTTTAGCTCTAATCTGATCCAGTTTTCCTCTCTATTTTTCTTTCTTTTTTTAAACCTATTCACCATTCTCTTCGTGGTTCTTGAATGGACTTTGAAGACGGAAGCCAGAGTATGAATTTTAAGATCATTAGTGAAAGCCTGAATGATCTTTTCCTCTCACCATCGCTCATTTGGGAAGACAGTGGGTCTGACAAAAACGGTTTTAACCTGTTCTCTTTCTAGCGGAATAACTCAAAGGGCTTTTCAGTGATTCTTACGAAAATAATGTCAAGTTGCCTAGATGTCTTATCTGAAAACCTGGATAAAAAGTAATTCAATTAGTTTAGTGTACAGTTGATTATGAAAAGTTTTGAAATTATTATATTATATTTAAATTATTATATTATATTTAAATTATTATATTATATTTAAATTTTGAAATTATTATATTATTTCTCCTGGCTATAAGCCAGGAGAAATAATATAATAATTTCAAAATTTAATTACGTAATCCCAACTCAATATAAATAAACGGTATTTGGAACTAGTATGTGGTAGGTCCTCCATTTGCTAGTTTCAGTGCTTGTACAGTGACTTGATTCCATATGATTCCTTCCAGGACTTTGTTAGTTTGCTCGTATGACATAGTGCTCCATCTTCATGAAAAATGGTAGACATTCTTTCAGATAGTGAGAGTAGTTCTTTCTCTAATATTTGACAGTATTTTGGACTATTCAACCACTTGTCAACAATAATCAGAACAGATTTCCTTCCAAACTACACAGCGCCCCACACCATTACTCCGATCCCTCCATGTTTCGTAGTTGCCTGAAGACATTCAGCGTTCCAAGTCTCATTATGATTTCTCCAAACATAATCCTATCTCGAATTCGAATATTGGCAGAATTTGCTTTCATCTAACCAAATAAAAACTGCCAAAATTCATAATCTTTGCTCTCAAATTCTCTCGCCCAGTCCATACGCCTGCTCCTTTTAACCTCTGAAATCAAGGGTTTCTTTCTTGCAACTGTTTTTGATAGCCTATTTCTTTCAGAGGCTTTCTCACCGCATATGGCAACATTTTCATACTTTTGGCGACATCTTTGATGTTCTGACGACGGTGTCTGATGACTTCACTTTTCAGCACTTTTTTCATTTGTTCAAACACGATGCTTGGTCTTCTTGAACATTGTTCCACACAACAATAGCCTTCTTCATTAAATGTCTTGACAATATTATTAACCGTTTGATGATTAACCTGGAAAAACTTAGCAATTTCTCGATTTGACTTGGCACACTGATGGCATTCCATTATTTTCCCTTGTTGAAATTCACCAATTTTCTTACTTGCGCGAACTTTCATTGCAAAATATAAGTCAACTATCGTTTATAGATGAGAGTAGCTTGAAACTAACACTGTATTGTCTGAAAAAAAGAAGATACGTTATTACACAAGCCAAAATTGCTGTAATCCAGGGTGGTTAAAAACTTATCATAGACCACTGTATGTTTCGATATTAAACATATTGTTGGATGGACAAATATGCTGTTGCACGATTTGGACAATTTTGCTGCTGCAGCCAATATATAGTCTGGCTCTTCACAACATTTCACCATTCCTGGCAGATCTTCTATTAAGGGATATCTAATAGCAGACCTGACGAAAACCATAATAAAAAGAATCTAAATTGCCTTCGTGCTTATAGGTAGTCGCAACAACATTGTTATGTTGTAGACTGATGAAGTCGTAATGGACGAAACGGCGCATACGAAAATATTTTTCCCACTTTGCCATACATTTTTCCACAATATAACTCCATCGGCAATGCCATTATTAGTCTAATTGTATACCTTCTAGCGATGAACATGTTACATAAGTATTTTTATTCGATTTTTGATATTGTATTATCCACTATTAAGCATATCTCTCTCCCCCTCTCTCTCCATATATATATATATATATATATATATATATATATATACATATATATACACACACACACATATATATATATATATATATATATATATATATATATATATATATATATATATATATATATATATATATATTGCATATCATAACTTTCATGTGTATTTGTATGAATGTTGTAGGTAGATCGGTGAATGATTCCTGGGAAGCTGTGGATTTTACGTAAGAATAGTTCACTTACCCATTTTCTTTTGGCTGCGAGCATTGTGACATGTTACCGCGCGATGCGAGGTAATTTTAGTCCTTTCCTGACTGAGAATATGAATAAGAAATGAATACACATATACACCTTTTTCTCATGCGTGTTAATAATATTCTCATGCGCGCATATACATCTCTGGAGCGTAGGTGTGTGTTTATACAAAGGTGAATCTGTACATCTGTTTCCTGAAACAGTCGTTAGCTGAATTTTGTTCTGAAACGTTATCT
>OZ010587.1:62220457-62247957 GCA_963932145.1 Acanthosepion lycidas | reverse complement strand
AAATTTGAAGTAAAAAAAACTGTCAGATTAAAAATGAATTTATTAATCACACACACACACACACACACACACACACACACACACACACACACACATATATATATATATATATATATATATATATATATTGTTTGTTTTTGTGTGTGTGTAGATTCAGAAATGAACACTGCATGTTGACTGTCAGTTTCATTCTTAAGCAGATATCGCTTAATCCTTTTGAGTGGGCTCTATATATACAAGAATGGCAGATACCAACCATTGGGCAAACCAGATGTCACCCACTCTTGCATACACACTTATTCCATCATTCATCTGCCATCATCTAGCCATCAACTAGCAAATCTCATACTGCATAGGACGCTGAGTAACCAACAATTCCGCAAAAGAAAAAAAAAATCAACGTAGCTTCAAACGATTAACAACCGATAGATATTAAAGCCAAGAGGTTTTACGACAAAACTAACATTAACAATAGACAGAACAACTGCAACAGAAAACGTAACTTCATCTGGAACAATCCACCACCGTGAAAAAAATTATAAAAATAAAAAAAAAACTAATAGACATAAAATATTAAAACTTAACGACAAAACTCCGTAAAATCAATCAAGTTGCACAAAATATTCGACAAAAATAAATCCTGGCGTAACAGCATTGAAAACAGGCCACATATAATAAAATAACAACAGACAAATTACCATTACATCACAAACATTCAAAACTGCACCTTTAACAACAACGTAATATACTAATTCAATGTATATATATATATTTTTAAAATAATGAAAAATAAAAGATCCAAGGGAACAGAGAGTTTACTGAAACAAAATTTCATTTAACAACAAGAAGTTTTCAAATAAGAATAAAAAAAAAACAGAAGCCAAAACACCCCGCCAAAAACAAAACATTTAAATTAAGAAGCTTTTGATGCGCAAGTTTAAAAAAAAAAAAGATCATTGCTTAAAGGGAAAAAGTAGCAATTTCCAGTGCAGCATAAATTCATGAAAAATAAGATTAGAACTAATTTCCAAATGTAGAAAAAAAGGAAATTCCTACTACGGTACCAATAAGCAAATCAAGTCGCAAAAGACCAAACAAATAATAACCCATAATCGTTATTTGTAATGCCAAGATTTAGAACTAAAATATAACAAAATTAAAATAATCCATGGACAAAATAAGAACACATGGTTAAATATGAAAAACATTAAATTATTATTAAAAATAAATAAAATAAAATTCACTCATTATCTAATGAGATAAAGATGTGTGACCAATAAATACATAAGGTAACATTCGATTATATATATATACAGAGATAGATAGATATATATGTCAACTGTAGACGTTTGATAGGGTTAGGCATCATGCCGGCTTTCTTCGTAAGCTTCAGGGATACGGCATTACAGGACGATTATTTGACTTAATACAATAATTCCTGTCAAACCGTAAAATGAAGGTCGTCCTACACGTGTTCTCCTCTAGTTCCTTTCATACGAATGCTGGTGATGTCCAAGGGTATATCTTGAGACCTATACTGTTTTTGATCTTCATCAACGATCTTCTTCCTAAGTAGGCATCTACGCGAAAGACATCACTATTTACTCCTACCTCAATAGTAAATCCGGCATCACTGACAAAACTAACCTGGCTGTTGGTCTCAAAGGACCTCCAATCTGTGGTTCACTGGTGCAGGAAATGGCTTGTAAACTTTAATATTTCCAAAACGAAACTGCTCTCAATTACCCACCATAGAGAACCCTTCGTGCCTCTAATCAGAATAGCTGATGCCCAATTTCATGAGAGCGCCTCTCTGCGCATGCTTGGTCTCACGCTTTCCACTGACCTGAGGTGGAACAACTGCATTGAATCAATAGCTTCATCTACCGCAAGGAAAGTTGGTTCTCTGTGTCGCGCCAGTAGGTTTTTCTCACCCGAGTCCATCCTTCAAGTGTGACAAATCAACCATTCGTTCTTGAATTGAATACTGCTGCCATATATGGTCTGGTGCCCCCGCTCTTCATCTCAAGGTCCTTGAAAAAATTCAGAGACGGATATGCAATGTGATAGACCCTGATCTGGCATATCTTCTACAGTCATTTCTCAGAGACGTGCTGTGGCTTCTCTCTGTCTTCCCTACAGGTATTTTCGTGGCAACTGCTCTGACGAACTATTTTCATTAGTTCCTAAACAGCAAGAATTTAAGCGTGCTACAAGGTTGGCATCTCGGTCCCACCCTTTCACTGTTGAAACAGTTAAATTAAAGATGGTCTTGGAAGATCGAAAGCACTTGGGAAATGAAAATAAAATAAATTTAAAAAGTTATAGCACATTTCTCCCATCCTTTAGTATCAATAGACGGAAGTTTATTCGTGAGTATGAACGGATTTTGTTAAAATTTAACAGATATAATGTCGTAATTTATTCAACCAGGCAGATATATTCTGTATTTTGGCATCAATCGCGCTTTTATACATGTTTCGTTAAAGACAACTGACAAGATACTACGATTAAACTTTTCATTTAAGTTTTCTCGTGTTCGTACACGGTACACAGTCATACGTACACGTACGACATGCAACGTATGTACGTAGCGACTCATGGATGCACACACGGTTCATATATATTTATGTTTGTGTGAGCTGCAATAGGTGTCGTGTGTGTATGTATGTCTGCGTACGTATAAGTGGCGTTCCGACGATAATCTTTCTTCCCACTACCATAAAAACACCGATTTACACAATCATATATAAATCCAAAATTTAAAAATTAATCAGTTTGACGATCGCAAAACTCAGGGTCACAAACTGACATCAATCCAACTAAATATATATATATATATATATATATATATATATATACGTAATAACCATACTTAACCATATTAATTCTGTTATTTATTATTTTAAATGTAGTTGTGGACTCGACTACATAGGTAGAACGACACAGCGTTTAGAGGTTAGGATTAAATAGCACGTGCCTGATAAAATAAAATCTTTTCGTTTGGTGATACCATTCGAAATACATACGGGTCTTCTATAGCGGATCACTTGATAAATAATCTGACATGTGCTATGGATTTTAGTGTGAGCTGGTTCTCTGTTCGGGCCAGAGCACACTCGTTATTCCATCTGAAGGTGTCGGAGACGCTGTTCCTCCAGTCCAGGCGACCCGCTCTTTGTAAACAAAGAGACTGTTTGGTTGGGCTTTCGGTGCTGTGTCTCTAGCAGTTTTCGTGTTATAACTTTTATTATTATTATATTTTTTCCCTGTCCAATCATTCACGTCATCCGCGACAGACTTTTTTCTCATAATTTGTTTCCCCGTTTACAATTCTGACGAGAGGGGACGAAAACGGTCGACTTGTGTTCGTATTTTTGTTTTAAAATTTATCATACATATATGTATATGTCTCGTGACGTACGGTGGTCGTTAATAATTAAGTATAACTCCAGACTTCAATGTTAAAACAGTATTTAATTACAACCGCAATTAAATGCTTAACAAGAACAAAGAAGTAAAAGTCAGCCAAAGATAATCATATCAGTGAATCCGTTTTTAGTAGCGCGACTCGGCTTAATAAATTCTAAATCAAATCACAAATCATCGATACACAATAATTCACACTAATTCGACAGAATAGTTCCACTAAATAGTCACTAAATAATCCATGAAGTCAGAAGTCTGACACCCGCTATTTTGACTCCTGGCAAAAGAATATATATTCATAAGTCCAAAGTGCTACGCTCGAACCTTATTTTCTTCCTATATGACAATATGTCATATTATATATGTGTTATATGTGTTATATATGTTATATTATATATGTGTTATATGTGTTATATTATATACGTGTTATATGTGTTATATATGTGTTATATATGTTATATTATATATGTGTTATATGTGTTATATATGTTATATTATATATGTGTTATATGTGTTATATATGTTATATTATATATGTGTTAAATATATGCTATATTATCTCTCTCTATGTATTTTTACCATATACTGTATGTATGTATGTATATATATTTATATATGATACATTATATATAATATGTATATATATATTATATTACATATATACGTTTTATTATATATATGCTATACAGATTATTTTATATATACATATGTTCTATTTATTTTGTGTATATATATAATCCTTGGCATCAGTTCATCTTTGGTGTACAAAGAGATTTTTTAGTCTCTTGCTCAAGTGTAAACCACACATAATAATCAAGGTGGTTGTAGTTTGGGGAGGTAGGTAACCGTATGTAAAGGGTGACGTGGTCGCTAAAATTGTCTGACACCCATGACTGGGTTCTCCTGATTGGTATGGTGCATAAATCAGTTGCCAGGCATAGATTCTTCCAGCATCCAGCCTCTTGACATAGGGCAGCACTGCCTCCTCAAGACACTTGATGTAGGCCTCCGTGTTGACTGTGAGGCTCTGTGGCAAAATGGAGACAATGTCGCCATCATTAGTGAGCACGCCAAACACTTTCATAATCGGTATTCATCCAAATCTTTCGTTATCATCTGCACTGTCATCAGATTGGCACCCGGACACACTAAAATGTTCGTATTGGAACCAGGGGCGTGAATGCCAAGCAGTACAGTATGCCGTTTCCAATTTTCTTGTGGAATGAATTGTATCATGGCATTCATTATCACACAGATGGTACCTATCTGATCATACTATACTTTTCTCTCTGAAAATCAAAAACAAACAACGCGCATGCGCGAAATTAAAAATATATAAATGGGGACAATTTACCCTCGCACCCTGCATATTTTAAATATGTATGTTATATATATGTTATATTATATATTTGTTATATATATATATATATATATATATATATATATATATATATATATATATATATATATATATATTAAATCATTAGCGTTTGTATTTGTTTTATGTCTGAATAATTCATGAATTTGTAAATTAATTGCACCTTTATTGAAATTAAAATAATTGATCCAAGTGCAACTTTCGGATAATAAGTGCGACATTACTGTAATTATTGAACAATATAGTTCATGGCACTTTGACGGAAAATTTACCAGTAAAAAAGAATTCTCTTATCACTACATTTGTACATAAACGCAGAACCTTAAAATTTAAATTCAAACTCAGCGTTGCGACTGCACGTTCCAAAACAATAACACATTTCTCATAGCATTTTTCGGATTACAACCCTGTTTTCGTTGTCCACGTATTACCGAGAGTAAAAACAAGAACACAATCTATTTCATACCTGAGGATGTCTGTAGAAACAGACGAAAGCTTGTAAAATAAAAAGACTTAATGCAACTGAAATTTATAAAACAGGATCTCTTCATTCATAAACAGGTTCGGGGTTTTTGTATATTATTTGAATTGTTCGCGAAGATGGATTTCTCGCCATCATTAACCTTTGTATTTGTTTTATGTATGAATATATATATATATGTTATATTATACATATGGGATATATATGTTATATTATGTATATATGTTAAATATATATATATATATATATATATATATATATATATATATGTTCTATATATTATGTATATTATATATATATATGTATATTATATATATATTATATATATATTATATATATTTATATTATATATATATAATATATATTATATATATATTATTATGTAATATATTATATATATTGTATATTCAATATAAGTTATATATGTATATGTTGCGCATTAAATATATTATATTTTATATATATGCTATATATATTATATTATATATATATATCTTATATATCCTATATGCATAGTTATTGTATACATATATATATAGAGAGAAACATTTTATATATATATATATATATGATACATACATATATATGTGTGTGTCTGTGTGTTTGTGTCTGTCATGTAAAGAAGTAGTTCTATTTGTACCTCTGTATGTACAATGTGTTTCTGAATCAAAGATTAAAGATACTCTTCTGCCACCTTATTTGTTTAATTAATCTGTCTTAAGCTAATATTGCTTACTTGTATTGCAGAAATGTTTAGCACTGCATCAGCCATTTATTTAAGGTGTTGAACATTTTATTGTCACCCTGACAGCTTTACTGACCACCAGAATTCTTCGTTTTTTTTTTTTTAACTTTTTTCTATACGTGAGAAATATCTGAAAAAAATCTATTTGACGATTATGTGAGCGCCTTTTCTGTATAACCACTGTAATCTTATAATTTAGTAATATATTCTCCGTAATCTAATATTTTATTTAAATTCAGGTACACTGGCTATAAAATTACTATAGTTACCTGTCTATGTTCTAATCATGTCGTCTATGGATGTCCGTATTTTTTAAAAATCTGCATGTTTATACACACACGCGCGCGCACGCACGCATACATACACATACACGCAAATTTGAAAAATCCGTTCAAAATACTGGAATTAACTGAATTATAGTAAGCTCTCCTCTCTATGGTTAGTAAATATAGTTTTACTTTATAATAATATAATCTTATCCGTACACGTAATACAGAATTTTGAAAGATTTAAAACATATTCTAATTAAAATTAAAAAACGAAACATTTTCCATCATTTTCTTGCTCATAAAACAATTAAATGCTAATTAAATTCTAATTCAATCCTGTTCTAATTAAATAATTACTTATTAGGTTGGTGCAAAAATAATGATGTAATAATGTCGTTTTTTGACGTATTTTTTAACGTCAAAAAACGACATTATTTTATGGATTTTTTATTTTACTCTTCAGAGCATATTTTCAAAAATTGGGAGACCTATTTTTCAAACAAGGTTTTAAAATTGGAATTCTGCTTATAACTGATACAAACATTAAACCGTACAAAATTTCTCGAAATTTCATAAAATTAATGTGAAGTGTAACAAATCTAAAGAAAATATTTTTACAAAGATTTTTTTAAAAGGAAACATTTCTGAAATAACTTCCTTCATTTGTGAATACGCACTGAAAGTTCCATTAAAATCTGACAATTAATTTTTTTACAAGAATTTTTAAATTTATGTGCTTTTCACAAAAAAGAAAACGACTAAATTATGTACTACCGCAGACGGAAGGAAAAATATATTTAAAAAAAATATTTCATATGTCTTTTAGCGTATCTTTGTAGTACACACGCACGCACGCACACACGCACACACACACACACACACACATATATATATATATATATATATATATATATAGTTTATGAAAAACTAGGTAATCCGTATGGGTAAATCTAAGGAGGATATAATCCAGAGAGCTCAATGTAAATCCAGAGCATATATATATATATATATATATATATATATATATATATATATATATATATATATATATATATATATATATATATATGTACATGTACATGGGGGACTCTCGACGTATGAGAGTCTAGCAGCTCATTTGCTAGGAACCGACACCCTACACACCAATACATATGATTTGTTTATAGTGGTGAAGGTTTTGTGCAAAACTAACCAAAAATTCTGAAGGGCCAAATACAGGGAGCTGGCGCACTACGCGCCACAAGTTCCCCCAAAAAACCCTCCGCAGAATGAATTCAGAGTTGTCCTTTTCCTAATTAGTTGCCAAGCCTTTAGAACCCAGTCTCCCCTGCTATTTACACAGAGCTGGAGAAGAGGATTCATCCCTTTTCCTAAGGGTATTAGCACGTAAGTGAATGTAATTGATTCGACTTGAATTCGAACTCGGCTCTCCGATTTCTTAATCCGAGCTACTGTCCATTACTCCATCATACCCCCTCTCTCCCACTCTGTCTCTCTCTCTCTCTCTCTATATATATATATATATATATATATATATATATATATATATCTATATATATATATATATATATATATATATATATATCTATATATATATATAATATATATATATATATATATATATATATATATATATTATATATATATATATATATATATATATATATATATATATAATATGGGGGGTCATGGAAACCGCCAACATTTGCAGTGTTTCTTTTCGGTTAATTTCGTAACTTAAATATGAATAATGAAGCATAACTGCCAAGTTCTCTCCTGAATAAAAAGAGAATTTTAAAGTGTTATTAGTTAGATTCCATTTTATGATCCTTTCTGCGCTTCCGGGAAAGTTGAACAGTATAACACGTTTTCGTTTCTGCATTTATTTCCCTTTCGATGCAACATTTCAAAATTAAATAATCAGAGTCCACTACAAACAACCTGAGGAGGAGGTACGGATGAAATCTGAAGTAATCAAGCTTAAGGCTAAGAATCAAGTGCTTAATGAAGGGTTCTACAAAAGGTCAGTTCTTTTAATTTTCTTTCAAATAACACAGAAGGGAACTACACTTTATATCAATGCCTCATAACCGGTTTTATTTTATTTTTTATTTTTTTTAATGTAATAAATTTATTTTCATAAAACGGGTATATTAAAAAAATGGTTGACATTCAGTTATTGTAACCGATACCGATTCAAATGTCTACGTTACATATTTTGATTGGCTATCATGATTTCTACAAGGAAATATTAACATAATTAAGCAGTAGGCTATTGTTCCCGATAGAACAATAGCCTAGTGGTTTTAAGCGTTGGATCATGATATAGTAATTGTGAGTTTAATCCTTAGTCTTGCAATGTGTACTTGGGCTATGGAAACGGAACTAGCAACAACTGATTAGTACCACAGGTTAGACAGAAATACTTCCTACATATACCCCACGGAAATACCGCCCACATGATGGTAAATTATTAGCTAGATTGATCATTCCAATTTCGCCGGTGTATTATTGCTCCGTCACGGATTCGTTACTTTGGCATAATTTGCGATATTCTTAATACTATTGTTCAACCAATACAATGCCCAAGAGCCCCTCAAGGTAGATAGTTAATGAATTAGATTTTTATAAAGGCGTAACGGGAGGATGTAAGAAGAACATATTATTTGCATATGTAGGATAGATAACAGTTGACCCTAGATAAAAATGTATTGATCGGGGAAGCATTATCTCGGGACGATAGCATAATCTATTTTAAGCGTTGGTTGAGTGGGTTTGGTCACATAGTAATTGTAGGTTCAATCCCTGGGCTGAGCAAAGTGTACTTTGAAACTATAAAAAAATGAACTATAAACAACTGATTAGTAGTACAAGATGCGGCAGAAATACATCTCACGTATACCTATCAGAAATACCTACCACATAATGGTAAGACACTAGTGCCAATAGTGTCTTTATCTAATTAATGCCTTACCGGTATGTGGGATGTATATCTGCCGCATCCTGTTTACAAGAACTAAACAAGATATCACTAGACATAGTCAGAGGCTATAGGACAATGTAACACCGTAGATTAAATAAATGATTCAGTTCCAAGTTTCCTGGATATTGCCCTGATCGGCATACTCCTGATCAAGACCGGAGGGTACAACGATCGAAACGTTGTGATAACAACAACCAAAAATGAGTACATTTTTCTGTCCATAGGAAATATAGTTTAAAAACATTGTCTCCCAGCTAAGAGTTATCTCGTAGATGGCAGGTTTTACGAGTTATTTTTTCAATCAATTCAACCTAGCAAGGCAATAATACCACTAAGCTGCAAGAAGATACTGGAAGTGAAAGAGAATGAGAAAGAATTTTGAAGGAACTGAAAACCCACTCCTAAACAGGAAACAATGGATAAACCTCAAGTCCTGTTAAAAAGACCGGGAGGAGTATAAACCGGGCGATTTAGGCAGGGATATTAGAATTTAAAGTAGACTTCCAGAAAGAACCGGAAAGTCAATTCTACACAGGAAACAAAGGATAAACCTTTACTTCTTTTCAAAAAACCGGGAAGGAATGTAAATAGGAGAACCCATCTACTACAATTGAGGAAAAAATATGATGCCGATTACGTGTTTGAATTTACTTATATATTCTTATTTGCTGGCGCAAACAACTAGATTATTACCAATGATATTTTTAATGTGAAAAGAATGTTAAGACTTCAGTTAACGCTATAAATATGTTTTTCTTTGGGTGAGCTGGATATTATAAAGTTGGTGTTTGAGGCCTGATTTCGTAATTGACCTCTGGTAGTCAAGGTGCTAAAAATGTCAAAATTGCGACTGACATTTCCCTATTAATTCATTTTACTCCCAAGCTGTGATCTAAATGCTAAGGTTAGCAAAAAATGGCTTTATTTGAATAACTAAGCAAATGAATAATAAAATCAACAAATCAATCATTTATTTATAACGATCAGGAAAGACTAGTGTGGAAAGGAATAACAAAACAGTTAATTTTTTGTATTGAATATGCAAACTGTATATCTCCATAAAGAAGAAATGCTAAGTTGGGCAAGATATAAGACACATGCTGTTAGTTGTAAATAATAATGAATTATTTATTTGATAATGCACATTTAATTCATTTTTTCGAATGGACGCTAATACAAACTTGGTCATTATGCAGGGAGGTTATAAAATCTGTGTGCAATTTTAAATATTTATAGTTTCGAGTTCGAACTCAAGTTGAACCCATTACATTCACTTACGTGCTAATATCCTTGGGAAAGATATGAATCCTTTTTCTTCTTCCTGCAGCTATGATTAAATAGCAGGACAGACCTGGTTCTATAGCCCTGGATGGCAACTGGTCTACCGCAGAAAGAAATGGAAACCTACTGCAGAAAAAAAAACTGCCTCGTCAGGCATGTATCAAAAGATATATGATCGCCTAAGCGATCGTCATTTCAGCTGTAAAAGGCCTTGTAAAAGACTTTGTTACCAATTTAGTACTGCGCTTAAATTCTTAATGTTCAGTTATGATAGGGAAGAGCCATATTTATTCTGCGTTATTTACAGAAATGTGGTACAAGGCGAAAATGGGAAATGGAGAAAAGAACAGCCTTCTTCTGTCTTCACGTTAAACTTAGCTAACCACAAACACGAACCCAAACATACAACAATATTCTTTACACAACAACACATTCTTAGCGTTCTTACTACATTCACCATAATACCGTAATGTCTCTATAAAATTCTTAACTGGTTCCTAAGTGTACAATTCATGATAGCAAAGAGATCACCCGAACAATTACCTCGAAAGTATTTATACAAAAAGGCACAAATTTACGGTGGGGGAAAGTAACTGAAGCCGAGATGCCATTAAAAATCTGTATTAATAAAATTATCGCACTTAAACAATTTCCATAGGTTTAAACATTTTCTTAGTCCTAAATCAAAATTTCCACTATTGCACCGAGCTAAACAAAGTATTGAAATAACCATCATATGTATACATGCAAATCATTATTTAAAGACGTAATAGGTTTCAAATGAAGATTAAAACTTTACAATGTTTTTCACTTCATTGAAGCAGGCGTCACACGCAAGAGAACGTTATCACCCTCTTTTTTTTCGTTTTCTTTTTTTCTCATTATCATGTATGTTTTTGTTTTCTCACTAAAACCAAAAAGCCTCTCTGATCTATCTTTTTCCTCGAAATCAAAATGGAATGGTTCGTTATTTATCTGAGGCAATGGCAGCGCGTAACGCAGGCGATAAGTAACGTTTTAACTAACGGTGTTATAAGAAGAATAACAATATGATAATCTTAGACTTTTACTCAAACATAGTGATTCTAAATTCTAATCCTATTCCTTCTTTAACGATAGAAAATTACTTTCTTTGAATAACCAATCAATTTCAAAGTAGACTATTCAAATGTTAACATTACTTACTTTTCTTAATTCTGAAGATATGTTCGAAATGCAGTTGTCGTTACCACGTTCTGGGCAGAATGTCGTTTTATTTGAATAAACAAGCAATTATATTACAGAAAATCAATACACAAATTATTACTCAGATGAGCAAAACTGCTAAGCTGGCTAACATATAAGATAGACGTTGATGCATATAAATGATAATATCAACATAAATTAAATTCTGTCCTAGTGATGGGAGCAGCACCCAGAAACTGCTCGGGTTAACGTCTAGCGTCAGCAAAAATGAATGCCATAGCGACTGGATTATTTGTATTCTCTAAACCAATGTATGTCTGTGACACACTCGATGACATTGTGCTATATTTCATTCAAGCGAGTACACTCGCCTTATCTGATAAGTCCAGAATAGCGTTTACTTGAGATACAATTTTTACGTAACCTATCTATCTATCTATATATGATTTGAACAATAAAGAATATTAAAAACTTAAAATCTTCAGATACACTGGGTTGCATATTAATATTTTTTTGTTTTTATTATTTCAATTATATTTCTCGACTAGTTTCGGCCAGCATTATCAAGAAAAAAAATTCTGCTTGTTAGTAACAGTGAATTACTGACATGAATAACTTTAATGAAATTTATGTGTAGTTTCCATTTTTTTTTTTTTTTAACATGAATTTTGGTCAGTCCTTGTGTTGGTCAAACAGTCCCTTTTAAGTTGTTATTTAAGATAAGAGCTGGATTGATTCATGCTGCTCTGAATTCCCTTGGTCATTTTGACAGTTTTATTGGTTCCTGGAAAGGGGACGAGTCTCTGTTAAGTGTGTGTGTGTGTGTGTGTGTTATTTGGTTCTTAGGGAGTGAGCATGTATGATGTGTGTATATTAGTATGGGTGATGTATCAGGCCACAAAACCCCCGCAAGCATGTCTGTCTTGTGTGGTTGAGAAATGTGGGCAGGGCCTGATTTGTGGGTTTATATATTAATTCTATCTATGTTATTAAATTTGTGATTAAGCCCGTCTGCATGGAGCGTTTTTAGGCGCAGAATCCACTTATGTTCATGGTGTACCAACATTTTTCTAATGCTATCTGCTCTGAACTTTCTATTTTCTCAATTATAGTGAAATTTGCATGCATTTTGAAATCATCTTTTTGTAGGCGGAAATGTTGTTCTACACACACACACACACACACACACACACACACATATATATATATATATATATATATATATTATATATATATGTGTGTGTGAGTGGAGAGAGAGAAAACTTCATATATATTTCATTAATATTATAATGTTTTGAGTGGGGGAAACACATAAGTTTAAGCTTTATTATTTGATGAATAGGGTCAGGTCAGTAATAATAGTCAATAATGTTTACTGCCTGGGCAAAACGTCGACGATTTCTGATGAAGAGTGCGACTAGAAACACAGCCGCAATTAAAATAGGAATGGTGGATGGGTGAGGTGAACCTGAAGTGGGCGTGGTCATCTTTGGATGTGTCGGATAACTACCCTCTATTGCTTCCAGATACAACAATTAAAAGAATCAGAACAGAACCATAATAACATTACTGTCTTTTCATTTCATGGAAAGCAGCGGTTTAGGAATCATTTGCATTCTCGAAGAATACAGTGAAGATTAATTGCATTTATATATCCTTTGTCTTTAAGGCTAGATTCCCGTCTTTGCTCGGGATATAGAGTGACAATAGTTTGTATTTACATATACATGGTTTCTTTTCGTTACAGATTCGTCGGCGTACTATAGAACACAAAAACTAGCTTCATTTCCACCATTCTACAGGGTTGCTAACACGCATGTCGACTCCGCTAAATTGTTATTGCTCAGGTGATGTTAGTAAAGTATTCAGAATTTACTTATATCAATATGAGCGATGTAACATTTTCATTCAAGCTTCTATTATTAATTCCTCGTTAAAAATATTCATACCACCTTCAGCGATATGCCATAAAATTAGAGCAACGTATTTTGTATTTATAAAAAACATATTTGATACACACACTACCTCACACTCGGCTAAATTATTATATTATTAATATAAAGATTAATATAAGTTTACTGACATTCAGAAAAATTCAGTAGACTGACGTTCATTGCTTTTGATAAATTTGCTACTGTTTTAGCTTTACATTGCAGCCGGTTTTGTAGTTTCTAACAAACTTTGCTTGCTTGTAGCTCTTATATACATGTCTTAATGATGGGCCACGATTTTCTATTGGTTTAATACCTACAGACTTGTTTCCCATAGATTTAGGGTTTTTAGGAGCATTTCTTTTCAAAGTGGGCAGTACGGCGCTGCAATGTAAGTGGCAAACGATAGAAAGACTAACAAAATTGGTCGATGCTATTATATGGCCCGAATCTATTATTTAGCTTAAGATCTCTTGATCGTGTAAAACACCTTGTACGAGAATATACAAAAATCTGTAGACAGCATCAAGATGGGTGTCTATCTGAAAATGGATAGGAAGGTAGGTCAAAATGAAAAGAAACTAGATATAAATATATAGAAAAAAAATGTGAAGAAGAGACGTAAATAAATAGTATTTATATGAGTAAAGAATTATATATATATATATATATATATATATATATATATATATATATATACATATATATATATATTTATATTTGGCTGGATTGATGTGAGTTTGTGACTCTGGGTTTCACGCTTTTGCGATCGTCAGACAAACTGATTAATTTTTTTAAAATTTTGGGTTTATGTAGATTGAGTGTATTGGTGTTATTATGGAAGTGGGGGGAGAAACGTCGTCGTGGTGTCATCGTACTAACGCAAACATCGATGTATCGCGCATATAATATATAAATAATTATATATATATATATATATATATATATATATATATTTATATTTATATACACAGACTTTTCACATATATATACATATATATATATATATATATATATATACATATATATATATATATAGAGAGAGAGAGAGGAGAGAGAAAGAGAAAGATAGAGAGAAAGAAAGAAAGAAAGAGATAATGACGGGAAGAAAAAATTGTATATATATATATATATATATATATATATATATATATATATATATATGAGAAAGAGAGAGAGATGAGAAAATAGATATGAAGAGAAATAAAAAGATATGAGGATAGATAGATAGATAGATAGATAGATAGATAGATAGATAGATAGATAGATAGATATGAACAGGTAGATATGAAGAAAGACAGGGAGACATTTAAATATATAGATATGAACAGATAGATATAAAGAGAAACATACAGATAGATAGATAGATAGATAGATAGATAGATAGATAGACGCAATTATTATCTCCAACCGGATGTTTTTTCGCAAACATCTCGTGTAGCCAGTAAATATCTATCCGGGATTTCTGATCAATAACTAATTCAACTTATTATCACGAATGTTGTGGACGCGTTTACCCAAATGTCAGACAACAATAGATGATTTCGTTCGATTGATTTCCTCATTTGCTTTTTCTCTTCCTTTCTCCGCCAACGCACGACACGGGTTTCACTAAGGACGAATCTCATTCATTAAATAAAAAAATAACAAAGGAAATATATCTCGTGGGTGCTTTCGTTCATTTTCATCTATCTATTTTTTGTTTTGCTTTTTTCTTCAGCAAAATGAATGACACATTTTTTTTTTTTTTTTACATATTTGTTTGCTGCTCCCATGACCTATGCGATCGTTTAAGCGCAATTTTACCTCTTTAGCTATATGTTGAGAGCAAGATCGGTGAGCACGTCTCCTTATCCATTTCTAAGTACTTCTCATTGAGATTGTACTAATGATGAGGAGAAATATCTATCATCTTACTGCATCCCTGTAGTGTTCCAGCTCAAAGCAAAAACCTGGTTTTTTCTCGGGGTACTGCTTCTTCCAGTCAAACGCCTGTGTCTTTAAAATAGCCCTTCGGCCCGATCGTCACTCAGGAATGCAGACCATGAGGATTTTTAGCAGTAAGCAGACTTTGTTTTCGGGTTGTCAACTACAGATATAGACTTGCGAGGCAAAGATAAGGAATAGATGAACGCTCTAACGGGCGTCTTCCTGTTTATGCCGTTCTCCCGACGGTCTTCATCACTCTGCCCTCTTCGCTAGTACTGACCACTGTCTCATGGAGACCACTGTTCTTTGACTTGTAATCCTTGTCTAAGAAAGTAATTTATCTTCATTCATTGAATTTCCTTGTTCGAGCTACCTACCAAAGTTCCGATGAGGAGCACTTCACTTACCTGATAGTCATCGGAAAAATAAATGTCCAAATCAATATTTATGAGCGGTCAGATGTTTTGCATTTAACAAGATATTGGCAGACACTTGTATCGCTAGAAACCTTCTCCGAAGTGTACATTTATATTACTGTTATATACCGTACCTATGAAGACTAATGGGTATGTCCCAAATCCTCATAAATACGTTGGACACTATTGTAAGTGAGGATAATATGCTGTCTGTCCACCACTAGCAGTGGTTTACCTACTTCACGCCGCTGGCGAGTTTTGTATTTTGTTGATATTATAAAGATCACCATTTCATTTCCAACCTTCGTTTTGGTTATTCCCCATTCAGTAACTCTTTCTAGGCTACAACAAAATCTTATAAAATAATTTACATTTTATGCTACATATGAAATGGCGACAATTTACATATTCCACTATATATATATATATATATATATATACCTTACCTATGAAAACTAATGGATGTGTACCAATCCCAATAAATACGTTGGAGACTATTGTAAGTAGGGGTAATATGCTGTTTAAGTGGTCTACCACTAGCAGTGGTTTACCTACTTCAGGCCGCTGGCGAGCAGTGTATTTTGTTGATGTTATAAAGATTACCATTTCACTTTCAACCTCGGCTTTTGGTTATTCCTCATTCAGTAACCCTTCCTAGGTTATAAAAATTAGTAAATGTGTAATACGCTTGCTAAGGAGTATCCGTAGTTTTGTCCATGTCAGACGAGTTTTCGAAGATAAGCATTGCAATTTCAATTCTAGCTAGAATATCCATCTGTATATCTGAGTCATGTCACCTTCTTTGCGGCGGCAAAACGTGAAAGGAAGTTGAGCGTTTTTATAAAAAGTTAAAATAAGAGGAATTAAAAATTGGTAAAATTATTATTATTATTATTATTGTTATTGTTGTTGTTGTTGTTGTTGTTTTTGTTGCTGCTGTTGTTTTCAGCCGATTTTTTCTCCATTGGAGATTTTTGCATTATGGATGTCCTCCAACAAGTTATACGACCTCAAACAGATATCACCTTTTTCCCAATATTTTTCAGAACCAAACAACGTAGACTTTTAAAGCAATGGGAGACTAGGCTTTATTCAAATATTCCCACTGTAGTACTTTGTGTTCGCTGATATAGATAACTGCTATAATTGTCACCAGAATGCCCCACATTGTGACAACTTCAATTAGGAAGTAGGTGTATTTCTCAAGTTTGCCAGTTGCTTTGACCTTGATATTATGGTCACCACGTACAGTGACCTCAATAAGCAGCCATTGTGTTTTGTTTATTTGTCAGTGACGGTGACTACTGGTTTTTTAGCCTCAACAATGAGGTGTGTTTAAATGTTGAAATCGCATAGGCTCTTAACTTGCTCCTTTTTGATCAGCGTCTCCGGCTTGTGGCATACAATTTCCCGTTAACTTCAAATCTATACATCATATATAAGCACCAATGTTGATGAGAGGCGATGCCTGTATTGTATAAGTATTTCTTTTTAATTTTTTTAATCATTTAATCGCAAGCAATGTGCTAATGCCACTAGTGCGAAGGTGCGGGTTACAGGGAGTGAAAGTGAGAAAAAAGAATGAGTATAGTGAGGATTGAGGAAAGGACAAAAGATGAAAGGATCTCAAGAAAACAGAAGATGGCGATTGACGCTATATTCAAATTTTTCTAGATTTTACTTATTAGGGAGGCAAGTAAGCGGAAGGGAGTTTCACAGGCAGGAATTGCGAGAAAGGAATCTCTTGGCGTAAAGTGGCGGTTGCATTTAGCTATTTCAACAGTAAACGAGTGAGACCTGTTATTATTATTATTATTATTAGTAGTAGTAATAGTAGACTTTCCTTTGATTTCTGGTGTGTATTCATTTCTTTCCGGGTCCTAAGGTCAGAAATAGTGACATTTTTCACTGAGCAATTTTGAAAAAAAAATCGCCAATATTTTACATAGGTAAAGTCCTTCATAAGGTGTGAGCCGTACTCGTAAGAACAATTTTTCTATTATTATTATTATTATTATTATTATTATTATTATTATTATTATTATTATTATTATTATCATCATTATTGTTATTATTATCATTATTATTATTATCATTATTATTATTATCATTATTATCATTATTATTATAATTATTATTATCATCATTTTAATGTTATTATTATTATTATTATCATCATTATTGTTATTATTATCATTATTATTATTATCATTATTATTATCATTATTATTATCATCATCATCATCATTATTGTTATTATTATCATTATTATTATTATCATTATTATTATTATTATCATTATTATTATTACCATTATTATTATCATTATTATCATTATTATTATAATTATTATTATCATCATTTTAATATTATTATTATTATTATTATTATTATTATCATCATCATCATTATTGTTATTATTATCATTATTATTATTTTTATTTTCTGGCGTTTACACATTTCTTTCCGGGTCCCACCCAGGGACCTAAGGTTAGAAATGGCATCATGACACTTTTCACTGACAAAAAAAAAAAAATACATAGATAGAGCCCTTCGTAAAGTGTGGGCTGTACTTGTCAGAACAATTTTTTGTATCTCCTTGAGGCATGGATTTCCAGGAATGCCTGCAATTAATCTACTGCAATCTTTTCCAACTAGTCCTAGGGCTCCAACTACAACAGGGATTGTTGATGTTCCCATATGCCACATTTTCGAGACCTCTATTTCAAGGTCCTTGTATTTTGACAGCTTTTTGAATATCTTCAAAGATACATTGCAGTCAGCAGGAACTGCCATATCAATAAGGAGGCACCGTTTTTGTTTGTGGTCTTTAATAAAAATATCTGGGCGGTTGGCCTTGATTGTTCTGTCAGTGTCAATTGTGTAGTCCCATAGAATTGTAACAGGTCCTATCTCCGTAACCGGGTCTGGATGGTATTGGTACCAGTTTCTTTCAGTTTCCTTCCCGTAGAAGTTGCAGATTTTCCAGTGCAGATATTGGCCCACTCTGTCATGTCGGGTTTTATATTCAGTGGGTGCCAACATCGTGCAACCTGATACAAGATGATCAATCGTTTCTGGATATTTATCACAGAATCTGCATTTTGGGCTGACACAATATTTTAGTATATGTGCTTGATAATTCCTAGTTAGCAAGCATTGGTCCTGCGCAGCAAGGATAAAACCTTCAGTTTCCGCTTTCAACCCTGCACTGCGTAGCCACTGATGGGTACGGGTTTTGTCTACATCAGCTTGTTTGATACGGGCAGAGTATTGGCCATGAAGCGGTTTATCTTGTCATCGCTTCTGTATCTGGTCGGTTGCATTCGTCTTTGCTGTCTTTTTCAAGTATTTTGCAGTTTCAGCCGGTGTATTGTGCTGTAGTTGCATCTCTACGCCGATTTGAAGCTCCAGTTTGAATTTGTTGGCTTCTTTTACGGAGTAAAGACGCTTATCATTATTATTATTATTATCATCATTATTATTATTAGCATTATTATTATTACCATTATTATTATCATTATTATTATTATTATTATTATTATCATCATCATCCTTATTGTTATTATTATTATTATTATTATTATTATTATTATTATTATTATTATTATTTCTGCTTACTACGATCGCTCAGCGAATCATTTTCCGAGACTTGGGTAACTCAAGTTAGTAGATATATGCATTCAGTTTGCACAAATTCTCAAGTTAAATGATACTCACCAAGTAAGTTATGTTTTCCTTACATTTACAATAAGCTCCTGAGTAAATGACCAGTTCGACAGTGCCAACTTTTGTTTTCTTGTAAAGAAAGATAAGTAGTGATATTATTATTAATATTTTAAATAGTAGTAACTTAAGAAAGGTGTCGATGGGTTACAACTACATGAGGTCTTATATAACCATCACAGCAACATCCACTCTTATAAGGGCATATACTAGACACATGTATCACAACCAAATATGGGTAATAAAAGCTGCGTATAACCTTGCAGTTAGAGATCCCTTCAGGCTGGGTAACATTGTCCGCTCAGATGGTCCGCGATTGAAGGTGTTCCAAGTATCTAGTTGTGACTCCCACGTTACCTTGGCTACTTCATCCTTCAAAATTAAAAACAAAAGCCAACCCTCTCTATGATGCTTTCCACCCCTGCTTATGAAAAGTGAGTCAGGATCTAGACAATATACCCAACTATTTAACGTAAACAACTGAAAAGGAAATCTGTGATATGGAACGAGTTATTTACAGTTATTTTAATTAAGCAAGACAAATGATGTTTATGGTGACACCTTTGGTCAGTTAAAATCAGAAGCCGTAAGAGCTCTGTCTGGTTTATTATTATTATTTTTATTATTATTATTTTTATTTTCTTTGCTTTCTGGCGTTTACACATTTCTTTCCGGGTCCCACCCAGGGACCTAAGGTTAGAAATGGCATCATGACACTTTTCACTGACAAAAAAAAAAAAAAAAAAAAAATTACATAGATAGAGCCCTTCGTAAAGTGTGGGCTGTACTTGTCAGAACAATATTATTATTATTATTATTATTATTATTATTATTATTATTATTATTATTAATGTACACATTTCGTTCGGGGTCTCGCCCATAGACCTAAGGTTAGAAATGGCATCATGATATTTTCCACTGACAAATAAAATAAAATAAAATAAAACATATTTTACAAATATAAAGCCCTTCGAAAGGTGTAGGCTGTACTCGTGGGAACAATTTTTTGCATCTCTTTAAGGCATGGACTTTCAGGAATCCCTTCAATTAGTCTACTGGAATCTTTTCCACCCAATCCGAGGGCTCCAACTGCAACAGGGATTGTTGATGTTACCACGTGCCACATATTATTATTATTGATATTACTATTATTATTACTATTATTATTACTATCATTATAATTACTGTTACTGTTACTATTATTATTATTACTATTATTATTACTTATATTAGTATTATTATTATTAGTATTAGTATTTCTCAGAATAAGGTAAAAAGCGTCAAAATCTCAGCAAAAATAATGCTGCAAACACCTACTCTTTTCCCTCCATTTAAGTGTTTGGCGAAATAAAGAAATTGATAGCTAGTCTATTTTTACGCAACAGTTGTATTTAGAGATTCATATGCAGACAAGTTATCAAAAGGAAAAGAACAAAAAAAAAACAAAAAAAAAAAAATAGACAGATCGAAATAAATCGACAAATGCAAGCATATTCGTCATTTCATATCTGAAGATTGAACGGAAGTTGTGATGAGGGAAGGAAATAAATACCGCCGCGAAAATGGTTCATTTTAATTAAACGAGTATGAATCTTTCTTTTTCTATTGATAAAACAAAGGAAAAAAGAAAGAATTACATTTTAGCGTTGGTAACGTTTGCTTGTATAGTGGAAGCCAATAGGTGGGGAGGAGATCTGCGTGCGACACTTTTGGAAGGTGCCTTAAAACCATACCATGGTTTGTCCCAAACCTTGTGAATAACATTAGGTAAACGAAACTATTTGGGAACAATCGGTGGTTCTCGTAGCACGAAGTAAGTGATGTTACCCTGATGCTATATAGTACAGTCACTATTATGATGCACTACGACTGACCTCAGCTTCTTCAATTTCACCTGTAGCGACGAAAAGGATATAACTTTGTGTTGTTATCCAGTAGCATTTCTTACATCAGTGCCCGTTCATGAAGCGTATTTTCAGCCGGTGTATTTCAGATGACACAGTCGTTTCGGATAAAGGTGTAATTCACAGTTATTGACTTTCGTCACCTATATGGCCGTGGCAAAAGAACATGGTGACTGCTTGCGTAGATGTAAGCGCCAGCTGTAAAAGCATCAGTAGAACATGTTGAACTTCATAAAATAAAACAGAAAATCCCTTTATAACCCAATGATAAACCACTCTATATACACACATCTTCGAATCACCCGCCTTCTATAATCAAACAGATACCAAAATCGATTAACCGCAAAAATAAAAAATGAAAATAAATAAAAACAAGCAAAATAAATTAACCCAAATAAATAAACAACTTCCGGCAAAATAACAACCAAAATAGACTACGCACAATGCATCAGGGACCCGTATATATAAATAGCCGAGAATAACAAAACAGCACTAGTGGACTGACGATTGCGTCTAGCATGAAACAGCTTGTCACATCTAAGTATTGACTTCAGTGTTCATTTTATATTTACACACGCTCTATCTCTGATATTGAGCACTTTATTCCATACATATAGCACACCTGAAGACTATATTTCTTCATATATATATATATATATATATATATATATATATATATATATATATATATGTGTGTGTGTGTGTGTGTGTATTTTTAATCGAGTTCACCCCATGCAAGGCAATAAAGTCACTAAGACACAAGGGGATACTGGGTATGGAAGAGTTAGAAACAGAAACATTGCCAAGGAGCGAGAACAAAGGAAGAGTAAGCAGGGGGAAGGAGGTTCCACAAACGAGAAGTACGCGAATAGAAACTGTTAACTTATAAGTTACGGTTAAATCTAGCCAACTCAACTGTAAATTGGTCCGAGCTCGTCGCCAGTCTAATCCTGCCTTTAAAATTAAAAAAAATCTAGACACCAGAACGAAGAGCTCATCTGAAAAATTACCATGAAAGTATCTATAGTAAAGGCAAAACAAAGCAAAAATAGAGAGAAGTGACTTATGTATGTGTGTGCGTATATGTATAATACACATACAATTATATATATATATATATATATATATATATATATATATATATATATATATATATATATATATGTGTGTGTGTGTGTGTGTGTGTGTGTGTGTATGTATGTCTGCGTGTGATTATTATTATTATTATTATTATTATTATTATTTCCATAAAAGATAACAAGTGTGGAAAATCTAGGCGAAAATATTTCTGCAAATACATCTTGTTTTTCTTCGCCATTAACGTGTCTAAGAAAATAAAGAATTAGATCGCTAGTCTCTTTTAATATCACAGTCCTATTTAGAGGTTCATTCAGAGACAAGTGTAAAAGAAAAAATTACGCGCACACACACACACCTATATATATATTTGGTTGGATTGATATTTATAATTTTTATAAACACACTTTTCACACACACACACGCATATATATATATATATATATATATATATATATATATATATATATATATATGTGTGTGTGTGTGTGTGTGTGTGTTTGTGTGTGTGTGTGTGTGCGTGTGTGTTTAATGGCTGACCGTTCGTATTCGAATATGCCTATCTGTTAGGGCGTGTAGCCAATTTCTATTATATACGCTTGCTCCGGCACATTCCACGCACAGACCCCACCAATGGTATATACAAGTAACTATACTGAGCGAAACTTAGTTACAGTTTCTGGGAAATAGCCCATTATCTGGCGTGATGAACAGTCGGATCAAGTCCAGCCCGCTTAAAACCTTGGTCACGATGACCTTCGACTTCGTGCTAGAACTACGAACCGACGGCTCCCAAATAATTCCGTCTCCCTAATGTCACGTTGTATGGTTTTCAGGCACCTTCCAAAGTTGCGGCACACTGATATCTTCTCCCCGTGTGTTGACAGATTTGCTGAGTTGTTCAACGGTTTATGGGTCATTTAATGCTGAAATTTAATTTTCTTAGGAAGCCATAAAATATATGTTATTCTGTTGTCACAATTACATGGTAGACGAAACTCAGCTTTTGAGAAGATGCATATTTGTGTGGTTATAATAACCAGAGGCTGTGATATGTTTGTTTTATATCGTATTTTTATTGAACATATATTACGGAATCCAGTGTGATTTAAGATATTGTCGGATATTACACGGATTAATGACATGGATGTTCATTCATGTTCATGGTTTGGTTGGTTGTTTAATTTTGTTAGCGAGATCTCAAGCTCTCTGTTTATTTAATGCCGAACACAATTTTATGGCTTCAAATAAATATATTTTGAACGCAGTTGTATGACTTCAAATAGAAATAAAATGTATTATTGGTCATTTTTCTCTATGCATTTTTGGCCTTTTTTAATATAAAAATGCATTGCTGGTGTTTTTACTATTGAAATGCTTTATGCTTTCATAGGGCTTTCGTTTGGTGAGGATTTACTATTTGCCGAGCCAGGGTGGACTTAAGAACAACACCGACGCTTTTCAATCTCCCGATCAGAGGCCTTACTGTAGTTTATCATTATACCAAGGAATATCCTTCCCAGGCCGACAGCATCAAGATGACAACTTCCTGACAAATTGACCATGAGGAGATTCATTTATATATATATATATATATATATATATTGCGTCGTTTCGCAAGGATGTATTGCCCTACATCAAATTGAGTAATTTAGTATATGAGTTTAATTGCCAGTGTGCTGCTGGTTATGTAGGGCGTACAACCTTGCATTTGGAAACTAGAATCAATCAGCATGTACCTTCCAAAATACGACTTGGTAAGATGGATAAAATATCTCCCCGCCCATGAATATGGAATCGGCTATTGCTCAACACTTAGTTGAGAATATAGCCTGCGCCAAGTCGTACAAAAAAGAGTGGTTTAAAATTATTCATACAGCCGATTCCAACAATCATTTGAAGATTTTGGAATCGGTCTGTATAGGATTAAGGAAAACTTCTCTCTGCCGGCAGAAGGAATTTGTAAAGTCTCTTAATCTTTTGGGGGATACTTTATTTTAACTGTCCCTCGCTTATTTATTTACACGTTATTTCCCCTTCCCTCGTTACAAGTATATACACTTGTTTGTTATTTTAGTGTGTTCCCCCCTTTTTGCTCTTTATTGTCGTTACTATTCTTTTCGTTAATTAATTATCCAACGATTGTCTCCTGATGAGATGTTGGTTGAAAGGACTTTTAAAATTCCTTGTTTTTAAAATCATATATAAATTTTGTACCTCTAAACATTTGTATATATATATATATATATATATATATATATATATATATATATATATATATATATATATATTAAGGCATTTTTATGTTTATACATTCTTTTTATAGATACAAATATTTAAGTGAATGCTCTGTTTATAATAAACAGTATTAAAAAACATTTACCGGCCTGAATGTCCGAAAAATTTGTCCTCCGATAGAAATCGAACCTGTATCCTATTCGGAACCATCATATAACCTGAGCTGCCTTAACACTGTGGCCCAAACGGTTAAGGCACGTCAGGCTATATGACGGTTCCGAATAGGATACAGGTTCGATTCCTGTCGGAGGACGGATATTTTCTATGAAATAAGGACACGGCTAATAATATCATTGTACTACCTTTTGAAATTGAGGACTATGATTATAAATGCAACTAGTATTAAAAATATGATCCATGGAATTACCCTGGTCAACACTTTGGTGAATAAATACAGTCTGTGTTATTGTAATATAGTCGCGGACTAGTTTTAGTTTTCAGGAGACAAAGGAATGCCACTCACAGCCTTTTGACAAAATCATGACCCTATATATTTTTTTAAATCATTTCACTCCATGTAAGGAAGTAATGTAGTCAGTACACAGGGAGTTACTGAGAGTGAAAGTGAAAGTGAATATGTGAATAGTGATGATTGAGAAAAAACGAAAGATGTACGGGTTTGAAGAAAACCGAAGATGGCCATTGATGTTGCATTTAATCTTTTGAAGATTATAATTATCAGGTAAGAAGTGAAACGAAAGGTATTAAGTACGAGAAAAGACACTGTTTGTGTCACTCAGTTATGTGCCATTTGTGATACACGCTTAGACGATCATGTAACATTTGATACGGATTTTTCTTGCAGTAGGCAGCCATTTCTTTCTGCGGTAGACAGGTTTCCATCCGAGGCTATAGAACCCGGTCTGTCCTGCTATTTACCCATAGCTGTGAGGAGAAGAGGATTCATACCTTTCCCAAGGGTATTAGCACGTAAGTGAATGTAATGGATTCGACTAGAATTCGAAATCAGCTCTCCAATGTGGCATTTACATTGAGCCATTCACAACAGTAAAAAGGTGGGACCTAGTTGCCAGTCTAGTAGGAAACTAAAATTTATATATTCGGGCACCAGGAAAAAAGCTCGTTGGAGCAGTTGTAATGTTGTTGTAATGAAAATATATGTAGAAAAGACGGATTTGAGCGACGTGACATCGATGCAAAAGTGACACATGTCGAGATGAATAGTGAGGATCGATTACATTACAAATCGTTCTTTGGATTTTGTTAAGAATCTGAAGATGTACAGCAATGGCATCAGACCAGATATGGCAACAGGACTCGAGATTCTTTCTTTCAAGTTGCCAACCATCTCAAATCACGAACTGTAACTTTATCTTTAAATTAACACACTCTTGCTGAGAATGTGGATTTCCAAATATGACCGACCTGGGTAAACCAGCCACCCAACTGCACTTTACTTTATTCTTTCATACACTCAGGTGTTATTTGTTTGTTTCATTATTGCATTTTGATTTGGAATTTACTCTTTTAAAACAATGTTATTTTAAATTAGAATGCAAAGGTCAGGAACGAAGTCGGAGATTTATTTATTTAATTAATTACATTTTTTTAGGGACCATTCTATGGCTTACCGGACCTCCTGGTTCGATGCACCGGCTAAACCTGTGAAAATACCAACCATCTCGAATCACGAATTCTAACTGTATCTTCAAACTCACAGACTCTTGCGGAAAACATGGAGTATAATTAATAATGCCCCACAATTCCACAACATTCTTCTGTCTGTTTCGTTCCTTTTGATGCATTGCTTATTTTTTGTCTTCCTCTCATGTTTTCTTGTTCCTTTCATTACTTTAAACAATTGTCTGCGTTTATTTCTTAACTTCATTTTTATTTGATATAGGGAGCGTAGCTCCCTATGGAGCCCACTTGCCCTCGAGAATCCTGACATCCTGGTCACCGGTAATGCATACATAATTGCATATACTAGGTACTACGTACATCAATATGCCTGTAGAGTCCGTAAGCGTCTCCATATCATTGTGGGTAACAAATTATTTTCCACCCTACAATCTCTCTTTCACTGACGTTATGTAACAAGCCTATCCCTGCTCATACGCTACTTCTCTGAAAAGTGCTCTGACGAACTACATTCCTTAGGACCACCAGTTCTAACCTTAACGGGTATGACCCGCCATACTACCGCAGTGTAGTGACCCCCCCCATTTCCTTCATATTCCTTTAGTGAGAAGTAATTTCCATTCGAGCAGCTTCTTCCCGCGCACCACTGCTCAGTAGGACCGACTCTGAAGTGGATGTTTCCCCGATCTTTACAATCTTAGCGTGTTCAACTCCCGGGGTAGCCGCTATCTTTCCAACCTATCCATATATACTGTGCCTCTTATTCTGTAACCCTGTCCCTCGAGTGTCCTCCGACCCTTGTGCAGGGTAAACTTCACTGTACAAATATATATATTTACATAAAAACCCCTGCATTGTCAATGCGC